>WAAE01018837.1:0-33718 GCA_013400495.1 Nicator chloris
TATGATTCATTTATTTTTGGAACTTTTATCTCAAAACCATGTTAACTACACATTGTGAGTCAATGTAGTGCTTATGATTAAAGATAGTAAGGAAAACTATAGAGTTTGACTATTGATACTTATAGACTTTATGTTGCTCTAGCACAATGAAATATTTAAGTGTTTCCATAGATCAGTGCAAAAAAAAAAAAAAAAGAATTAATCTTCATCACAGAAAGAAGATTATTTTGCCATATGGATATTTTTGGGTTAAAATCATATTTGAGTAAAGTTGATTTTCAACTTCCATGATATTTTAACCCTGAATAAGGGTATAAAGAACAATTTTACCTTCTAAGAAAAATAAAAATCTTCTAGTCACCATCACAATGATAAGCTGCTCAAATTCCTGATTGATCCTGTACCTGTTTTGGTTTGAATTCTAATTCTTTTAAGGTCAGTGGTCAGAATTACGAACAGCATTTCAGAGGATGTTTTATTTACTCATGTTCAATTGTACTAGTATTTCTCTCTATTAAGAAAAGACTATGTTATTATCACCCATAATATATTGGCACTTCACATCATTCAGCAGTGAACTGCAAAAATCTATCTTCTTTGGCCATTTCCACTGGTAAACTTCTTAGATTTACACTGGTCTCTGTAATTATATTGATCTATAACATAGTACCTTCTGCTATCAGCTTTAAAATTTATTTTGATTACTCTAGTTTTTAGAAAGCAGACATTCTTGAATGTTATTTTAACATTCTCCCTGTTAAGAATACCCATAATTTACTATTTGTGTCACAAGACTTCTCAAAATTTTATTTACTACTTAAATGAAAAAATATCCCATTAGCTACCCAATGTTGAAGTTAATGTCAAAGCTGATCTACTTTAATTGGATACTTTTTTCACAATCTCTTTACTAATTTCCTCTTATCTATTTACACTGATTCACCTTGTGGTGCTGTACCTGTTGTTTTTGACCAGATAGGACAGAGATACATTTGTTTTTTTTACAAAAATCATTATGTTTGTTTAAAAAGAACAAACCAAGCATCACCTCCTCCACCAAAGAAAACCACAAATTAGAAGTTAGTTTGAAATTATCTGCTTTTCCATTTAATCTCAATTATTCTTTCCCTCTAGATAAGTTCAGAAGTAACACTCACTCTTGGCCATGCATCAACTTTTTGTTCTCACTCTTGCCAGTGTAGATTTTCACCTAGCAACAAGTGCTGCTATTTGCAGCCATCATATGAATCATACTTTTGCAATTTCAATATAAAACTCTCACCCATTGTACAAAAAAAATTCCTATAATTAGAGTTATCTGAAACTTTAAGGTTATACGAAGTTTAACTACCATTTTAGACAGAACAGATAAAGTGTTTCAAGAACATATATCCTTATTCAGTGATGGAAAGTCTAAATGACTGCTTTTAGCCTGGTATGACCTGCAGTAACTATAAAATTATTGCTTAGTCAAGCAGGGAGATAGCTGCTAGGAATTGAGCCACTGAGACATTTTTGGATAACAGAAGATTTAATCTGTTGTGAGTGTGGTTCACTAAAATGTCAGGTTTAAGAATAACTCCACCAAAATGTCAGGTTTAAGAATAATTCTAAATGGTGCGAATTTGTTACAAAATAAACTGTCACCATCTTTAAAGTCTATTTGTCATGTTATGTTCATCACCTTGCTCTGCATCATGCTAAACATAAAGAATGACAAGACTGTTAATGTACTCAGCAAAGCCTTAAAGAAAAACAAACCAAAACAATAACAAGCCCCAAACCAAAGACAACCATAAACAGGTTAATTCCTACCCTTACTTTTAACAAATACCAGTATTTGAAAAACAGTCCTTAGAAAAACCTCTTTCATAACAAGCTTAAGCCGGATCTTTTTTTCTAAGCTCAGTTTTTGAAAACTAAGTCCAATTAAAAAGTAAAGCACCTTGAAGACACAAATTACTAAAGATGACAAAAGAGATATAAGACTGATGATGATGCTAGAGTGGGACCAACAGTGGCGTATCTATCAAGACTTTTCTTCAGCAGTACCTTAGAGCAGGTAACCCATGGGAAGATTCAAAACATCATCACAGCCTTCCCCCAAAGTATTTAAATCAACCTGTCCTTCCTCTGACCTCTCTCCATTGTCTTCTTTTGTCCAGTGAGATGATCACTCTGTCCTATCCAAAATCTGTGGGATTTACTGATTCTTAATGCAATGTCGTGACTTTGATGTTTGTTTCTTTTTCATTCACTCCACTGTACAACTTTTTAAAAGCCCTACAATATATCAACTCGTCTGAAATTTTTGTGCAATGAATTTTTCAAGGCTCCTTTTGTGTTTCAGGAAAAGTTTAGTTCAGGAAAATATCACTCTTTTATTGACTTTAAAGTAGACAGTTTTAAAGTTTATTAAATATAATTCCATTTTTGTAAGGGAGTCAGAAAGCAGCTGTGTGTTACTTAGCTGCTTGTCACAGTCAATTTACATGCAGGGAGGAATAAATGTGATCTTTCTTCTAAGCAAAATAATTTTTTAAAAAGGGAATTTTTGGTGTATTTAGTTATCTTTATTCACTCTTAGGCAATGATGAATTTTCTTCTCTCTTTCACTAAATAGAAATGTTCAGAGGCTGTTTTAAACAACAAAGGCCAGTAGCCCACTTACTGAGAGCTAAATTTTTCTAGCTGTAGAAAATTTACTCTGGAACAAAAGAAAGGGCACAGTAAACTGACATTTCTCTCAGTAGCTGTGACAGCTTTGAAAAAAATATCATTTTTATATTGTTGTTACTTACCTGGGAGCATCCTTGTATCTAGTTCAGGATTTTGTGCAGCACACCTGTGAAGGCATGAGGGAGGAAAAGGAATCAACAAGGGTCATAGATGGCTCTACATCTATGTAGCTGCCAAGAGCTGTACTTTGTCTCCTGTATGGCTATGCATTATCCCAGAAATTCAGTCTCCTAGCTTAGGTACAAATAATTGCTGAGGTTGCCAACAAATGAAATAAACTGTGTTTGCAACGGAACAAGGCTTACTGTCCCCTAAATGTATGACAAAGACAATTGTCATCTCACTAGCAGAACACCTAGCCTTAAAGTAGGGCATTCTTAGCTTTCTCTAGTCAAAAATAACTGGTCCTTTAACCTCGATTGATGTAATGGAACTGGCATTAGCTCAAGTGCAACATTAAAAAGTGCCCATTAAATTTTTTCATATAATAAACTTATTCTACCTGCTCCTCTAAAAGGATGCTAGTTTTTCTTTTTCTAATGAGGTTTCTATTTTGCTTGTGCAATATTGCTTCTTCAGTTGTAAAAAACTGAATTCCCGATTTTTTCCTTAGGTGTGTCCCAAGTAGCTACAATGTATTTCTATTATTTACAGTGAAAATTTTACATTATTTTTTGCTTATAAGCAAAAAGTTAAATACTCTAATGAATTCTCTGAGGTGAAACTAACAACTGTAATTTAGTATATTACAGTGTTTTGCTTGGTGCACAAAGAAATAATAAACATACTACATGGGAGTAGATTAGAATGTAAAGACTGACCTGCTTCATTGTGGGTCTGAAAATAAGCGTCCTCAACAGACTAAAATGACTACAGCAAATTTGCCCCTTGATTTGCATAAAAATGCACTTTAATTCTATTTGATCTATTTTTTTCTCCATTTAATAGATTTTGCTACCTGTTTGATTGAAGAAAATCTCAGTTTCAGAACAAAGTCATAACGGTTTTATCTCTCATAGAATATTAATGAAAGTAATCAACAGTTTTTCTCTTCACAAATAAACACATTCTTTTGAAATTCCCTTGAATTAAGCTAACCTAAATGTACGCTTTTGGAAAGTGTTGACAGTGTAAGATTGAACAGATACAATATGCCAAAACATTAATACTGTGTCACTGTAACTTTTTATTACTATTATAATTTCTTGGTTCCTTAGGTAACTAAAGTCTGTTCAAGATGCATAAGACAAGACAGGAGATGATCCTGTGCAGGAAGGCACACATCATCTTCTAAGATTATTAAGTGTTTTCTAAAGCAAATCCTGAAGTGAAGAAAGTGTGTCTAAATGTACACTGGTGGCATTAAGAGTAGAATTTGGTTTCATTGTTATGTAACAGTTCAGGTGGCATCTGGATGTGTTGCCTCAACACATCCTGTGTGTTCATTCTCAGTACCAAGCATGTTGTCAGCTGAACAGCAGTCATCTATACTATTTATAGTTGTCACAGAGGTAATTTGTATATTTACTAACTTTCCTAATCTCACACTCCACATACCCATCTCTGAAAACAATGATGCTACTATTCTATTGTATTAAAAAGAAGCATAACTTTCTTCTTTTAATACACCCTCATTTTGTTTGATTTTTTTTCCAGTTAATTCAGTGAGAAATGGTGTAAAATCGTGGAATTCTTTAGGTTGGAAAAGACCTTGAAGATCAAGTCCAAATGTAAACCAGCACTTCCAAATCCATGACGAAAACATGTTGCTAAGAGTCACATCTACATGTCTTTTAAAAGACCTCCAGGGTGATGACTCATCCATTTCCCAGGGCAGTGTTTCTTGTAAATCCTTAACAGTCATTTTCTAATGTTGCTTATTATTGCGTATTAAAGCATAGGATGCTTGGGCGTTTGTTTTCAAATAGGCTCAAATTGCAGTACAACATGTAGAGTGATTTCAAATTATTGGCGGACTTCAAATTTTATGGGCACTTCAGTATGGATTTTAAAGCACTCCAATAATTTTAAATCGCTCTGTCTTCCACAAAGCAATTTAAATTTATTGGAAGTGAAATTTGGCAGTGATCAGGGTTCTGGGCATCTGAGCACACATTGGTTTAAAATTAAAAGAGCATTTTAAATTTTTATAAGCACTTCATTTAAAGATTGGGGCTCTGGTCTGGGATGGTTTAATTTAAAGTTGGTAAAGGTTTTCCCACTTGCACTGAAAAAAAAAAAAAAAACAACAAAAAACAAAACAACACCACCAAAAATAGGCCTCTTTTCAGAATAATCTTATTTTGCTTAACAAGAGATCTAAAATACAATTTAGACAGAAAAGTAAAAAAAAAAAAAAAAAAAAAAGGCAGCAAGGTACAATCCTGTTAAAGCTATCTCATCCCACTCCTTTCAGCTTTTCAGAGAAAGCTGTTGCTCAACTAGAGGAACCAAATCCCAAAGAAATCCAGACAAAAGTATAATCAAAATATACACAAAATGACGCTACGTAAATACACCCCAGCAATCCCTTTTCCTCTCCGTTTTTTATCTGCACCTAATCTAGAATAATCCTGTGAGCTTCACGGAACAGGAGCAGTTTTTTAGGCTCTGCTGGAAGAGGTTTAGCACGGTACAGGTACTGACAGCTGTGCAACCCTCCATGTACCTACAGCTGTCCATGTGAGCACAAACGAAACTAAATGCTTTCAGGACAGTGTCCTGTAGGGGCCGAGGTGTCCCGCTGCTGGCGCTGTGGCTGTGCCGGCGCTGCCCGGGCCGGCCCCAGGCGGTGCCCGCGGCTGCCGCGGCCCCAGCGCAGGGCACGGCTGAGCCCCTCAGCCACGGGCGGGTGGGCGGGCGAGAGCCCCGGGGAAAGCCCGGCCAAGGGAGGGCAAAACGCTGCCCGGCAGCCGGGGCTGAGCCGGGGGAACCCAGCCACAAACAGCCCTGCCAGCCCCGAGGGGACAGCGGGAGCAGGGACGGGGGCAGGAGGGACCCGGCAGGGACGGCCCTGAGGCCTGGGAGAGACCCCGGCGGGGCAGGGCTTGCCTGCGGCTCCTGGGAATGTTCCAGGCTGAAGGAGTCAAAAGCGTGTGGAGAACGAAGGAGCCGCAAGGAGGAGCTGTTATGCACTGACCACAGTCCCCCGTTCTTCATCCCTCTGGCACGGCCCAGGAATGGCTTGAAGTTGAAGGAAGAGGGCAGCAGCAACGGCAGAGTGCGTGTGGAGAGAGAAGAGAATTTTTTTTCATATTTGCTTTTGCCTCTCACCATGCAACTTTCTCTTAATTGTCAGTAAATTAATTTTCCAGAAGTTGAATCTGTTTTGCCTGTGATGATAACTGGTAAGGCATCTCCCTGTCTTTATCTCAACCCACAAGCTTTCAAAGTCCTGCTCTTTCTTGTTTCCCACCCCATCCCTTGGAGGCTGAATGTGGGGTGTGTCGCTGAACAGATGGATGAAAGTCTGGCTGTTGGCCAAAGCTAAATCACAAAGGCTCCCTGGTCTAAAGCTACTTCAAAGACTTTTCAGTAAAACAAAGACTTTTACAAATCTGAACTCCAAGGGTAATCCCGAATTCCCTAGTACAGAGTGTGCTAATTAGCTCAATTGCTTTATCTAAACTAGAGGACTACTTCTAAACAGCTAAAAGGGTTTATACTATGGAGAAACCCTCTCTCCATTTCTGAAGGCAAGTGTAGATTTTTTCTTCCAAGGCTCGACAATGCACATTACAGGTTTTAGACCATTTATTAAGACAGCACAGGGAGAATAAAAAACTTTACTCAAATTTTCTCTTTAGTTCTGTTACCCCTAGATGAAATGTGATGGGCAGAATACGCAAAAACTATTCAGGAAAGATCTATGAAGTCAACCTCTTGGTACAAATAAATTATTGTTTCATTATGTGTTTTTTTGTAGGATACCACTTCAACAGAGTGAGGTCCATGGATTTGATATAGATTTTTAAATTATTTTTTTCTCTTTCTCTTCTAATAGAAGTCAGCCTCAATGCATATTGTCAATGTATATTGTCAGAATTCACAAATAAACTGCCTGGAAGGATGCCATGTATATGTTTGATTAGAAGGAAATATGATGCTACTAGACATTATTGGGTTCCACAAGACTAACTTCTGGTAACTGAACATTCACAGTCTGGCAGGCACCTTCACAAATGAATCCAGAACGGTTGTTCACGGTAATTTGCTTCCAGTGCTATTCTTGGTAACTTAATTGTAAATGAAACAGTTTTACTGTAAACAGATGCAAGATTCCCCTGCCCTTCTGCTCTGAGAGGCTGAAAAGGTAAAATTACTACTGTTTAACATTGCCTTTATAACAATTCTATATCTACCTCCAGATAAACTTTATATCTTCATATAATGATAGCTTTACTTGCTTAGAACCATGTGGTAGTTCAGATTGAAAGGGGCCTCTGAAGATTGTCTCATGCAACCCCCTGCCCAACCAATCTACAGCAGGTTGACTGGGACTGTGTCCAGTTGAGTTTTGAATTAATTCAAAACATACTGACATCCTGCACAAAAGTTGACAAGGAACTCTCAGCTGACTTAGGGGTGCATAAACAAGCCAATACCGTGATGTTAGATTAATCACTCCCATGAATCCCACCCTCATCTTTGCCACTATATTGCCATCCATGTCTGATCTGTGCTGATCATTGGTGTCCCCACTATGAATGACAATTGCCCAGTACTCCACCACATTGTGAGTGAGTGTACAGATGGGTCTCAGTACCTCAAGATTGGGCTGTTGTGTTAGAAACCCAGGATTATCCACAAGATGCTAATGCAGAGTCTTCCAGTTCCATCTAGGACCTCCCAAGCATGTGAACCCCTAGGTTTTGTTGAAATCATGGGTTCAACACCAATAGAAAGTTGTTTCAGCCTTACAGATCAGCCTACATGTATCCTTAGTGGAAACTGGTCCTTTTCATTGCATATGTAGTCATCAGCTTTGGTGGTTTTTCAGAGCAGAATTCTCTGATTTTGAAGCTCCCATAACTTCTCTAGTGGTTATTAATGGTAAGAATTGATAGTGCGAGCTGTGTCCCAACTGGGTGAGGAGACAACAGCACACTTTTAATCAGGCCATTAGTCTGCTCACTAATCCCATTGTCTTGGGGCTTCCATGGCAAATGGAACACCCACTTAACATCCACCTTTCAAGCCCAGTCTTGAAACACTGCAGCAGCAAAGGATCTGGAAGTGCTGGTCAACAGGTGGCTGAATGTGAGCCAGCATGTGCCCAGGAGGACAAGAAGCCCAGTGATATCCTGGCCTCTATCAGAAATAGTGTGGCCAGCAAGACCAGGCCAGTGATAATCCCCCTGTACTCAGCACTGGTGAGGTCACCAATTGAGTATAGTGTTCTGTTCTGGCCCCTCAAGACGAGAGGGACANAGGACAAGAAGCCCAGTGATATCCTGGCCTCTATCAGAAATAGTGTGGCCAGCAAGACCAGGCCAGTGATAATCCCCCTGTACTCAGCACTGGTGAGGTCACCAATTGAGTATAGTGTTCTGTTCTGGCCCCTCAAGACGAGAGGGACATTAAGGTGCTGGAACGTGTCCAGAGAAAGACAACAGAGCGGGCGAAGAGTCTGGAGCACAGGTCTCATGAAGAGAGACTGAAGGAACCACGCTTGTTTAGCCTGGAGAAAAGAAGTCTCAGGAGGGACCTTATCACTCTCTCTAGCTACCTGAAAAGAGGTTATAGCCAGGTGGGAGTCAGTCTCTTCTTCCAGCTGACAGGTGACAGGATAAAAGGAAATCACTTCAAGTTACATCAGCTAAAGTTTAGATTGAATATTAGGAATAATTTCTTCACCAAAAGGATTTTCAAGCACTGGAACAGGCTGCCTGGGTAAGTGTGGGCCTGATATTTCTGAGTCTGAGAGATTTTAGCTTGTTAGCGGCTGCTAACTTTCTCCCAAGGAAAAATTTGTCAAGAAAGCTTCTTCTCAAAACAATCTTAGCAAACAACTATCCTTTCTCAAAACAATCTTTCTCCAGGTGATGTTTTTCTTTTCTAGTTCTCAAAACATTTTAGCTGTTTCTATAGTTTAACCAATTTAACCATGTTAAATCTTTATCAGAACACCTTATAAAAAAGTAATAAGAATTAGACAATAAAGTTTTTTTTTCTATGATCTTTGCCTTCTGAAATATTTGGTGTCTCTCATCCTTTTTTTATGTCCTACAACAACAGGTAAGGGATTGAGTCACTATCCTGGGAGGTAGATGTGGCCCCTAGGGACATAATTTAGTGGTGAACTTGGTTGGGTTGACAACTGGACTTGATGATCTTAGCAGTCTTTTCCAGTCTTAATCATTATATGATTCCAAATGCCTCTTAAAATCTGACTGTCATGGAGCACTAACCACTTCTCTAGGAAGCCTGTCCCAGGGTTTGTCTATCTTTTCTGTAAAAAAATACTTCCTAATGTCAAATCTCAAACTCTCCTTTTGCATCTCTGAAGAATTTTCACATAAGATTCCTGTCACAAGATATTAGGGAGAAGATGTCTGCGCCTCCCCATCTCCTGTCTCTCCTCAGGAAGCTGTAGAGTGCAATGAGGTCACACTTCAGCTTCCTTTTCTCAAAACTGGACCAGTTCAAAGTCCTCAGCCACCCCTCACAGGATATTCCTTCCACCCTTTTCACCAGTTTTGTTTTGCCCTCCTCTGGATGCATTCAAGGACATTTCATTCAGCAACAACAACAACAACAACAACAACATACTTACAGGACATTCCATCCAGCGTTATGAATGATAACAAGTAAATAGTGAGTGAGCTGTGAATAATCCAATTTGGCCATAAACTCTGAGTGTTAAAGTCACAAAAAAAGTGAGAAGATATTAGCTATTAAACAAGTCACAAAAGCACAACAAAGTTACCTGATTCTTCACAAGAAAGTTTTCTCCCTTTCTGTTCTCTGGATGACTAAACTCATGTATTCTTCACTTCACTTCACCATTTATCAAACCTTTCTTTCTAGAATGTACCAGCTTTATCTTCAGTCAGACATGAGGAATACTAGATACAGATATTTTCTCATCACATGAACATGTAAATTTACTTGGACTGCATTTTTATCAAATTTACTTGCATTTTTATCAAATTAATCACAGCACATAGTGGAGTGACTACATTGTTTGCTACAGTGGCTAGATTGCAGTCTGTCATACTCAACTTCAATCTTGCATCTCATAGTCCAGTGCAGATGCATTGATGCACAGCTCATTTAGGCAGCAAGCCAGCACTTCCAAGGTGGGTTATTACCCAAGTAGGAGCCCATGATCAAGATGTCACATCACTAACACATAACTATCACGGAATGCTACAACATCTCTCCTTTTGCTGGATGACATCTGTAGACTATGTAATGAAGTAGACTGAATCTTGTTAGCAAGTCTAAGGAAGCTCTTATCTAGTGTGGGATGATGATGTAGATTCATGCAAGTTCCCTTCACTAGAAACAATATCATTATGGCCTGACTTCAGAAAGGTAAGGTAGAGAGAAGGAACAGTAGGAGGACCTGGTTGTCACAAGTCTTCTGATTTGTGTCAGAAGCAGGTGAGTCAGCACAACATATCTGTTGGCTGCCATCCTTTGTGATGGCTGTGTCTCTGAAAAGAGGGAATGGCTGGCAGTGGGTTATGGAACACATATGGGCAAATCCAAGGCAGAAAGATGAAAAAAGACAGCTTACATGGATGTCTGTGCCAAACTCCCCTTGTGTTTGGCATTGAAGTTGCCTGACTACACTAAATCACTGCGTAATGAAAGGGGTGACTTTGCACCCTGACCCTTTTGCATCCCCTTCTCCATGTAGATCCAACATATATTCAACATTAACTCTTCTCAGATGCTTTTTATGCTTTGTCTATGTAGAAAGCTACAGAGTGAATCTTGCCACAGAACTCTGCCAAAGTCACACTTTCACAAATTTATGTTAAAACCTGTTTTTGCTGACACCTTTGATGATGATTCCTTAAATGGCTCAAACCACTCAGTTGAAACAAGGATAGGGAATGGGGGTTTCAGTCAGTTCACAATGTTTCTGCTTCTCCTTCCACCCCACACTCTTACCCTGCTCCAGCATGGCATCCCACCCTTGCGAGACAGTTCTCCATGAACTGCTTTCAGTGTGGGTCCTTCCCACAATTTTCAGTTTTTCAAGAAGTGCTCCAGTGGATCTTTTTACAGAGTACTGTCCTTCAGGAATGGGCTGTCCCAGCATGGGTCCTGCCACAAAATCTACTCCTGTTGAGACCTGATTGTGAGCTATTGCTTTCTTCAGGGCACATGCACCCACTCTGGCATGGGATCCTCCACCAGGCTCCAGGTGGATCTCTGCACCATCACAGTCCTCCATGGGCTGAAGGGATACAGCTGCCTCACCATGGTCTTCACTATGGGTTGCAGGAGAATATCAGCTCTGATGGCTGCAGAACCTCCTCCCCCTCCTTCTGCACTGACCTTGGTGTCTGCAGGGCTCTTTCTCTCACATATTTTCACTCTCCCAGCTGCTGTTGAAAATCATTTTTACCCATTCCTGAATATGGTATCAGAAAGGTGCTAACAATGTCCCCACTTGGCTCAGCTTTGGCCAGAGACAAGGCTGTCTTGAATCCTTCTGGGAATGGATATTTTGCAGAATCACAGATATTCTGGTTGGAAGGGATACACAAGGATCATCAAGTTCAGCTCTGAAATGAATGTCACATGTGGGGAATCTGTCCAACATGAGGGCAGCTCCTGGTGTCCTTGAACAGAAGGCACCCCTGCACCCCCTTGCCCTCAAAATTTTGCCAGATAAACCAAATACAGTATGGAGCAACAACAACAACAGCAACAACAAAGATCTTAAGTGAAATACAAACATAATCATTAGAAACATCATTAGAACTACAGATTCAGACAATAGAAAATCTGACAGAACAAATGACAAGTTAAAATTATGCTGAACTTTTTTTAAACAAATTTAAAATGACAAGTCAAACATATGCTATGTCAGAAATATACATACTGTTGCTCAAGGGAGGATTTTTTTGCCTCCAGTACTATGCTCCTTCACAGTAATTTTGTTGTCACAACTGAATGTGAATTTCTTTTTAAAAATAAAACACAGCCACAAAACCACTTGCTATAATCTTGTACCTTTTCTCTGCCTTTCTCTCATATTCTCCCATCATTTACACCTACTGTGTCAGAGCCTTTTTCTGCTAATATTTTCATACTGAAAATCTTTCTTGGACATATTCATACCACCTATTTTGACTTTCTGTCTTTTTGGTAGATTTCATACGACATAATAAACTAATTTACCATTAGTTCTCTATGTATCTTACTAATTTACCCTCTTCACTGATGAGATGTCTGCAGTGTTTCGATCTGTAACATTCTTTGGTACTGTACTGATCTTTAGAGCCATTGTAGATTAACTCAGACAAGTAATATATGTTTTGGAAATGGTATTGAAGGTGGATATGGAGCTGAAGGTGGAAATACCTCATTTACTAGTACTTGAAGATTAATTCTGTTCCTGGATGAATATAAATCAACTGCCTACTTACTTTTCAAGACTCTCTACTTACTTTCCATTGATCTGTTTTACAGCAAAACTACAGAATAGCATCTTTCACAATTTTAGCTAGTTTTATTTCCACCATGCATACACTGGATATCTTCTTTTCCAGAACACATGGTTAAAGATGCTGCTTAAGTATGACCTCCAAAGTTTAAAATTGGCCTTCTAGTGCAAGAGTTATTATTATATCAGTGGTTATTAAATGACTTCACAAATCCTTGAAGATATACTTGCAACAAAATTTATATGTCACTTCTCTTGTGTGACTACTTTATGAATTTTCCACTTTGATTGTACATGCTCATAAAGAGCTGACTACATAGATTTTAGGTTATTTAATAGATGTAAGGTTTCTGAGGAACAGAAGGAGATCTGATCTGTAATATATTCTCCCTCTGCTTCAGACAATCTAATTTTGGTTTTGGTTTTTGAACCTTGCTCACCTCCCAGCTGATTATTCTGCACATTTATAAAGTTACATGGGAAAAACAAAACAAAACAACAAACAAAAAAACCCCACAAAAAACTTACTTCATTCACTTTGAGCTCTTTAAATTTTGCTTTTAACAGATGTATGTTAGGAACTTGGGTGAATGTCCTGTTTGCTTGTTTCAGTTCCTTTGGGACCAAAATTATATTGTGGAATATTTCCCATCTAGCTTGTATGCCACCTCTCAGCCTGACAAAATTTAGAACAGTAGAGATACTGCTTAAATAAACTCCATTTCCCAAAATATGTTTCATAGTGAAAATATTGACCGGCACTTAAATATAGTTACATTATAGCCAATAAAATGTTAAAATATATTCGTTTTAAAACATTAAATGAAACATAGCCTACTGTCAGCTAATTCACGGTTACTGGAAAATCTAATTATGTCAAATAATGATTGTGTTAAATTCCAACTTTAATTGAATACAGTTTATAACACACCCTCCACATACCCTTCCCCCAAACTGGTTGGATTATTACAAAGCACTGGATGACTCAGTTGCTTGGAATCAAAATTTCGTGGAAGTTAAGACTGAAAAGAATACATAAACATTAGACACTGAATCCCATGAGATGGATACAAATCAAACACTGAACAGCCCTCCACTTTCCCTCCCACTCACCCTAGCATTTTTAGATACCTTAATACCTTGGAAAATCTGGAAACAAAAAGGATTTAAGAACAGCTGCACACTGCTTTGTAACACTTATTAGATTTAGATTCCCAAATCTCATTTTTTTGAAATATGATTTCAGAGGCCAAATTCTATAGTTTCCATGCATATCTTTGTTATTTGCTGTCACAAAGCCACCTGAAAGGAAGAAAGGTAACAGAAAAATAATTTGAAAATATACATTTCTTCCACTTGCAAGAAATTCTTCATGAATCTGCCCCCTTTATATATAAAGTAATCTGTTCAGGCACCCCATGCACATTCAGAGACAGAAGCGTGTGCTTACAGCCACTACTACCTTCCTAATTAGACCTGTGGTATTTTACAACTTGTAATACATCCCCTTTCTGCGATTTGGCCATTTTTAACTTGATGGTTCAGGTTAAATCCCATTTAATTCCTTCCTTGCAAAGGGTAAGGGGTGAAAGGAAAGAGGGTTAAGAGCACCTTTTTTCCCAACTTCAAATGTAAAGCTATCTTTTAATACAAAACCTTAGTTCTGGTAATAAATGTAGTTACCTGTAGTAGTATTTATGGACAACATAAGACAATCCTCCTCTTCCCACTGTCTGTCACTGAGATCCCCCTAAGCTAGGGACTGAAATGACAAATGGCCCAAAAGCTACTCTTGATAAGCCTTATTTTATTAATATTTTCTGGCATGAATCCCTTTTCAGAAAGATGATAAATTTGGAACAAAGCTAACTAATACCTGCACTACTGAAAGGTATCTTTCATCAGGTGAAACCACTTGATCAAACATTATTTTATGACTTAGTCAGAATAAAAATGAAACTTTTGCTTTATAATTGTCTTCAAAATTCCAGCTTTTCCCCCCGTGATGAACAGGTGCTGAGAAATACCTAAACAAGACTAGTAGATGTTAATATTTAGATTTAAATATCTCTAGTATTTCTTGTTACTTTATCCACTAAATCCATTTTGAATTATACTTTATCCAGTGCAATTGTATCATTTGAAAATACAACAAAATAATTTTTAAAACTCTGATTTTACCTTTAACCTGAAATTAGGTTTTCATCATAAAAATACACCACAGAAATCACACACTATCATGCTGGAGATTACAGAAATTTTAGTGGTTAGAACAGACAATAAAGAGGACAACGATTAGATGGTCTTGCCTAATGAATAAGGTCAGGAGCTAGGAGTAGGAAGAAACTCCAGTGTCAAAAGTTAACACCCAGGATCAAGGTGGCAAGCGAGAGTCAGAAGAAGAGATTACAAGTCTGAAACATTTATCAGACAGAAAATGACTGTTCTAAAGAAGTTTTTTGCTCAAATACAATTGTGATCACACCTGCAAACTCTGTGGCTGAGATTCCCTGTATGAGGCTGAGGATATAATGCTGCTGACAACACCTCTATTACCAACATGGCTGCACGAAGAACAAGAAGAGTAGCTCTGCCAACTTTGAGTCACAGTTTAATCTTCTGTCACATTGTTTAAGTCATGTTTTTGTTATTAAAAGCTCTACACTATATTTAAGGTGCAAAATTCACACAGAAATGACACCTGTGTTCTCATAGATTTTCCTATTCTGGCCAGTTGATAGCTGTGCTACTTATAGACTTCAAGTACATAACCTTTCTCTTTCTGCCAAATGATAACAGTGTCTTAGAAGACATAAAACAATGTATTATGCAATATAAAGTTTTCCCTGTTAAGTTGTATTTGATTTTGACAAAGAGCAGTGCCATGTTAAGTTTAAAAATGTCAAAAAATTGTTATTTTTGACAAAACTTCATGACAGATGAGAGTTCTAACAAAACTCCATATAAATTGATGATAAGTAATAATAATTGCTAACAAAAATATCATTGATAATAATAGTTATCGTTAATACCAGTAAAATTATTGTGTCTGAGACTATTTCTGTCTCTATTTAAAAGAGGAAAGAATTCCTATTGATGTAAGAAGGATTATATTCAGATGCAAGATGCAGTTATTTATTATTCCCCAATGCTAAAAATCTTTGTTTATTGTTTGGAATATTCAGTAATTATTTCAATATGTAGTTTTATTTTCACATCACAGTGTTCCTTGCAAGTACAATTCAACCCTACGTGACTTTATAGTCTGCATGATTGGTCATATATATTGCATCATAGCACTGATAAATACATTCACTTTGCAAAAGTGGAACACAAAATATTTCTGTTTCAACTAATGTATTCTTTCTTGAAGTTCAGTTTCTGTATGAAATAAGACTTAGGTGACTGTGCCCTGTCTTCATCTGTCACAGATGACAGGTACTTTTGAATGCACTTCTCGATCTCAACAGGCTTTGACAGAAAAATGTGAAGACAGAGAAATGTGAAGCCTCTATGCTGCTTATGAAAACTGACAGCTGAATGAAATGTAGAAGCCTAAATTAATTTTGCAGGCTGGAGAAGGCAAGTAGAATTCAGTGCCTAAACCTGGTCACTTTGGAAAGCCATACTGTGAATTATCTATCAGCTGCCCAGTCAGAAGAGGGGTGCAACCAAACAAGCTACAGCAAATGACTACTTTTACCCAGCAAAATGTGCCAAGTATAAAAGAAGAGACATAAAAATATTAGGTAAAGGATGGCTTGGCAAAAATTCCTTATGGGGAAAAAATCAGTCATTTTAGCTTAACTATATCTGGAAATATTTTTCTCTCCCTTCTTCCCCGTACCAGCTTTTTCTCCCTTCCTTCAGTAGACAAAATTCTGAGAACAGAATTACCTCTCTTTGTGTTAATTTCTGTACATTATCTTTATATCTTTATATGCAGTACATATGGTAGATAATGGGAGGAAAAGAAGTTTAATTCTTGACCCTGTCCTCAGATGCATCTCTAACTTCACAATGCAGACCTATTGACTAAAAAGACATTACTTCTGTAATCATGTAGCACAGTAGAACTGATGTGAATAAGACAGGATACATAACCTTTGACAGCAATGATGCCATAGGAAAGGAATTAGTATGATTTTATTATAGAGTACTCTTCCAATGGAATATTTTACTTAAGTTTCTTAATGAAGCTTTAATAGGTTTCTGTTTTTAGACTAATAGCTGTGCACTTACAGACACTCAAATAAAATATTTTTACTTTTTATACTGAGACAATGTCTAGAGGGGATATGGATTTATGGCTACTATGCCTATGATAGGAAGATGGACCCCTAGAAGCAGAGATCTTAATACAAGGATAAATGAAATATGTGGTTCAGCAAGAAGCCATCAATGGAGGTGGTTGAACTTGGCACTTTGCATAATATGACCCAACACATTGGCTACAATTTTTAAATACTTTTACCTGTAAGAATCTCAGACAAGCAACAGAAACAGCCTTGGTACTGTGAAATACCTTTCATGAACAGCAAAAATTAATGGAGAAATTCAGAGGCAACCAGGCTTAGTTATGATAAACACCTCTGTGGATGTTCTGATGCCTGGTAAGAAACAGAGTCCTGGAGAATTTCTGTTGCTGTAATGTTACAGAGTCTCTTTGTTCTATCTGCCTATTTTCACAAAGTATCTATTGAGACTTGGAGGTTTCTTTAAATTCACTTGAAAGTGGTTAGTGGTTATTGGTTAGTGGTTAGTCCAAGTGGTCGGTCTGAAGTAAAAAATAAAGAAGGATGAGACATGCGAGACATGAGACATATCACTATATATGTCTCAGACCTTTAAGAAACGATATTAAAGAATTAATATTGACCTTTTAAGGTAATAAATTAAGATATATATGTCTTTATTAATCTGAGATACAATATACCTTACTCTGTCCTTTAAGTAACACCAAGAGATGATCTTCCAAGGAACATCTAATGTCTTTTACTGAATAACTCCTTTGATTCAGTTTTGTGGCAGCAGTTATGAAACATCTTTTGAATGTTATCGAACAAATGTTCAGCTGAGACTCAAAATAAGTGGGAGGAAAGTAATCGCAATTATTTCCCTTGACCTTAAAAATCAGTTATGGTGACGTATTCCCCATCCTTTCTCTGAGTCAGAGAATTTCTTCTCTTTTAGTGAATCTGTCTCTGTAGTGGTAGAACTCTTAGGAAGTACAAACTTAGCATCATCTGCTGCTAAAGGTCTCAGGCCAGTAACACCCTGGTTAACTTTTAAGTACAGTCTTAAAGAATTTGCTGAGCAAGAGTGGACCTACATGACAATTATATTTAGGACAAGATCGTATGTTTGGGAGACTTCAGCTTTGAATGTAATGCTGAAAGGGTATGAAAAGAGATTGTCTGCCCACATAGTTGAAAGATTAGCCCATCTGAATACTGACATTGGTAACCCTGAAAAGCTATTTTGCATAAGGACTGAGCTAAAAATGTTCTATATGTGTATTTGCTATATATATGTCTGCACACATATATATATATCTAAACATACAATATCATTATACAGTCAGAAATGGAAGTGATACCAGAGGCTTTGAAATATAAGAATAGAAAAGGTAGCTTGTTTCAAGTTCTACAGATACCAAAATAGATATGCAGGATATCATTATGAAACAAAGTGATCAAGCTACCATCTGAAAATGTCACCCACAACAAAAATAAATCTGCTCTGCAATTGACTATATTTAGATGAATTATGTAAAATCATAAGCAAAATGCTAAGTAGTCCTTTATAGTATCTTGAGCTGAGATTATTTATAACTCATTAAGAGATTTATGGTAAATGGATATGTGTTGTGGGGTTTTATTTTTTTTTTTTTTCTTCCTTAATCATCCTGGCAAAGCAAAGTACTGTGAAGGTCTTACAGGACCTTCAATGCCAGAAAAGTCAAGCATATACATTCATCATAGCATATCTGTATATAGTCTCATACTTTCAGCCCAAAACATTTCACTGCCAAAGGGTTCCAAGTGCAAGTGGAATTTCACAATCTATCTCTTCTGTGCTTAGTCAGCTGCCCTTAGTATAAAATAGTTGGTCAGGAAAAATCAATGTGCTCCAGAAGTATCAGGATAGACATAATTAATGTTATAAATAACTGTTAACACTATACCTGAAATAGTAGCAGAAAGTATATATTGATGAGATTTACTGAGATTGTCAAAGTTTTTGAACCATGCTTAGCCTTCATTCTTGCAATGGATTTAATCAGTCTTACGATGTACCAATTGCAGCAAGAATACAAGAATGAATTCATTGTCTAATTATCAGTACTCTTCCTGTGCTCATTACAAAAAAAACCCAAAAAACCAACCAACCAAACAAATAAAAACCCAAAAAAAGCACAACCGTGGAACAGTCTGATGTCTTCCTATCTTTAAACTAATCAAGTCACTCGCTCTTTTTTGAAGCTTGTTGACATTAAAGTCCACTAAAGCCAAATATCCTGACATCTACATGTCCAGTCATTAAATTGGCACTGGATAGAAAACACTTTCTGATCACTGTTTGTCTTTAGTGAACAATATACAGAGGCATAAATTGAAGGGTCAGTCTTGCCAGTTCTTGTTGCTGTTCAGTGAAACTCAGAGGCCAGCATTTAACCATATTACTAACAGAAGACTTTCCTCTTTGTCTACAAAATAAATAATAATGCAAGTCCATCAGCTGTGTTCTTTGTGAATTGAATATAAGCTGTGCAACAATAAACATTATTTAGGCAACTTTTAATATTACTTGTTTAATTTTCTATTTCTCCTCTAGTCATGCTACATTTATAATGTACTGTGGAGGCATGGAATACATGGCATATAAATACATCTGTCTTATATATAATTAACCATTGCAACAGAAAATTAAAAGCAGCAGCATGTTTAAAGTAGAGGTAGGACTTTTAACATTTGCAACGATGCCTCATAAATCTAGTTTATGGGTGTAAAAACTGGTGGTAATAATTTTGAATAGAAAAAACCTGTGTCCAGATTCACTACTGCAAATCCCAAATTACAGACATGATTCTTGCCTATTTACTGTCTGCCAGTTTTAATATGACCCAGTTTTGGGTGAAAACCCAGGGAACATTTTTGTAAATTTTTCTAAGTCAAATAAATCACACTCTAGGCATTTGAAAGGATGGAATATTTATGCTGAAAACAAAGCAGAAATAGGGAGGGATGACAATTTTCTTCTATTTTCCATCAGTTCTTTTTGGCTTTTCAGTTGCCTGCTATCAGCAAAATATTCTGGCTTCCAGTGGAGTGCTCAGACCTCATCTGCAGGTGTAATATGGGAATAGAAATTCTGAGAAAGAGAAGAATTCAGGCAGAAAAGTAGTGACTCCAAAATCTTGCTATTAATCTTTCAGCCTAGGAGGTCTTTGGAGTATTTTCAGATTCCATTAGCTCTCCCCCTTTACAGAATCCAGGGAGATACAGTGATGTTGTTTATTCTTCTAGAAGTTACAGGGTACTACTTTCCCTAAGTTTACAAGGTCAATTTAACTGTTTTTACCTAGTTTTTGTGAGTTGGCACTTGATCTTTGGTCACTAAATAATCCTTCTAATCCTTTTACGAGAAAACTATTGTTCACATCAGCTTGCCAAACAAGGAATAAAAGACTCTCTAGTATCATGACTGCTTCTGAGATCCTACCAGCCAACTACAAAATTTCCAGCTACTAAGCAAATATGTAACTCAGAACTTCACTGAGGAAGGAGTTGTAGACTTACTGGAAAAGTTAT
This sequence comes from Nicator chloris, assembly GCA_013400495.1. Taxonomy (NCBI): domain Eukaryota; kingdom Metazoa; phylum Chordata; class Aves; order Passeriformes; family Pycnonotidae; genus Nicator; species Nicator chloris. The sequence continues at coordinate 20,182 of WAAE01018837.1, forward strand.
TAAAATATGATGTGATAGGACAAGCAGTATTTTCCTCATTTCTTGCCTCTCAGGATGATTATTGCATTCTAGCAGCTCAGATCCTTGATAGTGAATATTTTAACCCACAATTTCTTTTCAGAAGTATTAAACTGGATGTCTATGACAAAATATACATTTCTTCTGGCTCAACATTTTATAGAAAAAGGCGGGTAAGGAGAAGGGAGAAAACAACTTGTGAATTTTCATAAGTGCATAAGAACAAAGAAAAGTGTTTCAGAGTATGCATATCTGAGCTAAAAATAAATTTTTTTAAAAAATGAAATAAAGTCAGCTTGCTGAGAAAGCGGAACAACTTTCATCTGGACTTCAGAAAATCCTATTTTAAGCTTTTGCAGTGAATGAGGCAGAACAGGCATGTATGGTGCCCCACCCTTAAGGGGAAAGCAGCACCCAAGACATGTAGATGCCTGTGGTCAAAAAGGAGTGGCAAAAATCAGAGGGTCTGCAAAAACTTACAAAGTTTTATTAGGAAATTATACAGCTGGCATGGAAATTGTTATAAGTTAGTCTCTTATCCTGTAGTCTAAACTAAATTACAGCAGATTTGGAATAAGGAATAGGGTGGAAGAGAGACATTAAAAAGAGGCAGAGGAAGAAATGAAGAAAAGAAGATCACGATTCCTGGCTCCAGTGCCAATCTAGATGGTGGAGTGTACAAGGTCCTAGGTGCTCAGCCCAGGTTTCATGAGGGTACCTGTTTGTAGACAAGCTTTCCCCACCCTGTAACTAAATTTCTTATTTTCTATGCAAATTAATATTCATGCACAATTTGTTCCCCTAAAGTTTTCTCTAATGGGCTGAGGGCTTCAGGGGTTTTTCATGGTCTTGATCCCCCTCTACTGGGTCAGCCTTTGGTCAACAGTCCATGGCCACTCCTTGACCTCATTCCTGCAGTTGTGCTGTACTGTGTAGTGCTTTTCTCCAGGAGCCAGAACAAGGATGTTTGTCCCAGAAAAAATGCTACCCTATCTCTGTGTATCTCAGGCACATGAGTATCTGCCCTATCTCAGGCACATTCTGTTCTTTCTCGCAGTGTGGTGTCAGCAAAAAACCTTGTCTAGGTCCTTGGTCATCCTTCTATGGGTGTTTGAGATGTACACATCAGCCCCTTAACTTCTGGCCTTCTATGCTGTGTCAATTCTCATGTCCCGTATCCAAGTCATTTTCATATGAAATGTATTTCCAATACTTTGAAGTTATGGATTGAAACCGGATGTTTTCTGTTTCTTTTGTGGTACTTTGTATACTGCACTTCAGTACAAAGGATAAGACATTAGTAGGATGCCAGAACTTTTAGTCTGAACCCGGCCCCACTGAAAGTGTGAGGACTGCAGATACAATAGTAAATACCTTTACAAGTGTAACTGTTGTCTCAGCTTGGAGCAGGAGGCAAGTGCCATCACAGTCCAAATCCAGAAATTATTTTCACACAAGCTGCAGCTTCTAGCAGTTCATTGAAGCAATTAACTTTATTCTGAAATAAACTACTTATTTAACTGTCACTGTAAAGGCAGATTAAAACAAAAATTTAGTCCTGACTCTATTGGTAGTAGTTTTATTTAAATAAAATACTGTCAGTTACGGTATCTCATTGTGTGGGATTCATGCAAATATAAACGTCCAGGCATTTGAACCTGGAGCATTATTATTCCTAATTTTTCTTCTGTACAGCAAGGCCTGTCATAGCATACCATTGGATATGCCAACCCTTAAAGTCATTGAATTAAGATAATCCTCCCACTCATTTACACTTTGACTTTTTGATACCAGACGTTCATTTATGAGAGAAATCACTTGGTAAAAAACTCTTATTTCCAAACATCTCTAACTTACAATATCTTTCTTTGATAACTCAGATTTAGTCATAAATGAACTTCCATTTTTTGTTAATGAAATGTCAGTAGTAAAGAAATAAAAAATTCTAATGTAGAAGCATCAAGAGCTATTTGAATTTAACATTTCTAAACCCTCTCTCTGTAGTTTGTGGTTTTATGAGCAGTGTTCTTATAACACTGGGCTGAGCACACACAGGATGATGAAGAGTGGCTGAGCTCTGGCTCGTTCTAGCAAGCTCAGAACTGAACAAGTAATAGACAGAGAATCTTTCATGGAGTCAGAAGGAAAGACTGACAGAAATAAGAAAATATTTTTATTGACGATTCTGCAGATTTCAGCTATTCTGTTTGCAGAAATGAAGAATGATACAGTCCTGGCAGATGTGTATGCCTCTGTGTGTGTAAGAAGGATTAAAAATAAAGTAGAAGGACATTTATGTTATTATATATGCATCTAGATTCTTTCCAATATCTTTCCAAGCATGCTGCTCCCATGGGATATTTCCCAGATTACTGATGTCCCAGGGGTCTCTTCCAGGAATCCCACCCAAAACAAATAAAAATTTATCAAATTTGAATACATTGAATCACTGTTCAGACTCAAACCCCAGAAAATGCAGTTAATTATGGTACAAACTGCCTCTATCTTCCCAAGAATCAGCAATGAATTTTTTAATCTTATTTATCTTAAGTATTGTGGCAATATTTTCAGAGTGCATGTAGCACCAGATGATAGACTGTAACGAGATTTTAACTTTCTGGCACATAAGGACAGATAAAGTGCTGATGACATTGTAGGTTTTCAAATACTGCCAACACTTGAACAATATTCTCAAGGTAAAAGGTTCATAAAGTGTGAGCCACTGTAGGTGCACTCAGTCGAGTCTTTACCACAGATATCATAACCATTCACACCTTTAATCAGAGGCTTGCTTATCACCAGGGAGATCTTGTGATGAACCATGGGGATGGCCTCAAGTCTTCAGTTTGACAAGGTGTACTCTTCATCTTGAAGAGTGCCAGACACCTGAGATTCACACTGATTTCGGGGGTAGAGAGAAGAAAAATGGTGTTTGACTACTTCACACACTGGGTGAGGTTCTGAAAGCTTGTTTTAGCCGTTAGAACACTCTGAAAAACAAATCTACAAATAATTGTTATAATTGTAGTGACAGACTTGTTTGGCCTGTAGATCTACTTAGCAAAGTTGTATAGTAATCAGCACAAAATTTAGCATTGAAAAACCCAAAGTACAAGTAAGCAGGCAACATGTCTTGTCTGAATAATTTCAAATTATTTCATTTTCCCTTATCCGTTTGGTAGGGGTTTGAGGCAGATGAAAAGCCAGACAGTCAACATGACTCCTTTCAAAATTATATTGGGCAAAATAATCACCTTAAAAGTCTACCTAGCCCAAGGCAAATCAAGACATAATGTTTAAAATTGACTTAAAAATGAAATTAGAATATACCGGGGGGAGCAACATTGTTAGTTCTTCAAACAACATTTTAAGTTCTGGCAGTGGCATAACCTCTGTTATACAGAAGCCTAGAAAGTCTGAAGGTTATGGTAGACTATTTTCCTAAGCCTCTATTTTCTTTGAGGTTTGTCAAATAAAGTTGGAATCCAGTGAAAGAGTAACAGGAAGGCTTTTCAGGTGGCATTATTTTTGAGTAATAATTTCAAATATCAGTAAAGCCTATATTTTCAGTTGGTATAGCTCATGTAGTTCTCTTTCCTCCATGATTCTTTCCAGGTATAACAAGCATGAGCAGGAATTCATATTTCTTCCTTGACCACTGAGCACTGGGGAGCAGAAGCTAGGTAAAGTTAAGGAGACTTAAAAGAAAAAAAAAACATTAGTGTTACTTGTTTACCCTTTCTAGACTCAGCAGATCCTGATTATATTTGTTCTGAGATTCTAGCCTTTTTCTGCTGCCAGATAAAATATTTTTTGTAATTTAGGCTCCTCGGGGTTTGAATCTGTTCATTCTACACAGTGCAGGGTTCCCCTCAGTTAAAGGTAACATAATATACTTTACAGACTTCTAGAATAAACTGGAATTTAAAATGCATATTTAGCACTACAATTTCAGCTCGAAGCTCTGAAATGTCAGATACATGCTCCTCTTGGATGCCCTAGGTTGGCCCTGTGGCATCACTGTGGCACAGTGATTTCAGGTTCACAGTTGCCTACAGGGCTGTCCACCTCCTCTGGAGGTTGTCTGGACCACCTGCCCTGCTCAAGGAGGGCCACAGCGAGCCCATTGCCCAGGGCCATGTCCAAATAACTTTTGAATATCGCCAAGTATGGAGATGTGACAACCTCTTTGGGAGGCCTGTGCCAGCGCTCAGTCATCCTCACAGCAAAAATATGTTTCCTGCTGTTCAGAAGGAACCTCCTGGATTTCAGTTTGTGCCCATCAGCTCTGGTCCTGTCACCAGGCACCACTGAGAACAACCAGCTCCTTTTTCTTCACATCCTCCCTTAAGGTACTTGTAGGCATTGATGAGATTCCCCTGAACCTCCTCTCTTCCAAGCTAAATAGTCTCAGTCTCCCTCTTCCTGCTTCATGAGTTTACACTTCAATTTAAATGGTTAGGTGTGGAAACTGAGCCAGATTCAGACAAGGGTCTATGGAAACAAAATCTCACTGCAAAAAGCAAGGCATCTTTTATAATTGAAATAAAAGTAATGCAAGACTTTGTAGGTCCGTAAAGTTTCATAGTGAACTTGGTGACACTAGTTCTTTCTGAAAGGACAGGTGCTGAGACTGCATCTGAAAAATATAGAAAAATAATTCATCTAACAAATAGAGAGCTGCAGAATTGAAAGCTGTTGGCATTTGGAAAAATTATCTCATATGCTTCAGAATACATTAGAGTCCTAAATTATGCTGGGTTTTTGTATTTAGACAGAAAAACAAGTTGGAAGTAATAATAAACAGACCTAAAATCACATTTGAGTTAAATTTGCCAAGATGCAGAAATGTATACATTCTAAATTTCATTATTTTTCTTTTCCTCTCAGTCCTCAAATGGAAAGCTATTGTTTTAAGTGTAAACCAAACTTGCAGAGTACGTTGTTATCCAGATGAGCAAGGGAGTCTTCTGAAGACTACAAGTCTTCTGAAGCCTTACATAGAATGTCTGGATTTATTTTTCTCTCAAAAAAACATGAATTCAAAGAATATTTGGGATTTTGAGGGGGCCTCTTTAGCATAGTTTTCAAGTGAGATGTTTTATAAGATGAGAACCAGAAAACCCAATACTTTCTGCTAATCAAAAGATGACCTTATTTTTTTTACTCTATGGCATGTACAGACACAAAACTCAGACATTCAGTATTTGTTGCTCTGAGACTTTTCCAAAATATAAACAGGATTACAAATTCAACACAGACTTCAGACAGGTGGATTGAATGTTCAGGGAAAAATCCTGGGGAAACGCCACTGAAATAAGTGGAAATATTCCAGGAAAAAGGTGCAGTCATGATTCAGCAAATATTTTCCATGAGGTAAATGTGGGTGAATTGTTTCATTTCCTCAGTAAACAAAATGTGAGCTCATTGTCAGTAGGATAATTAATTTTGAGAAGCCATAAATAACCCGTACAGCATTTTGTGATATATTCTGAGAGACAGTTCAAGAATAGAAAAATGTTCTCAAAGCAGACAAATAACAGCTAATAACTTTCTGTTCACTAAGAGTTGCATTTTTTCTTGACTGAACAACATATGGGTTTTTGTAAGTAACAATACATCAGAGATATTTGTCTAACTAACCAGTCCCAGCTGTTGGAATCACATTGATGCTGTGGACGTGTGTGACGCAGTTGCTGTGGGGCCCAAGGAACACAGATCATTGAGCAACAAACTTTACGCGTGCAAAGAAGTGCAATCCCTGTGTAGGAAAACTCAGTCAACTTTTACAGTTCTGCCACTTCAAAAGGGTCACGGGACAAGCCAGCCAAAAAGAGTTCAAAGCCACCCCCAGCCCATCCTATAGTGCAGCAAAAGAGCAAAGACTTGTTTTGCCTTCTGCCAATTGAAATGGCCATTCACTGGAAGGTATGGTGGGAATATGCACTTATGATAAAGTCTGTCTTCAGTCTGAGTTAAGCTACAGGATTGTTATAAAAGGACTTCGAATGGGGGAAAGAAAGGCATTTTTCCATGTCCTCTGCTTTTGAATTAAAGTTTGTTGGAGTTCCTGTAAATTTGTTTTGTTTTGAGATGGGTTTCATACAGAAACTTTAGGAAAATATTAGTAATGATGCATATTTCACAAAAACAACAGATGTGTCTCCAATGGAGTTCCTAAGGTTTGCGATTTTTATCACAGAATGATGTTCTGCAATTCACCTTCTCCCAGCCTCCCCACATTTCAGTTTGGTGTATGTTACCTCAGGATTTTCAAGCACATTACTTACGGAGAAAAGGCATTCCAAAAACAGCGATGCTGGAAACATTAATTTATAAAATCTAATTTAAATGTATAGTGTATCTGATGTTTTGGTTCATATAATTTCTTTAAGAAGAGGTATATTTGTTATGTTTTATTTTAATTAAAGGCCAAGTGATAATCAATCAGGGTAGAAAAGAATCTCATACACCAGATTTATTTACCTTTTTTTTTTTTTTTTTTAAGAAATAATGAATATTTAGATCTGTGTGAGTCACAAAAGATTAAGATTTAGACTCCAAAATTGTTTTGACTTTTCAGGAATACTAGATTCTGAATCCTGTACTTGTTGGTCTTAAATAGTCCTACTAGAATTTACAGTGCATTTTTAAGTAGATGTTTTTTTTAACTTCTCCTTCCCTGATCCCTTAATAGAGTAGCTTATAATTTTTTTCTATCTGATAAAAATAGATTATTATAACTGCACAGGTTCATCTTTTGATGTCCTTCTAGATGTGCTTCTAGATAGATCATTGCTCAGGAATAATTTTTCTCTCTTCTTGGATGTTGACCCAAGATTTTGTCCCATCAATTTTCTCCATATTTAGTTAGTCCCAGGATAGCCATTCCATTCAAGAATCAAAATTTAATAATCAAGTTTGCTTATTATACCAAACTGTGTGGGGCGGTTTGCACGCTGGATGGAAGGGATGCCGTCCAGAGAGATCTTGACAGTCTTGAGAGATGGACCCGTGCAAACTTTGTGAAGTTCAACAAGACCAAGTGTAAGGTCCTGAACAGTGGTCAGGGCAATCTCAAGCACAAATTCAGTCTGGAATTTGTCTTGATGGGCTCAAGAGCAGCCTGGAGGAGAAGGACTTGGGGATGTTCGTAGATGAGAACCTTGACATGACCTGTCACAGCACACTTGCATCCCAGAAAGCCAACTGTATCCTGGGCTGCATCAAAGGAAGGATGACCAGCAGGTCTGATTCTGCTGCTGTACTACACTTTTGTGAGAGCCTGCCTGGGCTACTGAATACAACTCTGGGGCCCCCAAGACAAGAAGTATGTGCACCTATTGGAGGGGGTCCAGGGGAGGGTCATTAAGATAATCAGAAGGATGGAGCACGTCTCCTATGAAGATAGGTTGAGAGAGTTGGCCTTGTTCAGCCTGAAGAAGAGAAGTCTCTGGAGACACCTTACAGCACTCTCCAGTACCTAAAGGAGGCTACAAGTAAGATGGAGAGGGACTTTTCACTAGGGCATGTTGTAATAAGACAAGGCTTTAAATTGAAAGACAGTAGTTTTAGATAAGATATAAGAAAGAAATTCTTAATTATGAGAGTGGTGATGCATTGGAACAGATTACCCAGAGAAGCTGTGGATGCCCCATCCCTGTTCAAGGTCAGGTTAGATGGGGCTCTCAGCAACCAGGTCCAGTAGAAAGTGTCTCTGCCCATGGCAGAGGTGTTGGATCGAGATAATCTTTAGTGTCCTTTCCAATCCAAACCTTTCTGTGTTTCTGTGATTCTATGATTATATAAATGTCTAACTCATTATATAGACAACATACTTAATACTGCCAGCCACTTGTTTTTATTTGTGGATCTTCCTAATACAAATAATTTCAGAATACACTTTGACTCCTAATTTGCATATTGTAAAGCGCATTTTGTGGAAAACATTTGTCACATTATCACTAAAAGGGCTATTTCAACTGTGCAATCTTTTGTTGCAGCATGCTAGTGGTGGTGTTCTGATTCTTGTTTTATCAAAGAAATAATGGTTTCCATATTTTTCCTGTGAGATGTTTTATTTTAGTGTTGATCACAGAGGTTCCTATGAACATTACGTACCTGGAAATTTTGTGATCATGACTGTTTTCTATTGGCATTGTTTGACACTTCTATTCCTCCTAGGACATTCCTTACACCCCTTTGATGTTGGTGCATGTACACAATTTTTAATGTATTTTATTAAAGTATTAAATGTTGATTGATTTTAAATAATGTTATTTCTAGCATAGCAAATAAAGTATCTTGAATGTGAAATTAATAAAATGGATAATAAAGAGAATTTAGTCTGCAACTTGGTGCTTGGGCACAGTGATGACAGTTTTGAATCTATTAGATTATGAGAATCATAGTGTTTTACATCTGTGATTACATTCAGAATTTAAAAAAAAAAAAAAAAAGCAGGCAAGGAGGAAAACAGTGGAAAATAGACAGCATTGAAGAACCTGACATCTGCAGAGGGTAAGGAAGGATCTACAGAGAATTGTGTTTCTGTCAGTAAAGAATTATTGCATGACAGCAGACCATAAACTGCAAGGTAAGAACCTTAACATTTTTCAGTACCTAGAAACACAGTTGTGTCTGTTTCTGATACTCAGAGCCAGACTTTCCTGTCACCAAGTATTTTCTCTGAACATATGTCAAGTGCTGCTGAAGGTATCAGCATAGCAGACTGAAAAAATCTGCTTTGGAACAAAAGCATCAAGTACCTTATTCTTTGTAAACAAAATAACAATGAGATTCCTACTTTTAACTCACAGTAAGGTATGGCAACTTTGTAAGACAGCATAGGAAATACATCATTTATGAAAGGTACGGAATTAAAAGGAGGTTGTATTTTGAACCTCTTTGTGTTTTTGCAGAATATACAAATTTCTGATTTTTATGCACTCAATTATTTCTAATTTCTGGTAACTCAAAATTTTGAACCTGGCCAAAGTTTTAGTTTATGTTTTAACTGTTTATAGTTATGCTAAGATGTTACAAAAATCACAAATAACAATAATTTTCATTTTTTTACCTTTACTTCTACTGATGAGGTGCAATGTAGTAGTAGTAGTAAAATTAATAATAATGATAATAACAACAACAACAACAACAACAACAACAATAATAATAATAACAACAATAAATAAAATACATCCAAGCCCTAGATGCCATGTGTGTGAACTGTGGCAGCCTTCTGTTTTTTAACATGCTCCAGTCAAAAGAAGTTCACATGATCTGTGAAAAAATATCTGATAAACTCTAGTTCACATAACAACAAAAACATTCAGGATACTGGGCACAAGGAACTCTAAGCAAACTATTTTAGGTCTGCATGGTCAATCTTGTTCCCAGTGCCATATTTCCTATTCAGCCTTAGGCAAAATAATTCATACACCTAAATTAACAAGAGAGTCTCCAGAGCTTTGCAGGCATTCAGTGAAGAGGCAATTGCCAAAAGGCAATTCACAGTAAGGGATCAAATTAGATGCTCTAAATCATTTCTTGAGAAGCTATTCTTTTCCTGGTTATGTCTATAAAGAGAGACTCAGGAATGTTTCCTGAGACAGGATCCCTGAACTTGTTCTGGTTTCATGATGGGATACAACATAGCACACATCTCTTCCTTTCCAACTTAGCTCAATGTATATGCTAAGTATTTTATATTATTTTAGCAGAATAAATATGTCATTCAGGATATCCCCCAAAATAAAGGGTTCAAAAGTTCAACTCATTAATTCTACAAAGAAAGTTACATTACAAATACATTAATCAAGATACAGTGAAGTTCAAAAGAGCATTTTTACATCCCTTTTCCACAAAATGTGAATGATACTTGAGAAGAAAATCAAGACTAGAAAAAGACTCCAGGGGAATACAGCAATGACATTCATTTGCTTAGTATGCTTTGTTTTGTTACATGAATACTATTGATTATTTCAATAAATAGACTTACATTCTTTGGTGACTCAGTCTACTGCACATCAAAAATTAATACTAACCTGCTCTTACAAAAGTTATGCACTAATTTAACTTCTGAATAACCTTTCCATAGAAGTTAAACTTTTTTAAGTTCTCAAATTTCAATTTAACTCAATTTTCTGTCTCATTTTCTTTTTGATACTTACTTCTGATTATCTGAAATTAAACTCGAAAGTTGCAAGTTTTGAACATTTTGTAAGACCTAAAAGGCTGATTTTATAGGACCCATTTGTCTCCACTGACAACCAAGAAAACCTGCAAAAAGCCCCACAATCTCACTCATCTTGGAAGACAAATCTAGCACTTACTTCACAATCACTATGTGGAACATGACCATCTCTGTCAAATGTCTGGAATTCAAGAATGCACTTCATAAAGATTCAGACAGGTCCTTGTAGTTACATTCCAGTCTGAACTATGTCCCAGGGAAGGATATTGCTGCTCTTTCAATGAGATTGCTGCATTCGTATTTTATTGCTTTGAGCCTTGGAGAACAAGATGACAGATACCTAAACAATACCAGAAATGAACAAATGGATTAGTTGGTCTGAATTTGGGCTAGAAATGCTCCAAAAGTAAATTCACTGAAATTTTCTATATGGATGTTTTCTCCATCATTTCACTGAAATTTTTTCAACCTGGATACTGACCAAAGAGTTTTACTTTTGGCTATTGCAATATGAAGAATCTCGTGCCTTAATGATGATCTCAAAAATTTAAAATAGTTTTACCAAACTTTATCTATGCAAAAATATGAATTCTTTAAAGCAATTAATTTCTAATGGAAGTAATTCTCTCCGGTTCAAGGGCTATGATACATTTTCCCCAAGCTGTGAAAGACATCCATGACAACAGAAAGATAAGTCTTGAGTAAATTTTTAGGATAAAAGACATCTGTTAATGCTGAAATATCACCCCTGTAAAAATCTTCAGCTACAAATTGCAAGTACCTCTCTAACACATCAGGTAGAAATAAAGACGATCTGTCATCATAATGGTCATAAGCAAAAAGTTATTTCAATTGCTCTTCTTCTGTAATGCTCAAAATCCAATTCTAAACAGATTTTATACATCTATAGAGACCCACCAGTTGAACCATTATTTGATAACTTTATTGTAAAAAATCTTATGAATTGTGTACATAATATCAAAACCCAGGACTCTGATTTGGTATAATTCAGGTTTACTGTAAATTAATAGGCTGTGGGTTCAAGCCTATGACCAAGGCACAAACTGTTCAAAAGCTACGGTCTGACATCCCCAGTTAACAAATCATACAGTCACAAAACTTGCTACAGGGATAACACACTTGCTAATAGAGAAATTAGTGCTGTCCAAAACATCATTGGGTATCGAGAATTACCTGCTTGTAAACAGAAAACACCTGTCTAAAAATCTGTGATGTAACCATTGGAATTGAAGTCAGTATAAGCAAAATAAAGTGATGATGTCAGCAAAACACCTTATTTGTTTAAGGAATAACTTATGTATTCCAGACCTAGAATGAAGTGTATGACATATTTCATTTTTTCTTTAGCTATAATAAATGAAATATATTTAGTAAAATGGTGGACTTGGCTGAACAAAGAACATATAATAATGATGATGCCTGCAGAAAAATCCATAAAACCTAATTATTCTGGCTTTTATCCAGCATATATAAAAAGCTGGAAACATATTTCTTTGCTGAAGCAAGATGTTTCAGACAAAAAATACCAGTAACTTTATTGGGATATTTTTACTTCACATATGAAATGGTAATTCCTCAGAAACTTATTTAGCAATGTATTTTGTTGTCTTGATAGAACTACTTTTAAACTCCAAACTTTTTAATGGAAATACTTTACATCAGAGGACAATAATAAAAACAGAGGATGGGGTACAGCAGGAGCCAAGAAACAGCACCACAGAATCAGTAAAGTATATATGAATACTGTATGGTAAACCTTGATTTTATTAGACATAACACAACTGTAGATTAGTAGAAGTTTAAAAAGAGGGAAGGAAGAAAAAGGGAAAAAAAAGAACTTGATTTTTGAAAGAGTCCAACCAATCAAGGAAACATATAATTTTTAGAACTTATAAAGTAGAAGTTGACAGTAATTTTCTTGAACACTCAGACACATTGCTCCTTCATATTACTATACTTTATGAATTATGAATTTTGGCTGATGAGGAAGCCTAAGGGAGACAATGGAGCTTCAGTGTCAGTAATGCATTGTCATTTCACGCTGTGTGAGTTCCTACTATACCTAGATGGATTTTTCAAGCTTAAATAATGTTACTGACAGCCAAAGATTTTATTAAGAAGTCTGATGATTTTATATGCTCTGCTGGTAAGATACTAATCCCTATTCACTAGAAGAGGGTCAAATACTAGGAGAGATTGCCAGGGCTTTTTTTGTCTGCCTGGGGTGTTCAGATGTAGTTATACTCCCCCATCAGAATTCACCTATTTTGAGTCAGATATTGAAAGAGAAAACCATTTTTCCAGCATCAAGAAGAATGAAATTTGAGTAGAAAAGACAGTTGTTCTATGAGATTTTACATGGCTCCTGTTACCAAGGAAACAATTTCTTTTGGCTTTGAAAGGTTTGGTGATGGTTGCTCTAGCTACAATTCGGGCAGTATAGAACAAGAGGGGCTATTTATCTCATGCAATTATATATATTTAAACACACATAAACACACCCTCACATTAGGGAGGGACAGATTTAGTAAAATGGAATTATGAAACCACTGAAGTTAGGAAAACATTCTGAACAACATTTGAGCAATGTGTTGATAGAAGAGACACTGGCAGGGGCCTAAGTCAATCCCATCCCACATCTGAAAATTGGATGGTCAAAAATTAAAAGAAAAAAGAAAAAAGAAGAAAAAGTGCACATTAGAGAGCTCATACACTAAATTATTCAAGCACTTAATTTTTAAAATGTAGTCCCAAAATAATGAAGAATACAGAATACTTATAATTTTGAACTTGTGGAAACAACATTTTTTACTTTAGAACCTCTGACTAAATTTGAATTGGAAAATCAGATCCATTATTTTATATATAACTTTGATATTTTACTGATATATCACTGTAAAACATTCTTTGAGTTAAACTGGAAAGGACAATTCTTAAGGATGGACTTTTAGACATAGGAGGTGAGTAAAGCAATGATGAAAGACACCAAGTAGAAATTCATTAGCTGATTGGAGAATTGGTTGACTGTACCGTACCACAAAAGGAGAAAGTTTTGCCAGTGCTGATGGGGATGAAAAATTCTCCAGGAATGTCAAAATAACATATTTTTTCTATATAGAAGATACAAATCCACTTTTAATGTGATCACATGCAAAGTTAGAGTAAGGTAGGGATAATAATTGGCATAAAAAAAAGCTTTCATAAACGTTGGGTTCAAAAGTTGTAACAAATCAAGAACATTAAGAAATGAAGACGAAAAAGGAGGAGACTGGGTACAAATATAAAGGAAGGAAGGAAGGAAGG
>WAAE01018839.1:1494-55671 GCA_013400495.1 Nicator chloris
CCCTCCCCTTCCCTCCCCTTCCCTTCCCTCCCCTTCTCTCCCCTTCTCTCCTCCCTCCTGAGGATTATGTGAACCAAAGCTTTCCCTCTCCCAACATCTTTTTGTCACCAGGCAATTTAATGATGTGGAAGAGCAACATTGCCAGGTTCAGTGTCAGTGTTATGGCATGGTAATAAACTCTTCTGCTTTATCTCCTGCACACCTTTCACCGGCTTTCACTCTTGGATACATTCGTTGTATTTGTACTGCTTAGCATCCAACTGTTCCTCAAATGACCTCTTGTTAGGACTGTTTAACACTAATGTGTCTTCCTGTGTCATGTAAACTTTCTGAAAAACTAGAATTTTAATAAGCACAAGAATGGCGCAGCTGTGTGATAAAGCTTTCATTAGAGGATTCCTTAATAGAACCCACTTCCAGTCCTTGATTGCATAATCAACAGCTAATGAAATTGTCTTGGTAACAAGAGCTACGGTGTATTACATCCTCTCCCGAGACTAAGTGGAAAGACAATTGTACCAGCCCGAGAGGACTATTGATTGTTCACAGTTGGAATTTGATTACCCTTATGGGGAACTGAACAAGAGATCATCTTCAGCTCTGCTAAATGGCTGTTTTTTCAACTGAAAGTTATCGGTTCCCTTTCATACAGGGCATTCGAGGGGCAATAAACACAGGAAGTGTAATTTCATTACAGATTTCCCGAGTCTGCAAGTTTGGAAGCACCAAAAGCTTTGAAAGAAATGATGTCTACTTAGTGATATGTCTCTTGTGTTTAAACAAGGTGGGAGCTCTGAAGGGACACCACAGCTCATTGTGTGTTGCTTGCCTTATTGCAGGAGGGAATCCCAGAGGGAAGTTTGCTCTGGGACTGGTCCAGAATGAGTGGAAAGTTTATGTTAAAAGGCCTTTGGATCGGGAAGAGCAAGACATTTATTATCTGAACATCACCGCCACAGATGGCCTCTTTGTGACCCAAGCTGCTGTGGAAGTGACTGTCACTGATGTTAATGATAATAATCCAGTTTGTGAACAGGTGAGTTACCCCCCATGGCAATCGGCCGCTGTGTTGGGAGCGATGCCTTCCCCACGGGTGTCTCTTGCTGTTTGCAAGTATTCAAAGTATTCATAGGCAATGCTCATTTTCATCCTTGTGGTCTTAGTTGAAGAATATGCAGTGATCTGGGAGAGAAGCAGTGTAAAGCATTCCTATGAAGCCAGGACTGAAGGATAATGATCTCATAAAGCTTGCAAAGGAGTCTTGTATGGCCTTAGTTGGCTTTTCAGCAAATGATGCATTGTGAGGTGGCATTGGGCAGCTACTCCCCTCCTGCAAAAAAGCATGTACTCTTCCTTCATAACCCATGTGGAAATGTCATCAGTCTAGTTTAACTCCAGCTTTCCTCAATTTTCCAGATACCAAACATCCAGTGGAAAAGGCAGAAGAATGTAGCTTGCTGTCCTGTTGTCGGGAATGCATGCAGTGTGGCCTGACCACAGCTTTCAGAGTGTTAGCTGTCATGTGTTCTGTGGAAAGGCAATCCAGGGAACTGATGTTAGTGCAATAGAAAGGTCTGTGTGAAAGAAAAGACATGATAAAACCCAGAGTTCCTTAATGGTACTACTCATAGAAAATTTATATATATATATGTATATGTGTGTGTGTGTGTGTATGTGTATGTGTGCATGCATATACTCATGTAATTCCCATCATTACATTAGCACTCATTGATGGATTACTGTCATTGCAAGAACCACTCTACCACTCTGGGAAATCACAATCTGTATTACCCTCAAAACTGCTGGATGAGGTGATAAAAACAATTGTTTCTGTTAGCACACTCATCAAGATTTTCATTTCATGGGTGTCAATGGAATAAACAGAAGATATAAAATGGTATTGCATTAAGCACCTAAGATGAGCCCTATTCACAGTCATAATCTGGCATTGTTTCTGTGACACCTCAAAGCTTAACAGTGATTTGAATTGCTAGGAATGTGTTGTGTAAAGGAAAATTGTTTCCTGTATAGAAAGATGCACTACAAATAATTTTTTAAGAAAGGTTATTCAAAGACTGTAAAATACTGCTACAGCATAGCTTACATGTCTGTTTTTGACTCTAGGTTGCATACACAGCATTGTTTCCTGAAGACATTCCACCAAACAAAGTAATTCTCAAAATCAGTGCTAAAGATGCTGACATCGGGTCCAATGGTGAAATTCGCTATTCTCTTTATGGTTCGGGGAACAATAAATTTTTCTTAGATCCAGAAAATGGTAAGAAGACAACCAAATGATTCTGAACAGCCTTAACTCCTCTATGTCTGGGTACTGGTTTCCTTAATTAGAGTTAGGTTACATGTGGCTATCAGCCAGTTGTTCCCGTTCTGGCAGATGTGGGTGACCATTTGAATGGTGGTGGCAGGAGGGAGAAAGAGGGACAACTTTTTTGGCCAGGTTGGATGTTATAACCAGAATAGTGGATATCGATCTTTTGTTTCCCTGCAGACTTCAGGTTAGATCAGAGATTTATCATAGAACCACAGGATATTTTGGGCTGGAAGAGAACTTTGAAGGTCATCTAGGCCAAACCACTTGCCATATGTAGAGTCATCTTCAAGTAGATCATGTTAATCAGAGACCCATCCAGTTAAGGTTTCTAGGGCTACCTGTGCCAGTGTTTCACCACGCTAATCATAAAAAATGTCTTCCCTTATATCTAGTCTAAATCGACCCTCTTTGAATTTAAAACAATTACCCTTTGTTGTATCGCAGCAGGTACTGCTAAAAAGGACGTGATTCTGTGTTACGGAATCTATAAATCTTGAGAGTGACAGAAAGACAGACTTGGAAAAACATGCTGCTGTTCATAGGGGTAAAGCTGTTGGCTGCTGTTAAAGCCGCCATGAATGGCTTGTCATCCCTGCACTCATATTGGCACCTCATTTTTTTGGGTAAAGAAGAAGTGACATAGACGTGAGTTTTTAATCTATTAATTGGCATAAGCAGTGTTGGTTTTGTTTTCTCTTTCCTGTTGCTGTGAAACAGGATGGTTTTGATACAGTTGGGCTGTCTGGAATTAGTGATGTTGCTACAATAATAATGATAGCTGCTGCTTTTAAATAATTTCAGGTGAGCTGAAATCTTTGGCCCCTCTCGACCGAGAGAAAATCCCTGCATACAACTTGGTTGCCCGAGCCACTGATGGCGGTGGCAGGTTTTGCCAGTCAGAAATCCATCTTATTTTAGAAGATGTTAATGATAATCCACCAGTGTTTTCATCTGACCACTACACTGCTTGTGTCTATGAGAACACGGCCACGAAAGCTTTGTTAACGAGAGTCCAAGCAACTGATCCTGATGTTGGTGAGTGGATAACATTGCAAATAATAAATAATGTTTATGAAAATTCTGTGGGTTGGTGGAATTACAGTGCAGATTCACTTTTCTATTGCTAAATTTCTTCATTTTCTCCTCCTCCTTCTTCTTTATCTTCCCCATTTCTTTCTCTTCTCTTTCTTTACATCAAAATGCTTGTGTCTGATCTGACATAATGGTGTTACAAACAGAAAAGCATTGCAACAGCCAAAGAAGCATGTAGTCTTCTCTTGATCAGCAGTAGCTCTGTTTAGGGGGAAATGATCATTTTAGGGCTAAATTGGAACTTTCTTCCTTCAGTGGTCTCACCTCTTTTCTTGAGCCATGATTTTGAATACCCATGTCTCTATGCAAATAATATAGTTACGTGGCACAGGGACCTACACCTGATTAATCACAGCTTTTCTAGAGTTTTATACTGCAATAGCTCCCATTTGTTCCAGCTGGTTACTTTAGTATAAAACTATTGTACACTGTGAATGTACATTATAAATGTTCTGGTTATTTAACTGCACGTTCTTTGAGAGTGTAATAGTTTATTATATGAGGACCTTAGCCTTGAAATGTAGGCCCAATTATAAATATTTAAAGGGGAGTCTTTTTGCATAATACAGTGGTAAAACCTCCTGAATATTAAAAAAATTTTTAGGTCAGTCACTTGAGTTGAAATAAATAACTTAGGGTTTGTTTTTTTTCTTCCTGTGTTTTGGAGGTGTTTTGTAAAAACTATGGCCTGCGTAGTCCCATGTAAGAAGCAGATCTTTCATTCAATGAAAAAGATTTCTTTTTTTCTGAGTAAAGTACATGCTGGAAGTCTCAGTTATTTGCGAGGCTGATAGTTCAGATATACAGAAATTCATAAAGGAGCAGCAAACTTTCATTAATGTATCTCTGAAGAGCTGCATTATATGCTGTGGTTGAAAACTCACAATTAAAATTATGATACTGTCCTGCAGTGAAGAGCCAGCTCCTGGTGGTAAACTACTGAATCCTCTGAAGAGACAGTGTTGTTATTTTCCACTGCTGCATTAGTTATGATTTTTCTTGTAGATGGGATGACATTCAAGGAGCGAGGAGACACAATCAGAATAAAAAGTTGTCAATAAAAGTTCTTGCTAGCACCAGCTTTACATAATAAGATGGTTAACAATGAAAAAAAAACAAACAAACAAAAAAAAAACCCATGAGCTAGTTGCTGTACCTTCCTTCTGAAAGTAGAGAAGTTAAAGGGAGGGAGGGATGGATATGATGAATGAGAATGGGCTGTGTACTTCCTTAGCCCTTAGACCTGCAAATGAAACCATACAGTGTATTATGTAAGTAACTGACTGAAAAGTCCCTAAAACTGGATTTTGTTCTAATTACTGTTCCATTAGTCTCTACTAAAATCACTGATTCCCTGTTGCTAGATAATGAATGAGTTCAGGTAGTGTAATATTCCCATGAGAGGAAAAATGTATTATTGATATTCCTGATGGGCTGTGATGTTCCTCTAAGGCTTTTTGAAGTGTTATCCTGAAAACACCAGTGGAGGCAGTCATCATCATACAAATAAATTTTTACCATTCAGGAAACATCTTGTGATCAGCCTTAGAATTGGCCTGCTCTGCTTTGGGCTTGAAGGGCCGTGTACTGTAAGGACAGGAGCATGAATATTGAAGCCATTGAGAGAAGTCCCTTTGTGGTCCACAGCTAAACACAATTTAACAGAATCCTGAGAGTACTGTGTTCAGACACTGTTGGATAATTAAGACAATTTACAGTTAAGAGAAAAATAGTGTTATATCTGCCTTGTGCCTTTGATATCTCTTGAAGTTCCTGATCTCATAATGCCATGTGAAATTATAGGACTGGACCATAAATTGCTGTTTAATATATTTATAATTTGAATAAATACTTAGAAACTAGCTGTACCAGCTGGGCACACTAAGGGACAGTTGTGATCCTTCTTCACAGTATTCAACAGAAGAAAACAGTTTTAACTGTTTAGTAGCACACAAGTTCATTTCCCATGACCTCTACATATAGCTGAGGATCTTAAATTACATGGGCTCCTGAAGGAGAGAGAATATACATAAGTCTATTTGTTAGGATATTTTAGTGGTTTTAATTGAAAACAATTCTTTCTCCTATACTGCTGCGATTGGAAATTTTTAATATTTTCACAATATGGTATTTGCTACTTACTCACCACCAGCAGGTTTGGAAATGTTCAAACTAAGAAATGAAAGTGAAATGCTGTTTCTACATTTTTTCGAGAGGTTCACAGAAAGCAGTGAATTTTTCACTTCCCACTGTCTCCAAAGGAAAGTGCCAAATTACTCCATTTTGTTCAAATTAAGGCACAAGAATAGCTTGAATGAGTGCTGAGGTGTAATTACCTGAGGAGACCCATCACACAACTGCAATATCAGCCTCTTTCAAAGGAATTAGGGTCATGCTAGGGCAGCAACTCTGAGGAAACCTGCATGGGACTTTGTGGCAAGTATGATGTTAAAAAATTACTAAACTTCAGAATAAACGTGGAGCCCAAAGCTGAGGCACATACTCATTTCCATTGCTGCTCGTGTTTTCTGCTTGCACAGAGTGTTGTGGCCTCGCTCACACAGTACAGGAGTGAATGACAGCATCATCCAAGCTCAGCAGTGCTTTGAGCCGTGGTTAAATCCTGCCTCACTTGCAGATGCAGTGCTTTGTGAATGACCTCCATGCTCAGGCCTGTTTCCATGATGATTGATAGTGTAGTCTACCAAAGGCAGGAGCAGTTACTGTACTAAAACTGAACAGTGCTTTATCCAGCTGTCTGCAGTCTTCTTCATCACCACTGGGGCATCAGCCATCCAGATCTGTAGTCAGTTGAGTGATTTCACTGACCAATTGATTATTTCTGGGTTTGTGATGAATATGAGATTCTAATTTTGCTCAGAATGGGAATAGCCTTGTCAGGCAGCTCTGTCTTGCCTGTCACTGCTGCCTGCCAGCTTCTCTCTCCGTTAGCCAGTGTTTAAAGCTGTGGCAGATCATCCCCGTTCCCTGCACAACCAGCCAGTACGGATGGACTGGGCCATCTTTGAGCCAACACCTTGTCTTGCGTGCAGCCAACATGCAGGAAAACACAGGCATGTAGGTAGAAAAATAGGCAGGAGTGGCCTTTATTTGGTTGCAGAGTTCATGCAGTGTGCAGACTGCCCTGCTCTGTGCTCAGCTGCCCCTCAGCCCCACAGCCCTTCCCCAGCCCAGGGCCCGTGCCTGCACATCACACAGGAAATGTGGTGACATGCATGCTGCTAGGAGCCACCTGGTACCCATGTTTTGGTTTGGGAAGGCAAATCTAGGAGCTTCTCAGAGTCACTGATGAGACTGATCTGCTTCTTCCTTGAATAGCAGGCACCTTGTCCAACCACCCTGCTCAAGCAGGGGCATCTACAGCAGGTTATCTAGGACTCAATCCAGATGGCTTTTGGCTACCTTCAAGGACAGAGAGTGCTGTTCTCCAAGGATTGAGTGCTGTGCAGCATGGGCACCCTGGAGGTCCTCTGGGAATAAACAGAGACCTCCACTGTGGATACAGACAGAAGTGTAGCATCCTCACCATGATCTGTTGTACATGAAGAAAAAGTGTTGTTTTGGGAAATACCCTCCCATATCTGACAGCAGATTTAACAGCACTGAGTAATGCAACCTAGAAAAACAAGCAGCTGTGTGCTACCTTATTCAAAGCATTTTCTCACTTTTGTGCATAGGTTGCCCAGAGTTTCAGATGTGTACCAGCTTCTGCAGGGCTTGTAGCCTCACGAGCAGAATGATCTAAGGGTTATTCACCAGTTCTGAAAAAAAAATCCAGCTAGTTTTGGGGTCAGTAGGTTTGAATGATGAGCCTGGATTTCTGTTCTTTTTTCCTAGTATTTGAAATTTTGGTACTTAGGTGGATGTGAGAAAAAACATGGGTGTTGAAAGCCTAATTCAGGAAGCCAGAATAAGATTTGAGACCCTCCCACAGATATGTTTATATGGTCAGGTTATATGGGTTAATTGTGCTTGAATTTGATTGTGCTCTTTAAGCAGTTTTACAGAGTTAAATATTATTTGGACCAGGATTTATGAGAAGGATCGTGTTATCAGCTGATTAGTGCATTTGTGTTTAATGTGGAGAGTTTAAATCAATCAAGTCTCTAATCAGTCTGATTCTTGGTGTGGGGAGGTAATCATTCACCTTTTCATGCAAAGTGGAAGAGCTGCAGCAGAAGAGACTCAGCCCTTCTGGGGGAAGTTGTTTGACCTCCTTAATAGGAGACATGTGATTCCTAAACCCAAACTTCTCCAACAAGAATTGATAGGGAAACTGGCAAACTGGGGGAAGGAGTGCCATTTTCTTTCAGGTTCTGATGGAAAATTTTATGTTGGTCTTCAAAGAAATCTGTGTCAAAAAATTACATTTTTCCTGCAAGGTTTGACCTCACTGATTCTGATGTTTCAGTAAAGACTTGCTTTGTCAAAAAAAGCCCAAACTCAAACCCTTACCATGTGTGTTTACAAGGCACCTGCACAGGAAATAATAACTTTCTTTACTAGGGAAGAATGGTAATATGACTTCTCCTTCAGGTTTCAACTAGTCCAGTTTAGTGTGTACCTTCCTCCAAGAGGCTGGGAAGCAAGCATATTTTATCTTCTTTTTCTTCCTGTCCTCTCTTTGTGTCAATGAGAAAAAAAAAGAAGAAACGACTGAAACAATAAAAATGAAGTATCTGTCAGAAATAGCAACCAAGGAATATAGAGGTTCTCTGAGGTTTATCACTGGTTTTTTAGAAAATAACATCAGGATGCTGGTGAGCCCAGCGTGGAAAAAAAATCACTGAGGCTGTTCAGTGGGTCACCACTTTCGAGAATACGTGTGTGGAACTAGAGTACAGACTTCAGCCTCATCAGTGGTGGGCTTTGCTCTTGAAGGAATTAGGGCAACTGAGCCTGTTGCAGTCACAGCTGCCTCACAGCTGGGCTTGGGGAAGTGTAAAGTGTTGCTGGGTGAGATTGCAGGAGTGTCAGAAGTGCAAGACAGTCACAGCTTGATTGGAGAGCAGCTCTCTGAGTTATATGTAATGGTGAGTAACAAAATAATAGAAATGCTGAAGTAGATACTGATTTTGGCATTTTCTAACAAAACCAGTACACAGCAAACCTCTGCTTTGCGAGTTTGTTAATGATGGGCATGTCCCTTAAAATGGACCTAGAAACTTCTGGACCATTCAGGATCATAAAAAGACAAAAACAGGGATCAAAACATGAATAAAAAAGAATAACAGAGATAATAGGACAGAAGATTTACTAAAACTCAAGAGCTAATAGGTAGTTAACTTTGGCAATGAGGCCAGCTAGATGGCATTTCTGGGTATTGTGTGAGCTTTTGTAAAATAAATATTACAAGATACTTTACAGAGTATGACTCATTCTCTTTAAAATATACATGGTGCTTCCTATATCTTCACCCACATCGTTGCCTCACAGACTTCTAAAATAGTACTGGGGTTAGGGCTCTAATGCAGGATATGAAAGAGACATGAATTATTAATTCCTTTTACTCTAGCAATCCAAAACAACATTGCATAAGTAAGAGGTATAGTTAAGTAGGGAGGCCTGTCCACTGTCACTGAAGCCATTTTCAGAAAGAATGCATGAATCAGTCATGGAAGAAAAAACAACCAACCAAACAAACAAAACACAAGAGAAACAAACAAAAAGCCCCCCCCCCCCCCCCCCCAAAAACAAAAAAAAAAAAAAAAAAGAAAAAAACAACCAACCAAAGAAAAAGAACCAGAACACAAAACAAAAGGCATGAATGAGCATTGCTTTATAGCCTGGTGGGTGATTTGTTTCCAGGCTCTGTTCCTCAGAGCTTATTCAATGAAAAGAAATAGTCCATGATGCTTTACCCTTGTACTCCTTGTTCCAGGAAAGGTGTCCTTACCCTTAGGATTCTGTCTGGCCTTCCATAAGAAGAGTGGAAGGGCAATACCCCACATTCCCCAGTTGTCTGGCCAGTCCTACTGACACTTGCAGGTCCAAATTCACCCAGTGAGCTGTTCAGGAGAAAACCTAGATTTTGCCTTCCTAGTAAAGGCAAAAGCACTAATAGGAATGCAGAGATAAAGCACACTGGACACCTGAAAAATTGCCAAATAAAAAAATAATAGGCTCTTAGGGGTTTAGACTTGACTTACTGTTAGGAGGTAAATAAACAAGGTATTCTGGGATTTTGAAAATCTCTATCAAAACATTCAGCATGACTCTGTTGAATCCCTCAGAGGGCCATATTTTTAAAGCTTGAGGGGTAGTCAGGGGAATGCAGTAACCCTCCTTGCATTAAAATAATGAGATGTGTGTATCAAGATGACTAAAAGCTAGTCTGTGTTCAGGAACTGGAAGTCATCAATGCAATCTCATTTCCTTCTGCAACATCTGAGGAGGCCATATTGAAATAAATATTATGGGTGTTATGGCTTAGGTTTAGTGAGTTTTATGGCATTGTACTGCCCCATGTTTTTATGTGTAAGCCAGGGAAACGTGGTCTGCACCAAACTGCTTTCAGGGGAGTTTGAAGTAACCATTAGACTGGAGGGATAAGTTAAGAAAGGTACTGGGTGCAGCATTGCTATTTTGTTTCCTGAGTATGTAAGTAGGCATAAGGACTGTATTGCTAAATGTCAGAAGGCAGAGTGGTGCTGCAAGTTACCCTGGATAGTGTGGAAGCCGCCGTTGTGGTATTCAACAGTTGGAAAAGTGGTGTGGAAAAACCCAGTGCAAGGCGTCAAGATAAATGTGACGTCTCGTGTTTAGGCAAGAAAACCAAGTGCACTGGTATTGTCTGGGTGGTGTCTGTCTGGGCAGCAGAACTGCAGAGATGCAGCTCTATTACTGTGACCCACAGGCTGAAGGTATTTGCACTTTCATACTGGTGTGAAAAGGCAAATAACTTAGATTTAAGAGTATGAGATGAGTAAATGAGTAAACCAGAGTAATGGTGGAAAAAAAGCAGTTCTTTCTATTTACTTGGTGTTGGCAAATCCTGACCTGAAAGGCTGTGTTGTTCTGGGTACAGCACTTACAAGAAGATGTGGGCTACGTCTTCCAGGAAGATGTAGGAGATTGACAAAAGAGATCACAAGTCTGGAAGAAAAGTCAGGAAATAATGAAACAGTTGAGAGGGTCTGCCAGGGAAAAAAAGAGTTGAGATGATAAAATATAACAGTCTTCAGCTATCAGATGAGTAACTCTGAGGAAGGAAGTTGACCTTTTTTTTTTTTCCTTGTCTTTTATTAATTTATTCAAACTCAGCAAAAAGAACAAGATTTTAGTTGTAAGAAAAGTCAGGCACAGGGGTGTGTTATCCAAGGAGGTTATGCAAGTTCTTGATCAAAGGATAGGCCTCTGTTTGGGGATAAATTACATCCATCTTGTCTTTGTGCAGGAATAAATTAGATGACCTTTCAAGATTCTGGCTCCCTTTACACTTTCTCATTTCTAGTAGTTTCTTTAATTTTTGAGATTTCCAAGACATTGGTAACAACATAGAGGCAAAGAACTACACAAAAGAGAATTGCATCTCTTGGATTATATTGAGTGAATGAACCCTGTCTTTAAACTGGATCCCTTAAACATGTGTGTATGAATAGGCTCTCTCTATATGTAGACATACACATATATATGAAATGTAACATACAAACCATTTGAGCACATGTGTGATGAAGAGAGGCTGAGGGAGCTGGGGTTGTTCAGCCTGGAGAAAAGGAGACTGAGAGGGGACCTTCTTTCTCTTAATAACTACCTAAAAGGAGCTTGCAGTGAGGTGGGGGTTGGCCTCATCTCCCACATAGCAAATGAAAGGATGAGAGGAAGTGGTCTCAATTTTTGCCAGGAAAGGTTTAGATAGGATGTTACGAAAAAATTTCTTCACAGGCATTGGAATAGGCTATCCAGGATGGAATTACTACTCCTGGAAGTGTTTAAAACATGCATGGATGTGCTGCTCAAGGACACGGTTTGGAGCTGGGTTAACAGTAGGACTCAATGATCTTAGAGGTCTTTTTCTATCTTAATGGTTCTATTCATGCTTATATATATGTATATATGGTTTTTTATCTCTCTCTGTGCATTCCACTGCTTCTGGTTGTTTCCCTATGTTGCCAGCTGCAATGTGTAACCCTAAATCAGATATCTCCAAAATCCCGACTTCAGAAAAATTGACTCAGGAGCACTGAAGAAGACAAGTATATATGTCAAGTGATGTAAGGCAGTACCCAGGAATATGTAAATCTCTAGTAGGAAAGACATGGAGGGTGAGCCAGCTATCCAGATCTCAACTTCCCACCAAAAATGACAACACCTGCCCCAGCTGAACTGGAAAGCAGGGTTTTAGACAGCTATGGATGGTTCCACACTGCTAACAGTTTATGCCTCCCATTCCTGTCAAGTATTCCCCTTCAGTAAGGGGCTGATTATCTTCAGCTCAGCCCTGCCCTCATCCCATGGTACTCTGACACCATTGGAGCACTGGTGTGAATAAAGGGCTATTTTTTCCCTCAGAAAAGGGAAAAACAGTGAAAGTCTATCTTGGTAGCGGTGTTACAGATTGAACTCAGCCAGGTTTTCTGCTTAAGTTGTAAAAACCACTTGAAATATTTTCCCTATGGGGCTATATATTCTTCTATAGTTCAACAAGGTACTTCAGACAGGATTTCTTTTTCATCTCAAAATGATGGAGTAGAGTACTATAAAATCTGGTTTAGAATTCATCTTTTGTCTTGTTTGCTGTTAACAAAGTTGAGGACTTTTATCTTCTAGTAATTGGCCTTGTGGTTAACATTTGGGTAGTCAGGAAAGGTCGTAGGTACATACCAGTGTTAAACATCACACCATAAAAGAGGCAAGAGGAAGCACAATAATCAGAAAGCTTGCTTTGTATGTTTGCAAACCACTGCTAAACTGAAAAGTAAAATTTTTTCAGCTTGCTTTCTGGTCTACATCTTGTTTGTCTGTTTTTATTACTTGCCATTACGTTTTTTTCCATAGGTTTTCAAGATGAAAATGAGCAGATGACAAAAGTTAATTGTCATTTTTCAGACATAAACAAAAATGAGTGGTCTAGCTGTACTTGGGGAAACACATTAACTAATGAGTTCAGGCTGGAAGATGAAACAGAAAGGAGAAACACTATGTGTGGCTTTTAATATGTGTTACTTTTCCTTTATGTGTGATGCATAAAGGTATTGCCCACTGCAGAAACTTACTGCCATATGGGGATTGTGCCTTGAATTAATGCTCAGCCTTTTAATTGGTGTCAATCTGGATCAAAATGTGTTGTAACTCCACCATTTTCAGTTGAGTTGCACCTCAAATCCTGTGTTCAGTTCTGGGCCCCTCACTGCAAGAAAGACATTGAGGGGCTGGAGCGTGTCCAGAGAAGGGCAACGGAGCTGGAGAAGGGTCTGGAGCACAAGTCCTGTCAGGAGCAGCTGAGGGAGCTGGGGGTGTTTAGCCTGAAGAAAGGGAGGCTCAGGGGGGTCCTTCTCTCTCTCTGCAGCACCTTAAAAGAAGGTTATAGTGAGTTGAGGGTCAGACTCTTTTCCCAAGTAACAAGCAATAGGACAATAGGAAATGGCAGCAAATTAAGCCACGAGAGGTTTAGATTGGAGAGAAGGAAAAATTTCTTCTCTGAAAGCATTGTCAAGCACTGGAACAGGCTGCCCAAGGAAGTAGGTTGAGTTACAACCTTGGTTATTTAAAAGTGTTTAAAAGATGTGTAGAGTTGACACTCAGGGACGTGGTTGAGTGGTGGCCTCGACAGTGCTGGGCTAATGGATAATCTCAAAGGTCCTTTCCAGCCTCAGTGATTCTGTGATTCTATACAAGGATAGTGCTGAATTATGAAGCGAAGTTATTATATATCCCTGATACTATTTAAAGTAGTAATGATGTAGAAGTTGTCATGACGTGACATTCAGTGTGTGCCCCTTTGTTTTAGTACAGAGGAAACCAAGAATAAAAGCCTGTTTGAAGAATGGCATTTGCGGTACTAGGCGAGTGTATGTTTTACAAGCTCTTCACACCAGAGATTTGGCAAAGGGCAATATTCTATCATATGCTAATACAAGTCTAAATAGAAGATGTGCTACCTTGTTCCTTTATTTAAAAAGAAATGTACTGCAATTTTCTTATTCTAATAGTGACTCCTGCAAAGGCTTTCTGTGTTCAAATAGCTCATGTTCATGATTGGCACCTTAGAAATCTGAGAAGTTTGAGTGAGTGAGTTGACACAAAACAGTTTGCAAACATTAATCCCCCAACAGCTGTAGGCAAGCAGTGTGGGAGGATTGCTCTCTTTACCAGTGCAGGAACCATGGTGCTGAAGCAGTTGTTTCCTTTCCACAGAAGGCATCTCCTGTATAGTCACAGCAGAATCTACCGTCACCTCTGTGGCAGGGATGCCATTGACACACACTGGTGGGTTCCTCATCCCTCACGAGAGGGTAGCCCCAGTCCCTGGACTAAAGCATTTTGAATTTCAGTAGAAATAGCTTCCTACTTCACCTTTGCCTCATGCCCCTTTCTCTTCCAGCCTTGGGTCAGAAAGCTTGGTAGAAACAGCTATTGATGTCACACAACGCTTTCTTCAAAGTGCTGTTTCTGCCAGGGTTTTACTGATTTGACCCCTGAGAAACAAGTATTGAATTCCACCCTTCAAAACACTCTATGAGAGGGTCAGCACACAGCTAACATCTCCCACTGTATGTCTCTTTTTTTTCTCCTTTTGGCATTTGGGCCGAAAGCCACCAAGGGTTGGTATCTGTACCCCCACTCAGGTCTTCTGACCTAATCTTCTGTCTCTCCTTGCATAAAATGGAACTTCTACCTGTAAGCTTTTCTTTCATGTCCCATGGGAAAAATAAGACTGTTCTCTTCATCATACCAGACTGGTACAAGATAACCTATGACTCTGGAACTTCTGTATTCCTCTCTCATTTTCCAGGAAGGAAAAATAAAAGCATTTACCTTCAAGATTTTACTGTCTCCATTTCTGACTAAAAATCCCATATATAAGAGTGAGCAACCAGAACACCATAATCTGTATCTGATCTGTCTCCATTGTAGGAACACCAGTAATCACTTACAAAAAACATTATTAATGTTTTGTTAATTCACGGACATGACTTCTAGGAAGTAAGTGCAAACCAGACTAAGGCTCTCCTGCAGTCACAGACATATAGAAAGTCTGTGTTCGGGCCCCTGCCTCAGAGGAGTGTTTGATACTGTGTAGAAACTGTCAGGCACCAAGAGCAGCCAGTGCAGAATACTAAATACTTTTACAGTTAAAACTCGTGTGTAGGTTGGGTGTTCAGGGGCATGCTCTGAATCGAGGGGAAAAAAATCCCATTTTCCAGCATCCCTGAGGATCAGCTGTTATTACTAACTCATTAACTGTTATAGTCAGGTCTGACTTTTTTTGTAAGTGGAAGTTCATGCAGGATGTCTAGCTGTTGGGGATCCTCCCCAGCTGAAAATGTAGACACCTCCAGCCATTCAGACTCTGAAAATCTTCCACTTTCTAGAGGGCTTTACTCTTTTTAATGTTTGTCAGTTTGGTTGACTGTCAGCTGGCAGAATATTTGGATGTACGTATCAAGAGACTAAGGAAAGAGGTGAGTGTGCTCTCCAGCAGCTGTAGGACATTCAAAGCCCACGTTTTAACATGAAGGAATCTCCTGTGAGTTTATGGGCTGAGCTCAGTTCCTCATCTGTAGGACAGGAGTCACTTCCTTGATTGCCTTGCTGTTTTGCTGAAGGTGGGACATTTTATTTTTCACATTTGTGATGCCATGGTGAATAGAGAGGCTCTGCTGTGATTAAAAAAACAAAACAAAACAACACAAAAAGCCTAACAGCCTGGTTCACTGTAATATTGCCATTTAATTTGTTCCACATTTTAAAGACATTTGAACCTTTTAAATATACTCAGGTATCTCAAGCACTGCATAAAAACTTTATTCTCTGAAGAGCCAATAGTAATTCCTAATGCCCTTCAAGTATGGTCTGGGACTTTGTAGTTGCTCTAGCTTTTATGTGCGTGTGATTGAACAAAGAGTCTCCCAGCTCCCCCTTGTGTGGATGCTCAACTCCTGCTACATCAAGCAGAAAACAACTGTGATTTGTGCTTCTTTTGATCAGACATTTCTACAATGCTGTGCTGCTGGAAAGCAGAATAATACTGTCACAAATTTTAAATTAACAAAATATGCCTAGAAGGGATTGGTAGCTCTTGTTCATCTGATAAATGTCAGGCTTGTAAAGTCTGTTCTCCAACAAAAACAGCAGCAAATGCTCAAGTGAGAGATGTTAAAAACAGAGACTCTCCATTTTAGTGGATCTTTGTGTTTTAGTTATAATCTCTTACTGAGACACCCAGGATGAAATCACAAAATCAACTAGCATCAAGGGAGTTGAATTAGCTTATATCTGTGTTCACTTTTAATTAGATTTGAAATGGCTATCCCACTGTAGTGCAGAAACCAAGTCAGTACCGTCCCCTCAGGCCTTATTACTGACAACAACCTTACCACAGATCTGCATATTCAGCAGGCGGGTGGATAGGTGCTTTGTTTTGGGAAATGCGGGCAGGATTTTAAAAATGCAGGATATATGTTGTACAACTCAATTTTTCCTCTTAGGCTGGGGAACAGAGGGACTTTCCTTTTTAAAATGTTCATATTCTGGCAGGAGTTTTTTGACGCAGCTTTTGTTTAACAGGTGTCATCTTAGGATAATATTTTCTTGCTCAACAGTGGAATCCAGGCAGCACTGGTAGCAAGTACATTCTGTGCCACCTGATATATTTCTGTGGGTTTATTTTCCCCTTATGTACATTTCTATTCCTTCAAGATGTGCTCTGAGACATTTCCAATTTCAGCATTCTGCTTGTCTCATATAATTCAATTATAAGCTGTTCTGGGCAAGGACCATATCTGGATTCTACAGCACAATACACAGCAGTTTTGCAAAGTAATCTTAAAAAAAAAAGTATCATAATGATGGAAGTAACTTAACTTATCCACAGGGATTTGCCGTGTGAGAAGAGCATGTCCTGATCTCCCAAACTTTCAGCAATATTGTACCCATGGGCACTCCTAGCTCTACCCCCACTGGAAATGCTCCGTGTGACAGCAGATTTTCCTTAGGGTTTCTGTTAGATGGGGAGAGATTTTTCTTTTCTTTATCTCTCATTTTCTTTTTCCCATTTGCTTCTCTTTCAGGCGTGAACAGAAAAGTCACCTATTCCCTGTCAGACTCTGCAGATGGCTACTTCTCAGTTGACCGGTCATCAGGAATCATTATTTTGGAGCATCCACTTGATAGAGAGCTTCAGTCCTCCTATAACATCACTGTGAAGGCCTCAGATCAAAGCATTGTGCTGACCTTATCCTCGTTTGCCACCGTTACCATTACAGTGCTGGACATTAATGACAACCCTCCCGTGTTCGAAAGAAGAGATTATCTTGTTACAGTACCTGAAGACACCTCACCTGGCACCGAGGTCCTTTCTGTTTTTGCGACAAGCCAAGACATTGGTACAAATGCTGAGATTGCCTATCTCATCAGATCAGGGAATGAGAAAGGGAAGTTCAGGATTAACTCAAAAACAGGTTTGTAAAGTGGCTCTTACTTGCAATGCTAAATTCAAGCATCAGAAAAACATGAATGCTTTGGGGAACGCTCTTGGACCAAAAGATTTCCAAGGCCGGAGACTCACAGCTTGTCATTGTGTAATTAACTACACAGTTAAAAAGCAATTTTAGGTTGGAGAGTGATGTCAATTACGGTCACACTCGGCTGCCCCAGCTCAAGTGGAGAATACTTTTTTCCATTAGTAAGTCTGTTGAAGCCAATATAGATGTGACAACCTATTAGCCAAACTGTGCAAAGCACTTCTGAACACTTGCAATGTTTACTTGCTTACCAGCTGAGTACAGCCTCAACTGCCTAGCCCTTAGAAAGCATCAACCAGTGCTACCAGGGCCAATTCAGTCCTGTTCTGTGATTGCCATTTATGTAGCTTTATGCAGCTTCCCTGACTTAGGTTGTTCTGATTTGTCTTTTTGACTTCAGCCATGGCTTGGGTTGAGGTCTTTTTGGTTATACATAACAAATTTTAGAAGTACACCACTGCTTCTGTATAAGAAATGCCAAGAAAAGGTATCATACTCAGTGTAATTGGCTCATTTTCTTCGAATTTCCTTAGTGAGATATATTTATCCTCACTGAGTTTTTATTCCGTCAACTATTAGCTATTTCTGCTATGCTTCCTGTAGTGTATCCCCTTCTTCTCATAGCACTCAGGATGAGCAGTACAAATCTGCTACCAGAGTCTGAGAGCAAAGCAGTCTTGATTTTAAAAGCTGCAGATAACACTTTGGGTGCAACTGTAATAGCTAGGCACATGAAAAATCTCAAAATTATGTATTGTGTCATTTCTATAATTGTGTGCAAAAATGGCTCTCCACTCTGTGGAGACTGCTGCCTCTCATGCGAGGGACTTAACATAACTGTGTGTTGTCTGTCATCTTCATCACGTTGATTAGTGCTAGCAAAATTTAAACATAAATACGCCTAGGCAGCGATACTTAACTTCACATCTGACAATGTAGCCAAGGAAATAAATCAATAAAAACCCATAATGAAGCTTAATCACACAGAAAAAAAAAAAAAAGGCAAAACTAAAACTATATATTATTCATTAATGTGTGACAGCTCCGTTATTATCTGTTTAGAGTTTCTAGACAGCAGAGTGGTGATGTAGCATGCCTGATCAGAGCTTGAAAAATAATGTCCTTCACACCATTTATCAGTGGGAGCTCTCTGCTAGCCACTCGGAAGCTTCTCTTCAGGGCTCCTGCTTTCAGCAAGTCATACTGAAAGGTGGTATTTGTTTGGATAGAGCACAGACAAGATTAAGAGGAATGATCTGAGGTCTGTGAAATGTGACTTACCAGGAAAGACTGAAGGAATTAAGGCTCTTTAAGCTAGAAAAGAGAAGACATGCTGTTAGTTTTCATGCCTGTAGAAAGTACCTGTGAAGAAGAGGGGAATAAGCTGTACTCCATGCCCAGTCATAAGCAAATAAGTTGTGAATGGGCTTAAATTACATTTGGATTATTTTGGTTAAATGATAGGAAGAAATTCCTAGCTGTAATGAATATTAAGTCCTGAAACACATTTCCTGAGAAGGTTGGGAAACTGATATTGTTGGAGATTTATAAGAACACTAGAAATCAGATCTTTTCTATCCTAGAGGGAATCGGGGTGCATGGAGTGAATCAAGTTAAAGAGACTCGTAATTTTGGTTGTGTGTTGGAGTAACACAAAATTCATAAACCTAGTTGAGTGGGGAAGTCTCTGTTTAATCACTTAAATGGTAGACAACTGATTTCTCAGAGGTATTCATATCCTATTCATTTGTATTTAATTCATGAGAAGTTAATTGTGTGGGAGTGAATTTCTGTTGACTTGTCAGGGCTTATTTCCAGAGTCGGCATCCAGTTCTCCCAAAGGCCATGTGAATGAGATGGTAAATGGGTGGATATAGCCCCCAATTCTTCATCTATGATACTCACATAATGAAAGCTATTTTCATGAGGAACCATTCAATGCCTGATGCCTTGTAAAGGTCCTTTATGCAGAGGCAACCCAAGTGCAATTGGCATCATTCTTTAATCAAACGACAGCAGTAGAAACCTGAATAAACACTTTTATTGGATTGGGCAGTCTTACAGTTAGTGTTGTGTGTGCGCCATGGTGATAAATAGCATGCTGTACTGTTTACTGCAGTCAAATCCCTTACTCTGTGGCATTATTTATTTTTTCCTGGCTGTTGACATTCCCTCCTTTGCTTCAAAGGAGTGATATCCGTCTTTGAAGCTTTGGATTTCGAATCGTGCAAGGACTTCTACTTAGTAGTGGAAGCAAAGGATGGAGGAACTCCAGCCCTGAGCGCGGTTACGACGGTGAACGTGAACGTGACGGACGTCAACGACAACGCACCCACCTTCAGCCAGGCCGTCTACAGCGCCGTCATCAGCGAGGACGCGGCCGTCGGGGACTCCGTGGTCATGGTCAGTGGGACCGTGGGTGGCCTTTAGGTGCCATGAAGCCCTCTGCCCCTAAAAAAAAAGCCGCACTGCCTTTATATGATATGCTAACTGATAATTTCTACGTTGTGAAGCCCCCAAACCATTTTCTAGCCAATACTCTGCGTCTGCTACTGCTCTCCAAGCAGCTTTCAGTTTCTCTCCAAAAGAAAGTAGCAGTAGTACTGACCCTTTCTTTTTAACCCTGTTACGCTGTCAGAGAGCAATGGCCTATTTGAGGTGTTGCGTTTCATGAGTCAGCTAGAAAGAAACAGGTTTTAATAGAAAGGCAGAATTCAACTCTACGGTGAAATGCAATCATAGGGTCATAGGGTTGGATGAGATCTTAAAGATCATCTATTTCCAGCCCCTCTGCTGTGAGCAGGGACACCGTTCACTGTAGCAGGTTGCTCAGAGCTCCAAATACATAGTATTTGTATAGTCTGGCATGCAGTGTGCCATCCCCAAACCTCACAATATTCTCGTCTTGCAACTTGTGCATCTAGAGAGAGAGTGCTATATGGAATATTAAGATTAAAATATTCTGTATGTTTTTAGAATTTCGAAAAGGCCCAAGTGAAGCCTCCTAAAAACCTATTGGATTGATGCTGTACAAGTGTGCAGTTCAGATATAACTAGTCTGATGGAATGAGAAGTTTACTTTTTGGAGTGTTGAGCAATTAATGTATCCTACGGATCACTTAATATTTGTTTTGCTAATTTTTTATTCTTCTCTCCAAAAAAGTTAATAGCAGAAGATCTGGACAGTCCTCCCAATGGTCAGATTCATTTTTCCATAGTGAATGGGGATCAAGACAATGAATTTTCAGTTGATCCTGTTTTGGGACTCGTGAAGGTTAAAAAGAAATTGGATAGAGAAAGGGTAAGACACGTGGGACTTCTTAACTTGCAATGACTTACAGATGTGCATCAACCTCCACTCTTCTGCTAGCTTGTGTTGAAGGAGTTTCTTTTATACTCTGCAGCAATCAGCCTAAGATGCTCCAACAAGGTCTTTCTAACGTTTTCTCACTTCCTTCTGTGCCAGCCCTGTCCCCAGTCTATCTACACTGCAACTGCTCTGCTGCCACTCCCACCCTGCACCCACACAGCAGCCGGGGTCGCATCAGGGGAGAGAAGCAGCCCTGGATTTCTCCCGTGGTGCCAGCGGGAGCTGCCGCCGTGTCATTGAGCTGCCTCCTCTCCCCTGTGCGTGCAAGCGCACACGTGCAGCTGTGTGTGCAACAGAGTGGTGACAAAATGCTCCAGATTGTGGCACCGAGCACCGAGCTGAGACCTCAACCATTAATTAGCGCTCTGCAAAACATGCCACTGGGGAGGGGATGTTATGAAGTGGCCAAGCTGTACC
This sequence comes from Nicator chloris, assembly GCA_013400495.1. Classification (NCBI taxonomy): domain Eukaryota; kingdom Metazoa; phylum Chordata; class Aves; order Passeriformes; family Pycnonotidae; genus Nicator; species Nicator chloris. The sequence goes on from WAAE01018839.1 coordinate 22,412, forward strand.
CAAAGTGAAAGAGTGCTTCATTAAACAGATTCTGCGGCTTTGTTTGCTCACTCCATTATTCAGTCAGGATTATTTATCACCATTTTGCCATAGCTAGCAATTAGCAGCTTTTGAAAAAAAAAAAAAAACAACAAACAAATGCAATTGCCTGTGCTGCTAGCAGGGCAGGAGAGTGCTGCATGGCTTCAGAAATCTTGCAACACATAAGGAAATCCACGCCTCCTGCTTCCCAGCAATGCATCCACAAAACTGGGGAAGCAGATTGCTACCTTCAGAATATGGACTCAGCTGGAGAAGCTCTTTACTGGAAGCAGACCTGCTTCTTTAAACAGTGGCAAAAACTCCTTTCTGTATTATCACAAAGGCACGACTAAATTGTTTGTGTTTGGTGGTAGAATGACTTTACCACAGACTGTCTACAACAGGGGAGTAACAATGACTGTGCATGTTACAAGTTGGCTGCAATAAAAGCACAGGCTGAGTTTCTTAATATGACTTCTTTTAATTTCTGAAATGCACTCGTGCGGCTGCATTCACACACACCCTCACAAGCGTGTGCATGTGTAATGCCAGCTGTGTTAGGTCTGCATTTTCCAAAGTTTTCCTCAGTTAAAATAAGCTGTGATATTGTCTTTTTCTTTGCTTCCTTGGCACATTTCGTGGACACAGGTGTTTCTGACCCCTTCAGGGAAAATTATATATGGTGCTCCATCTGCTGTGGATCCCCAAAGGCAGTGCTGACTCCCAGGTTTCAGTGGTTTAAGGAGACTTATTTCCAGAGCTGTAATCACATAGAGAGCATGACTTTTTCTATGTACCTTTCTGGGATACACTGAAAAGAAAACAAGCACAGAAAAAAATTGGGAAAGACTCTACAAAACTCTCTGTCTTTAGCTAGCAGTGGAAATTACAGTTAAAAAAAAAAAATATTAATTCTCTTCCTCGAGTTTCTTGACTTTCCATAGTTCAGGATTCCTCTTCTCTCCTGTGCCACTTTGCCCCCAGAAAATTGCATCCGTACAACCCTCCAAAAACATATTCCCTTTTGCTTTGTATTGTCCCACATCCCAAAAGAACCCTCTTATTTTGTGTGCTCAGTCTGAGCTCCTCCCTACCACAAAAAAAGCTGTTAACTTTTTAAATGTATTTGGATTTCCTTCCCTCTCACCCCCCTCCGAAAAAAGCCCCTTTAACATTATCTTGTTCCCCTCTGCAGTGCCATGCTTTTCCCATTTCCAGCCCTGCACTGAGAGGGTGGAGCAGAGTGTTGTATCTGGCATGTTTCACCCTTCTCTTGCTCCCCTGTGGGAGGATTCAGGGGCAGACATGTCAGCAGCTTTCCCTGCAGAGCAAGGAGCAATATAAAGTAAAAAGCAGTTGTAAGACCTAAGGAAGCCAACATAAGGATGCAGTTTGGAAAATCCAACTGTCATCCATAAACTGTGCATAGACAGAGCTTTTGCAAGTTGTCACATATGCTCACACCTCACACACGGGCACATATGTGTTTGGAGGGCCCATGGATGATGCACTGAACTGCCTGCACTGCGTTGAGTTGTTTTGGTCTGTTGCAAGCAAGGAGACTCAAGTCCACTTATCTTCTGCAGAATGGTGGATAATATTCTGTTGCTACAGAGACTGTTGTCCCTCGTACTCCCAACTGTTTTCCAGTGTGTTTAAGCCAACTGCCTGTGAACTTTTTCTTGGCTCTCCACCACTGCGTTAGAAACAGTACGTGTCAAACTGACGCTGGCTCTAATAAGCAATTTATATAATATCTTGGAAACCTACTGTAAGATAAATAGCATCAGGTCACTTATCCCAGCTGACACCTAGGAGAGATGAAAATGTAAGCTTACAGGACTAATAGCTGAGTTCAGATATTATCTGTCATTTATTTTCTGTCTGCCCCTTTGTTTCAGGAACGCTTTATCTGATACAGTTATTTTAATACAATAAAGCTGATATGTTTATTGATAGCCTTATAAAACAGAAGTTGGGGCACAATGAGGCAATAAACAGGATAATGTTATACTAAGGGCAGGAAGGTAATGAGGCCAAACAGCTTTCCTTAGAATATAGAAGGTGGTGCATTGAATGTAAAGAACCACCTAGGACCACTTTCACAATGATTTAATGTTTTCACCTTTTTTCAGATATCTGGTTATTCATTAGTTGTCCAGGCGAGAGACAGTGGTACCCCTCCTTTGTCTTCATCTGTGACGGTCAATGTGGACATTTCTGATGTGAACGATAACAGCCCTGTGTTTACTCCAGCTAACTACACAGCTGTAATTCAAGTAAGTTCATCCTGCACATCAAAAACTTCTCTGACTTTTAAAATGCACGGGCATTTGGTTTCAGTTAAGTACCTTTTGATGATCTATCTGCAAAACATGTATCAAGTGATCTTATCTAAAGGAAAGTATAAACAAATCCTTCCTTAGTCTTTTGGTAAGTTTCTGTTTGCTGAGGCTCCTTAACCACAGCATCTGTCATACATTTTAACATTCATCCCTGCTGCACCAGGTACTACAGCCTCAAAATGTCTGCTCTGGGATAAGTTCACACTTCTTTACAGCTTGCTCTGGGTGTGAGTCTTGACTTTTAGTCAGTTCTGATCAGACAGAGTATCAGACAGAGCCCAGCAGGCCCTGGAGGTGTGGCAGGTACTTTCATCTCTGCCACTGGTCCATGGGGCAAAAGTGGTGTCAACAAAAGGCAGTTTGTGAAATGCCAGCTCGGGCAGAGAGCATTCAGTTGAATTTTCTCGATAGAAAAATGTGGTATTTTATGATTGCAATATGTATGTATCATTTTAATCCTTTTCTTTATACGCTGTGTATATGTGTAAAGGAAAATAAACCAGTGGGCACAAGCATTTTGCAGCTGGTAGTGACAGACAAAGACTCTTTTCACAATGGCCCCCCTTTTACCTTCACCATCCTCACTGGCAATGAAGAGGAGGAGTTTACACTGGACCCTCATGGCGTTTTGAGGTCTGCAGTCATCTTCAAGCACATGGTCTCAACTGAGTACGTGCTCTGCGTGCAGGTAAGGCTTGATTTTTACATCCACACTGAAACAAAAAAAAACTCTTAGTGGTAGGTAACCTGTACTTTGCCTGTATAGGTTGATTTTAATGGACTGTATTCTACAAGTTAATACCACACATTCCAGTTTGCAAATGCACAGTGCAGAATATTTTCTTTGATGTTCTTAAACCTGGTTTGTATAAATATAAATATAAATATAAATAGGTAGCCAGCCACCTTTCCAATTTCCTCGGCATGAAATGAATTTTCTGAGCAGCAACCGTTATGGTTTAAGATTTTCATCATTTTTTTTTTCTGTAGCTAAGGAAGGAAAATGAGAAAAAATGCATTATATACATATAAATGCACCCCAGAACAAGTGACTGCAAAATACCGCTCTAGGAACGAAAATCATTTCTGCTTTTAAGTCATAAATTTAATCATAAATTTTTTGAAGCCTTCCAAGAATTCATGAAATCACATTTCCAAGGTCAACTTAACTTTTAAAGAATATCAAAATAAGACATGCACTAGAAGTCCAACTCAAACTTAGCTTTAGAATAATTGTTGAGAAGCTCTGTAACCAGGGTAATTCGATTGCCAAAACCTGTAAATCCAAAAGTAATTTGTCCACATTTCTCAGGTCTGCCAGAGAAGATGTATTAGGGTTCAGTAAATATGCAAGTCTAGGGAATGAACCCCCTCACTGAAATGAGTCATGATCCCATAAGCTGTGTGAAATTTTTGCTTCTTCCACTTGCTTTGCTGGGTTTGATCTCTCTAAACACTGCCTGTCTTCCTTTACAAGCGCATTTAATGCTGTTCAAAGCAGTAGCATCCTTAGGTACAGTTGTTGGTTACGATTCACAAAACATAACCTCTAATGCTAATTAACAGTTCAATTCGAAGTTTTACAAGTTTGCCATTTAATATCCTTGAAACCTATTTTTTAGCCTTGTAAGGAAATAAAAAAATCATCACCTTTCTTACCATGCCTTAATGGTAAAATTACCCTAAGGGTAAAATTACCCTACTTTCAGGGTAATTTGCTAGCCAGACTTCTAGTGTATCCAGAACTGGGCATGAGAGTTAAATGTGAGCAGCATCCTCTAGCTTTAGAGATTGACATATTTCATATAAATGAAATATTAGATAGACCACCATGTCTGAGATGCACCAACACGCTCAGAAAGCCATGCTGTTGGATTTTGGAGGCGTGATTCCTCCCAGTATTATTTTCTTCAGGGATTTATGCAGTGAAAACATACCTTATAGTTTCCTGTTGTATATAGACCACAGAAGTGTTTCTTTCCATCCATATGTGCCAGAGTGCTGCTTTGTCTTTTCCACTATCAGGTTGCTCCTCTGTATTAGGTTTATTAAGAATTAATGTTAAAGTAGAAAGTGGAATGAGACATACTCTCGTCTGCATGTACATGGGTATTTGTCTGCACATACATATAAAGTATTTTTAAATACTCCACCCAGCTCTTTTAGTGAGATGAATGAATTTTAGAGTGTCTTAGAGTTACTAATCTACTCCTAGTAGCGTCCATATTACTGTATTCATCCTGCCATTTTTTCCTTCAGCTTGTAAATTTCCCTGCCATGACCAAATACTGAGATCTTTGAACATATCCTACATCTCTGCCTAGTGGCAGTTTAGTCTTCTGTTCTTCTCTGAAGCAAATAAATGTGTGGAGCAGTATATCGTAATAGGCACTGCAATAAAACATTTTTCTTATTGTAGGAAAGGACACTGATTCAAGTTTGCACACCTTTCTGTCAAGATGGCCTTGAGTTTTTTGTCATACTTGCTCTTTTGGTCTCCATAAAAAAAGTGCAAATGATGTTATAATACATGCTCTGGGTCATTCAGTCGTCTGTCCAAGTGCAGTGCTGCTCTCATATTTTATCATTAGTAACAGCACAAGCACCTGTTCCATTTCTGGAGGATGATAAATTTTATTTATGTCAAGCGTGTTTCTTGATTGCTTCAGGTAAAGAAGTACAGAATGCTGTAGAAAAATTCTGAACTCCCTCACATCCACACAAGCTAAGCAGGGTCTGGAGTGCTTTGGAGCATACCACACATTGCCGAAAACTGATATGTCACCAGAATTCAGTCTCTTCTCCAGGGTAGAAGTGAGCCCAAACTGTGTTTGGTGCAGAATATACCACATTGTTGGTATATCCTCTGTTGTGAAGATGACAAGTGATAGCTGTGGGATCCTGGGAACATTTCAGTTTGAGTAATGAGACAATCTACTGACACATTTCTCTGTGCAATCCACTTAGAGATCTGTGCTTCCCTAAAGAGTTTGTAAGTTCCACTGCTAGAAATAGCTGAGACATTTCTTTACATATGTATTTTGCAAATGCATTTGAACATTCTTTTGAGAATTTCTTTTCAGAATTACTGATGCTGTGAGAATATACATAGCAAGAAGTTATGGTTGCAGGCTGTGTTCTATGTGTGGTTTTTAACTTTCTTAATTTATTTTTTTACTTTTTCTAAATTACATTAGGCAAAGGACTCTGGGAGGCCTCAGCAGGTTTCCCATACCTATGTTCAGGTGAGGGTTATTGAAGAGAGCATCCACAAGCCAACCGCCATTCCACTGGAGATTTTCATTGTCACCATGGAAGATGATTTTCCTGGGGGAGTCATTGGGAAAATTCATGCCACGGATCAGGACGTGTACGACGTCCTCACATACACGCTAAAATCCGAGCAGAAGAGTTTGTTCAAGGTCAACAGCCACGATGGGAAGATCATCGCCCTTGGAGGGCTGGACAACGGCAAGTACGTCCTGAATGTCTCCGTGAGCGATGGCCGGTTCCAGGTGCCGATCGATGTCGTGGTCCACGTGGAGCAGCTGCTCCAGGAAATGCTGCAGAACACGGTCACCATCCGCTTCGAGAACGTTTCCCCAGAAGACTTTGTGGGTCTCCACATGCACGGGTTCAGGCGCACCCTGCGCAACGCCGTGCTCTCCCAGAAACAGGACAGCCTGCACATCATCAGCATTCAGCCGGTGGCGGGCGGCAGCCAGCTCGACATGCTCTTTGCCGTTCAGATGCACAGCGGGGGTTTCTACAAGCCCGCCTATTTGATTCAGAAGCTTACCAATGCGAGGAGACACTTGGAAAATGTGATTCGTATTTCTGCCATCCTGGAGAAGAATTGCTCCGGACTGGATTGTCAGGAGCAACACTGTGAGCAAAGTCTGTCTATTGATTCGCATTCCCTGATGACTTACAGCACAGCGCGAATTAGTTTTGTGTGTCCCCGCTTTTACAGGAATGTGCGCTGCATGTGCAATGGTGAGTACTGCTCCCTCCTCCCCTCCCAGCGCTGCACATTATGCAATAGGATCCATTTTATCCCTCTGATGCAGATTAGAAGGGGCATTTCAATTCAGTCCACCAAAGCACGACTGGCTGATGCGTTGCGGGAATTGATTTCTCAGGCTCGGGAGGAATTGTTCGTGTTTACTGATGTAAATGGAAGTTTGTGAACTTTGGCCTTTTACGACAAAGACCGCTTTCCTGGAGGCTCCTCAATCAGAGCCATCAGCCACCTTCCAGGGCAGGGGAAGGAGTGGGAGAGGAAGGACAAGGAGAGGGAGGGATGTAGTTTCCCAATCAGTTGGTGCCACCACTGGAATAAACCTGGTTTGTGACCGCAGCAGAGCAGCCTGGTCTCCAGCAGTGCACCAGCAGTCTCCAAACAAAAGCACCCCTGACCTAAGCCAGGCAGGTGGAAAGGCCTTTTCCAGTCCTGTTGTTGCAGAGAGCCACAGAAACCAATGAAGTATTTTATTAGCAAGCACTTTTCCTGACCTTTAATGCTACAGTAGGGGACAGAGTAGGTTTCAGGCTGCTCCATATTTTGGCAGAGATTTCATATGGACATATGACAGACTCGCGAGCCAATCTTCTGTATGATTCTGCACTTGGATTTTAAAACCTCGGGCAGTTATAATACTGGCTCTGTTTCTTTTGTTTCCCAGGCTACTTGCTCCTCATTCCACTTCATTTAAGAGCAGAGAAAAAAGCTGCTGTAAAATCAATACATCTAAGTCTCCCTCATCTTAAGCACACATGCACACACACACAGAGCAATACAAGGATTCAGCAGCCATATCCCTCAATAACCAACCTTTGTTTCTGCAGCAGTCAGCAGGGCTTCATGTTTTACCACTGACCTCAGTGGGGATGAAAATAGGCATAAATAGCATAAAATTTAAGCAGAAATAATTTTTCTTCCTGAGGCACATGGATAATAATACCATAGAAGTTCAATTCTGAAAAAAATACCATGATTCTCTATCTGAGGTACATTCAAGAGCAGACTATCTGTCCACTTTTTAAGTAAGAGCCTTAAAAGTTTCAAATAGACATATCTATCATAACAATAGTCAGCATTTTGTTACACATGAAAGGCTCTGAAGTAAAGGATTTTCACAGGTTTAAAAGGGACAATGCTGCAATATCCTCCAGTCAGGTCCAGGAGGCAGTGCGGGAACACTGTCTGCCAAACTTTTTCTGTTGTCTAAGTTATAGTTTAGTCTCACTTTTGTATCAAGAAATCACAAATCCTCATCTCCATGGGGATAGTGATAGTCCTCACAGTCAGAAATTGATTTTCTGGCAGCCAAAATTTTCGCTGTTTATCATTTCATTTCACTACCTATTAAAGTCAATAATGATGTATTATTCCCTCTGCCTCATAATCCCTTAGCTTAACTCCGAAAACGGGACTTTGCCGTGCAGCACAGTTCTGGCCCAGCAGCTCTCCTGGCACAGCAAGCTTGCAGTGGAAGCACAGAAATTCAGCTGGGACAGCACTTTCGAAATTTTTCTGTCACGAACCAGTCAATCCTCAAAATGGATGACAGGCTGCTGGAAAGGTGGCGTGGTTCTGAGAGAGACGGTGGTCCCCGGCCTCTGGGCCATTTATCATGGCCTTGAAGACTGCTGTGTAGGAACACTTGCAACAGGCAGCTTGTCCTGGTCCTGCCAAAAAGCTGGAGGGGTTCCCACTGCTGCCGTTGGAGCCACTTAGGTGTGGATTTCCCGTGGGGGATCCGCGCGATTTGGGGCAGGGTCGAGCACGTCCAGCCTGCCATAGAGCCTGTAGTAGAGAAATGTCCTGAGCTGCTGAGGTGGGTAGAGCTGCCAAAGAGGTCAACACCTTGATGTCTGTAACTTGCACAGAAGTAACACACCTTGGTGGCAAGCAAAAATTCATGCTTTGGGCCTTCACCTCGTTGCTTAATGCTTCATCCTTGTCTACTGTTTTTAATTAAAGGAGCCACAGAAAATATTTTGGTAAAGACACTGTTTTCTCACGTAGGAGATAACACGGACTTGTGAGAATATAATAGTTAGAGAATGTATGGGTAGTTTAGCTTTCATGAAAGCTAGAGTAAAAGAGTTAGAAAAATGCAAATACTTCTCCCATCAGTAATTCTTATAAATAAATGCACAAATGCAGCAATTTAGGAAAAAGTGCACAGATTTATTTTGGCTTGTTTAACAAGATATTAGCAGTGTAATAAAAGTATTATACTTCCTTTGTCGCTAAGAGAGTTCCACATCCTGTAAATATTAATACCTTGAATTATGAGAAAGCCATTAAAATATTGCATATTTTTCCAGAGATCTGATTCAATTATGGCCCAGAAAGCTTGAGTTTGAACTAATTCACTCATTCTTGAAATATGTATCATACTTGGAGTGTTTTTCCCACTGGCAGATGTCACAGATATGCACAATTTATGCATGCCAGCTGTGCATAACTTACCTAGATTACCTTTGTGAGCAAACAGAGTTATCTAATGTGAAAATGCAGGGAGACTGTAAAGTAGGCAGTAGGTGAACTTCAGAGGTTCAGCCGCTCAGCTCTGGAAGGATAGGTTCAAAAGTTCACGTGCATCAATCTTAGCTTTTAAATCAATAAAATTGAACTAAAGAGTTTTCCAATAACAGACTGTCTCCTTAGATTTTTGCCTCATCTGTTTGTGTTTGTGTGAAAAATATTGTCACAAACTGGGGTTTGTGTCAGCGTGACCAGAGGGGCTGCGCAATTACCAACCTCCCATCACATGGCACGAGGTATGCAAACATCTGTCAGTGCTGGGAGAAATAAAAGTAGGAGGAATGAAATAAATATATTCCTGTAAAATAGTTCTCATGGCATTCTCATTTTTCAGAGGCAGAAATCTATTCTGTATTTTTTTCATGATGCAAAGTAATTCTTTTGTGTTAAGACAAAGGTGCAGGGGCAGAGCAGGTTTTGTTGGGACTGCTTCACTCCAGAGTTGTTCTGCATTATAATCTGAGAAAAGTGATGTTGCATTAATATGTTCACAGGAGAGGGGTGGATTGAAATAATCTTGACAAATATGGGCATATATCTCCATCTGTGCTGGTCACTCCAGGCCCCATTTGCAGATAGTGAGAAGAATGAGGTATTTTTAATAATGTGATACATCTCTCCCTAGATGTCTAAAATCAGTCAGATGAATCATGCCCTAAAGTTAGATGAGACGAATTCCATTTCAAGTGTTTAATACGGTTCTGGCCTTATAGTTTGAAAGAATTTTTCTAATAGAATGTTCAGCAAAAGTGCAGCCACATCCATGTTATTTAATCAAGAGAACAGCAGTCTTAGACCACTTTCTCATGAAACAAGACAATTCAGACTTTGTGAAACCACTTGTACTATTTTGTGAATGCTCTGACAGAAGGAAATCATAGACTGTGAGGATCTGCTCTTAATATAGGACCTATTCTTCAGAGCTGATTTTTGGCCTCAGCTCCACAGAGCACACATTGCCTCTAAAAGAGTCCTGGATGCTTTGAAGGACTGGGCACCAGCAACCCGGTTCCTATGTGCACAACACCCCTTTTCCCATTTTCAGGAAGCACACACATGCATATTAATGAGCCTGGAATTCTCCTGGCAAGGAAAATTGTAGGAAAAGGTCTGTGCTTGGGAACAAAGAACTGCAGAAAACTTTGTTAAATGTCACCTTTGTCCAAGGAAAGTTTTCTCCCTGTGAATATCTCCAGCAGTAAAGCCCATGCTGAGAATGCACAAGCTCACACAAAAAGTGGGAGAGCTGCGTGAAGTGGGGGCCTGACTCGGAACCAGGGCAAGTGGGAATTGCTGTCTATCACTTAAGGACTCCTAATGGAATCTTGGATCAAGGAGGGGGTGAAAGAGTTCAGATGTCTTGTTACTTAAAAGTCAGAAAGAATCTGTTTCACTGAGACATGCTGTGTGACACGAAGTTTTCCAGGGGCACCTGAGCCAACTGGAACTCATTGCTGGCTGGTTTAGAAACAATTCTGTGGTGTCTGCACTGCCATGCATGGAATAATCACTGCCTACAATACCTGGTCAGTGTGCTCCAAAAATAAAAACAGCTGCAGATCATGAGTTTCCACTCTTCTCTCCACAGTAAACTAATTATTATTTGAAGTAGCAGTTTGGAGTTTGCTTTACAAGCTTCCTGCAACTCTGGCTTTCAGGAATGTCCCTCCTTTCAAGCTTTTTTCCTACAAAAAAGAAAAAACAGAGAAAACCAGTCTTTTTAATACTCATACAGATTCAGGAGACTGGGCTGATAGAAAACCACCTAATATTACAAGGCTTAAGATAAAATAGTTGAAGCACTCGATTTTTGAAATATATTAACAATCCTAGAAGTGCTCCTTTTTTGAAGGAACAGGAATTAAATAAATCTCTCATCTTGCAATGGAACAGTGTTTTCTTCCTCAGTATATTGGTTAGAAGATTGAAATACTTTTGTCTTCTTTTAGAGAATTAAACTGAAGATGATCTGTCAAAATCAAGTGGGTCTATTCCACCTTTTCCTGCCACGCACTGGTTGATGCTAGCTCGTGTGTTTCTGTGATACCTTGTAGAGAACAGTTTTATTAATACTAATGTGAGTTTCAAGAGAAGGCTGTGGATTGTCTGGACCAGCCTAGAAAAAAAAAAGGATCAATTTGAACCTATATATCTTGAATCTTTTATTGGATGGAAAATAGACTGCTCTTTGGAGTGGAAATGCAACATTAGAATAATTTTATTTAAACTCAGGCTGTAAATCTTTGATGTGGACAACGTAACCTTGAACAATGTTACAATTTTGCTCCACATAGTTGTGAAATCAGCCTGAAAATGCGTGTTAGCTGGGGCAATGCAATAATGCAGATTTGTAGCTTATGTACTTAGAACCATACAGACAGGCATAAAGCACTTCTCGCAAGTCTGAATATTTTAAAGTTTTGTGACAGCTATGAAATCCTGCTGCAGCAGGATGAATAAAAAGTTGGTTTCCTTGTAGTTTACCAGAAGGAGTATTCTGGGCTGCTCAGGATAAACAGTTATCTACGGAGTACGTTAGATCTCTTCCATATATTTTTTGAATGCGGAAGGGTGGCTCTAAAGTACAAATCAGAGTTTGAATCAGATAAAAAACCTGGCAGAGATGGATAACAAGGTAAGCTGTTCCTTTATTGCTTCATGTCAAAGATACAGCCGTAGGTTAGAGGATGTGAAAATTTGCAGAGCCACATTTGGAGATCTCAATGCCTCTTTCTGCTGCACAGTGACGAGCTGTGGGGCTTTAGTCCAAACGGCATGTCTGTCAGCTACACAGAGGCTCACTTGAATTGCAGCCTCACAAAAGGTTTAAGTTTGTTCAAAGAAGAGATATACTCTGCAGACACCAGAATGCTGTGTATTTGTCACATAAGAATGAGTTAAAATAGCTGGAACAACCAAGGTGAAAATACGAAGCAGCCTGTAGAATTTTTAACAACCCGTTATAATTTCAGGAATAATTGTTACTTGCCATTGAATTCTAAGAAATGAGGAGTTTTATTCTAAAAAAAGCTAGACAAACCAAAGTATAGAAAAATCATATTCTCTGTTAAATTCTACAGATCTGATTTAAATAGAATATATATCTGTAGCCCAGAAACCTATGACAGGTTTGTTTTTTTTGATTCTCTAAGGCCTAAAGTGTGACTGTGTATTGCAGCTGTTATTCCTGTTAATGTTACCCACTAATGTGATTAATAAAGATTGCCATGCATCATTTTCTAACAGTGCTACCGGCAGTGCTGTAAATCTTTTACTCCGTAGACCTCTCAAACAAATGTTTGATAAAGGAGGGGAGGATGTTAAACATCAAATTGACTGTGCTGTACATCAAGGAAGACATTTACAGTAATTGCCATATTTGTAGTCAGCCCATGTCCACTTTGAGAGCTACAGTAGTAATTTTTCTTTTCCCAGAAAATACTTCCAGTGTCAGGTAATTTCAGCTATGCTTACTATGAGCCCTGCTTGGCTTGTACAAAAGTGTAAGAGCAATAAGATTCTTTCTGTCATTACTTTTGGAGATGTACTCCATGACAGGTTGATTCCTTTCTTTATAAATGATAAATAAAAACTAGTAAACTAGTCTTTGAATATGATAGGGATCTTACAATCTAGATCCTGCAATGTACAAGAACTGCCAGTGTTCAGAAAGCAATGGGTAGGAAGGAAGGTGCTTTTTATCATTAAATTCATCACCTGCATGTCTTAAATAAATTAACTTGATAAACAGAAGAAGAGGTGTCTGTCCATTCCCAGCAACTGTCTTTCCCTCCATTCATGCTGGGGCTGAAAATCAACAAAAGCAAGGGCAGGAGTGTGTTTTTTCCTGCACTTGATATCTACTTTCATAATAGCCATGCAGAGATGCCCAAATGTAGAAACTGACCCTGCATCTCCCTTACTGCAACCAAGAAGAGGCTAGGTGTTGTGGAATTCACATATTTCTGAAAATTCTTATATTAAGCAGCAATAGTTGTATCATGTTTTGCATTATTTTAGGCAGTGTGTGCAAATCTTTTAAGATTAGGGCAATCAAAACAGATTTATTTAGACACTTTTAGAAGTTACATTGAAGTTTTAGCCAAACCCCATGAAATGCAAAAAATTCTTTTGACATTGGCAGGCTTTAAATAGTAAGTCCTTGACATGCTCAGCTTGATAGATGTAAAGAATTTAGGGGGTTTTGGAAAACCTACTTATAATTGTGTCACTTGGAGCAAATTTAGAGCAAATTTAAAAGTCAGTATCATTCTGTCCCTGCAGGTTAGATAAAAGGAGGGCAGGTTTTGGTAGCCTGTGTAAGCTGGATAGGATGTGAAATCTCAGAAATGTCAGGAGGAGCATAGGGAGAGGGCAAGTTTGCCTGTGCTGTATGATCAACCTGGCAGCATGTCCTGTGTGGTATGAGAATGAAAAACCCAGGTGTCACTGTAGCCAAAGTATGGCTTATAATCACAGAATATCCTGACTTGGATGGGACCCACGAGGATCATCAAAGTCCATCTCCTGACCTTGCACAGGACCACCAAGAGTCACACCATGTGCCTGAGAGCATTGTCCAAATGCTTCTTGAACTCTGGCAGGCTTGGTGCTGTGACCATTTCTACCTCCTTAGACTTGCTTCTCATGGGTGTTCTGGGGAAAAGGAGTGCGTAGCTTCAAGCAATTTTTTTTCCCTTCATATCTCTAAAGCCCCTGTGCAGGAAGCTTTGTGGGGAAAACGAATTTATGAACCAGTTACTGCTCATAATAGCTCGTTTTTATATTATGTTCCCATGGGGTTTAGGGCAGTCTTTGGAACAGATCTATTGTAGTTCTGCTGTGTACTTGTCCAAAAGCTGTTCCTTTCTATGAAGGTTTGTTGGGGCTTTTCTGGTGTTGTTATTATTATTAAGCCATTTTTTTGCTTGTACTGACGTGTGCGATCAATAATTGTCTTTCATTACTCGTCTGCTGCAGCAGATCATGCTTCACACTGTGGATCCCTGACAGAATTTAAACTTCTTGCAGGAGGACTGTGCCCAGGGTCCAACGATCCCTGTCTGGAGAAGCCGTGTCCGGGGGACATGCAGTGTGTGGGGTATGAAGCCAACCGGAGACCGTTCATCTGCCAGTGCCCGCCAGGAAAGCTGGGCGAGTGTTCAGGTGCATGTCACAGCCATAAAGGGGGATAGACTTGGACAACAAAGTGCTGCCATGCTCGTTTTGTAGGCAGAGTTGCCAGTGAAGTCAACAGAAAGGGTACTGCTTAACCCATCTCAGCAGAGGCACTCGGGCTGTCTGTTCATAAGCCCTATAAATACTCGTCTTTATAGCTATGGGGCTGTATGTAGACTGTGATCCAGTTTCTGTTTGGAAATTCCTACTGGCTTGCTTGAATTCCAGCTCAGTAAAACAGGCTGCTGAGAAAACAGGATTTTTCCTAGAGAATGTTATGCCAGATGTTTGCCTGCCCATGGGCGAAGCTCTGTAATTAACTCCTCTGCTTACCATTTAGATTACCAAAATTCCAACCCTTATTAATGAAAACACTACAGTATCCCAAGAAGAAAGTTTGAGGACATCTGTTAGTTCTCTTCATGTGTGTTGTTGTCTGGGATATGAAGAGCCAGGTGGACAGCCAGTGAAATAGAGCTTTCTGTTGACTTCAGTGAATCCCAGGCTGCAGGACAGAGGATTTGTGCTGTTTGTCTGATGGCAGCTACTGAACTGTGGTCTTGGGCACTGGCTGCAGGGGACTCATTGCAAGGGTTTGGCTGACACCTGCCCACACCTAACTTGACACCCATAACTCAACTGCCTGATGTATAGGTGTGGTCATCTTTGATACCCTCTGTTATCAGTGGGGCAAGACTGGTGCCTCCAGGAGTGTATAAGCTGAAAAATGCTGAATACTTGGAGAAACCTCTTTTTTTAAAATTAAGTATGGAGAAATAGAACTTGCCTCTATCCCCTGAAAAATAGCTTAAAAAAAGGAAATACAGAACTATTTTGTGGTAGGTGCCAGCTTTGTTTTCTCTCATCAAAAAAGGGGTTTATTTATTTCTTCCTAATCATTAACTTTATAAATTCTTTAATTACTTAACAGTTGAGGAATTGTTTTATGTATCACTAAAAGAACATGTGTGTTTTCAAAATGGTTGTTTCAGGCCACACTTCTCTTAGCTTTGCTGGGAATAGCTACATTAAATACCGTGTTTCTGAAAATAGCAAGAAAGAGGAATTCAAGTTGGCTCTCCGTCTGCGAACCCTGCAAAGCAATGGGATTATAATGTACACCAGAGCAAATCCCTGTATAATTCTGAAGGTAATTAAAATAACTTATCTTTTCTGCAGTTGTTTTTCTTGATTCTGTATTTTCTCTTGGCTCTTGATTTGGGGAATGCTGTTCTCATTTCAGCTGTAGATTGAGAAGATGAAGTCTGATTCTTACAGGGAAAAACAATTTCAACAACAGCAGCAGCAACAACGATCAGAAAAGCAGCTTGTTAGTGGTACTTTACTTGGAAAATTCCCCACTGGGTGCTGTTCATTATAAGCACATTATGTGTGTCTGTGTGCAGGAGCCAGTCTGCACGAGATGTAAGATTTGGCCATTTTTATGACTATGTAGTCAAAACGAAGCCTGCTGAAATTGCTGTTCTTCCCTTCTGTCCTGTCTGTGATTAGAGGATATGCCCTCACTGTTAGTGAGCTAATTCCACAAACCAACTGCTTAGAACGTGTCTCCTACTGACTATGAAAATCTCTGCACTCTGTGGGTTAAGATTCTTTGTTGAGAGAGTCATGGCATCAATAGAGATTGATACCAAATCAATATTTAATTGATAAACTTCCATTCTTTTTTTCTTTTTTTTTCTTTTTTCTTTTTTTTTTTGGTTTCTGTGGAATGGCAAATAAATGCTGGATGGAAAGGGCGTACTAGGCTCATCCAAGAGCCTGCATATATAGTATTTCTGCTGTGGCCTCTAAGGTACAAAAAAACACTGACATTTGAAATTCAGCCTCATTCTGTAATCCAGCAGTGGGAGAAATGGCACAGAGCCTTTTGTGTCTGTATTTGCAATCTTTAGGGTACTTTTAGCTGAGCGCTTAGGTGATGTTAAAGTGGCTAAATGAGTTATTAATGGGCAACAAATAATTTTATAGCTATTAGACTGAAGTATTTCTTGAGCAAGAGTACTGTCTGTCATTCACCAGGAGCTGTCAGCATTGTTCAGATTCGCACAAGACAATTAACCTCTGCTTTGAGACACGTAGAAATGTGGCTTGAACTTTTAAGCATATGGTTTTGTTTAAAAAAAGCCAAGCAAAACTGCAGGTTGGAAGACCTTCTCTGAAGTCTTCATCATGCTTGCTCTTAGCATATGTCAGTGGGTAATGTTTGCAATTTTGTAATTTCAAAAAATACCTAGGGAAAAAACAAATGTCCCTGGTGGAAGGTGCCACTTGAAAACAATAGGAGATGATACAGAGATGGCCTGAATTGGAGTTACAATGGTGATATGGTGATAGGAGAACTCATTTTGCTAGAGTTTTGTGTATAAAGCTCTCATCATTAGGAAGCACAGCATATCCAGGTGACAGACAACTGAGTGAAAATACCCAGTTGAAGCAGGGAAATTTTGCCACGAAAATAGATAAGTTGATGCTACTGCTATTGCTACCAAAAAAAAAAAAAAAAAAACCAAAAAAAAAAACCACAAAAACAAGCAAACCAAAGACAAAAAATCCAAACCAGTAAGAGACCCATCCCCTTTGCAATCACCTGAATTGAGTTTTTAGTTGTGAGGTAGGAATCGTGTTTTCAGTCCCACTTCACTTAATCACCTCATTATTTTACTTTGAAGGATGCTGAGTTAAAAATAATACTTCAAGGAGCAGTGACAAGAACTGTGGTTATTGTGCTCCAATCTCAGTCAGCAACCTCTATGTCAAGCTATTTTGCTTCCTAGGTCTAAGAAACAAAGAAAGAGAAAGTAGAGAGCTTTATAAGCAGCCACTAACTCACATATCTGATGAGTGAGGTCCAGGGTCACGGAAGGATGGAAATCTTCTGCTTTCTCCTATGCATTGATCAGGGGAGGTCATAGGGAATGACCTTCTCAAAGCCCCATGCCCAGCTTTTCAGTAGGGCAGGATTCACTGTTGCAGTGACTATGTCCTTTTCCCAGGTCTGGCTCTGGGCTTCTGCATGCATGGGGTTTAAAGGAAACAAAATCATTACATTCGTAGTTTTTTTAAGAAATGGTATCACTTTAAGGATCAGGAGTTGTCAGAGTTTATTTGCTGAAGGTCTTTTAGCTGAGGAATATCAGGCTAGGTTCTCAGAAAAGTGCTCAGGGGATTGAGCCCTATCAGGTCTCTTCAGGGATGGCAGCTGGCTTATGGTCTGCACCTTGGGAATCCCTGACTCAGCTGTCTTCAAGGAAGTTATGCTTAGACTTTCTAAACACACTTTTTTTTTTTCATCTGTAAACCAGAGGTAAGGCTTTCTTTTTTTCCTTTAACCAGGTACATATGTTGGGAGGTAGGGAGGCACTCAGAAATGAGGCCATTAAGCAGATTAATTAGAGGTCTATAAATGTGAAGTTGTTATCATTTGAGCATTGCTTTCAATTAAATTAAACATGAGGAGAAGCTTTCCAAATAGAGGATAAAGGATGAAATCCTGTGTTCTTTTGAGCCCTCTGGCATCACTCCAGCAAAGCACTTAATCACTTCCTTAACTTTCTGTATTTGAAAGCAATTGGAACTATTCACATACCTTAATTTTAAGCATCTACTTAAGTACCTGCTGCATTAGCACCAGAGGGCCCAGCACCATCACTGGGCTTCAAGTAAAGGCAGAGGTAGAAGGAATTTAGACCCACAGGTGTGAGCCCATGGGAAGACAGGCAGAAAACACCTGTGCTGTTGGGGCACAGAGTGGCACTGATGGTTTCGAAGCAAGTCTCTGCCGTTGCAGTCCGTTTAAACATTAATGCTGCAATATGCTTGTTGGTGTTTAAATGGCCAGCTTCATTTTGGAAGCTCATACATTTGTGATAACTCCAGGGATGGAAATATTTCATAATCTTAACACAGTGTCCTTCCTGGATGAATAATCAATTCCATAGAGCAAACCTGATTGTCTACTGCTTTGCTGAAAGCCTACCAGCTACACTGTATTCATATAATAAAATAAGGGTGTTATTTATTCAGCTGTTTCAAATAAAGTAACTAATCCATCGATTTTGAGAGGTTGGCCATTTTTTTCTGTTGCATGCTCTTGCTTTTAAGACAATTGGAGCAAAATGAGATGCAGGTCAATGTTGGCTTTTTTTCCTTTGGAAAGATTGCATGTCCCAAAACCAGTACCACCATTTCCTTTTCACCTGTGTAGCAGCTAACTCCGAAAAGTAAGATTGAATCATTTAAAGCATTACAAGGCCATTGCAGAAGAGAATTCCATTTATTTTTGTCCAAGGAATATAGTGGAGATTCATCTTGTTTTGTGAAACTTCAAGGATTAAAAATAGGTAAACAAAGACTTTCCCATCATGCCGTAAATGTAGCAGCTAAATTGTAAAAAGCAAGCATATGTTCTTCTGTCCAGGCAGTTAATGTGAAACTTTGCATGGTTTAGTTAAGTGTGTATTATACATTTTAATGCATTACTGCTGCATGGCTTATGCTGGAAAGGACTGAAGTTTGGATGTGATCCCAGTTGTGGCTGGAGCTGAAACGAGTAATATTTTAATTAAATACACCATTTTACACAAATGAACCTGAAATGCAATTCAGCTAACAAAACCTTTCCCCAGATAGATTAGGAGGCAGCATGCTGTATCCATGGTGTTTGACTGCAGATGGACTATGTGAGCTGGAGGTGGTCTCAGAAGAACCATTTGATCATTTTATTACCTATGTTGATACACAAATATGGATGTGAGCCAAACATCTTAGCCAGACTAATATTCTAATATAATTTACAGTTTGTGTTTGGCTCCATTCTGCTCACTGAATGAAATTGTTGAAATGTAACGGATTGCATCAGCTTTTGGAGTCTTCACTGTTGTTTTAACTTCTCTACAGGTGAGGAATCTTGTAGCATGTATGCTTTAGTGTACATAACCTCTCTGTCATAGTTGTTATAACTGAGACCATAACTAAACCCTGAGCCTAGAAGGCTCTGGGAAGTGGAAGCTTTGTGGGAATTTTCTGCCCAGCCAGGGCGAAGCAGTGTCTCTCTGCTTTCATGGTGTAGAGGGTCTCTGCTGGAGCCATGGGCTGCTCTGGGTGGGAGTTTGCAAAGTTTACATGTCTCTGCTGTGAGATGGAGTAACTCAGGCTTTTTGCTGAGTTGCGCTACATAGATGGATGAAAAAAGCAATGCCACCCATTCAGTGCTGGACGGACAGTCTGACACTACCAGCTCTCAGCCAGGCCAACCGTCCCACTGAGGTTGTTGTCTGGATAATTGCTGAGCCTGGACAAGAGCCTGGCTGTTCATTGGATGTCCATACTGTTTGCTTGAATGTCTCTCACTTAGTTTGAAGTTCAGCTTTTCTTGGTACCGAGGTCCAGGCTGTAATCAAAGAACCCCTCAGAGGACTGGGCAGTGACCCTGACGTCTTAGTGGTTGCAAGGAATCACAGGAATACCAGGGATTAGTTGCTGAATGATGGTTGAATTCCCTGTGCTTAGGAGTGGGGACAGCAATTTTACCTGTTGGGTGAAGAGCCTCCTCCTCCTGCCTGGCCGGTCTAGCTGCTAAGTAGTCAAGAGTGGAGCCCTGTGCAGGATCTGCTCCTTGACAGCTCTTCCTGTTATTCCTACTCCTCCTTGAGGTCCATCAGGGGACAAATGTTTCCTCCCAGCCCCTCTAAAGCAAGGCCTGTGACCATCTGATTAATGAAAGTACTTTTATGGTCCCATTGCTAGGGGTATCTGGGCATGTCACACCGTCCTTAATGTATGAGTCCATAAAGCAGTGGTGTGAGGTAGGGAAATGACGTTACCCCGCTTTCACTGATGGAGACCTGAAACTAATGGCTTGCTTGAGGTCTCAGAGGAAGAATGTTGCAGAGTGTGGATTCCCATGCAGATCTGTCATGTCTTAGGCTAGTACTGTAAGCATCAGACCATCCTTTCCATCTTTCACTCTAGTTAGAGGTTACTCGTGTTTCTTCAATAACAGGAAGGAAACCTAACCCTTCAGACAATTATGTATTTATTGTGTATGTCAGATCATCTGCTGGTAAAAAGAAATAAAAGTGGATGAGAAAGATGTATAAAACATATTTTAATGGCAAATCTTTTAGATCAGTTTCCTGTATACAAATGGTGTAATATTTATCCCAGGTGCTCAAATGTGGTACTGTATTTATAAAGATAATTGGAAAAACATGTTCTGTGAGTAAGAGTAACAGACATGCAGGCATGGGTCCTTCAGGGCATAGGTAGTCATAGGGGAGGTATATGTACATTATACACAATCAGTAGAAGAGTTTCCATTGGGAAAAGCCTTTTGAGTAAGCAGCAAGTTATCTGCTTATCCAGTGATGGCTGTTTTTCAGAGTGTAATATGTTGGCATGCATTTTTCCGTTTGATTTGTATTCCTGGTGAGACAGACCACACTTTAGGAGCAGCACCTTCAATGCTTATGGGCTACTTTGTGCACAGGGAGGAAAAAACTATTGCTCCATCTCTGGAAAGAAAAAATTCTCTGTTTATCAGGGTGTCTTGTTTACCCAGATTCCTCCCGAGAATATGCTTTAACAGACCCAATTTCAATCCACAGAAACTGTTTACAGCTGAATCTTGATTCCTGTAAGAAAATGGTTTTTTAATGAAAAATGATCCAGACTCATTACTCTATACATCCATTAGCCTTTTTTGACTGAGCTGTAGGAGTACCAAGCAACATCCATCCTTTAAGCATGTATTACAGTCATAGATCTGATTTCTTCTCAATTTCATTACATCCTACAGACCAGGGACTTCAAAACAGCCAGTTGTTCATAGCAGGGGTAAATTCTACCTCCTTCCCTTGGCTCCTTCTACATCTGTATTCATTCCTCTACACCCCCTCACACCATGCAGAGTAAGTGGGTAGCTGGCATCTATAGGGAGCTTGCCCCATGCTTAGCAGCTCTGTGTCCACGCTGTCGAGCAATCACGGAGCAGAGTGGTGTGGTTTATACCCTGACTGCCCAGTGTGTTTTGTCTTGAGGTCCACTTCAGAGTCAGCTAGTCAAGAAACCAAGATTTTGCAAAGGAGAAGGAAATCCAGAGATCTACAGATCTCAAGATTTTACCCTTAGCTTTTCTCCAGGTAGTTTTGTCAACCTCCAAGGCCATAAAATGCTGATAATGGCACAACAACACGGTCTGCTCCTGTAGATTAACACTTTCCTGTTTACCTTCAAGCCCCATAAAGGAGCCTGGCTGAGAAGAGTTTGAGCACAGTGTGACGTGCCAAGGGATGTCTTCAACTAACAGGACTGTTCATGCTAGAAATGGTCAAAAATGGCCAAAGGGAGGTGGACACACTGCAGCACCCTCACATCTGCATTTGCCATGCCAATTCAGCGGGCCACCAAAGCTCTGTGGGCTTCTTGCATTGACAGCTGTGGCAGCTCTGCTCTCACTGTGGGGAGCAGTCAGACTCTGTAACAGATACACCAGTGAGAGGACAATGTGAGCTGCCTGGAAGGATGAAAAATAACACAGCACCTGAACTTTTCATGGGCATAAATAATGGGACAGAACTCTCTTGAAATGGGATTTGCAGAAATAAATACTTCCTAAAGCATTACATAAAGGTGAAATACTTGGAAGAGCTTTCAGATAACTTGAGTCAAATTAATGTGTCATAAGAAATTATTTCCAAGCTTGTCAGCCATTTTAAACTTATATGCCATCTGTTAGAGAAACCTAAAATCTTTGGGTAAACTAGTAATCAGGAAAGAAGCACTTCGTACCCTTCCCTCACTCTGCACTTTGCCTGCCCAAGCAGGGTAGCACAGATTTTCCCTTTACGAGGACTTGGGATGGGTGAGAGGCAGGAGAGAGAGAAATCCCCTACACACCCTCTCTATCCATGAGTCCAGCATAAATATTAGGAAAGAAAGAAAAGACCCATCTTATGTCATCTAGGAGGTATACACAGAGCAGGTTGTGTAGCATCTTTAGGAAATAACTGCATTTTGGTCAACTAGTATCTTACTGTTGTAATTAGAGATACCAAACTTAGGATGTTTAGGCACAAATCCACACCTCGTTGAGATGCCCCTAAAGGTTACAGAAGCACAGGATGCTCTGCATGAGCAGAGTACCTAACATCACCAGCTGAAAGTGTGGCCATTGACTTTGCCACAAGCCTCTCAAACACTAAGAGGTGATCCTGTGCCCTGACTGTCCTGTTGATAACATCGACCACTGGGAGCAGAATCACAGCTCTCAGACTTGCTGAGAGAGACACAGCTGTTCAACAGCAGAGCCAAGAGCAGAACAAGGGCCCTCAAGTCCATATCCTGTTCAGTAAAACGTATCATTATCCCAGTTTTCACCTCTGTTCTGCACCCGTACGATTTTCTGTATTTTTAGTTTTCCTGCAGTAATTGGCTTTGGGCAAATTTGAAGCAAGCTGGTATTTTCCACCTTATTTTTTTTTTTTTTGCTCATGATAAAGGCACAGCTTTTTGCTGCTTTAGTGTCATGTAAGAGAGCAGCTTTAAGAGTGTGCAGAGGCTGTCTAGAAGTTCTCTGTGCTTCCAGATTCTCTGTGAGAGCGTATTACGAGACAGCCGAGCGCCTGAAGCGGTTTGATTTCTGTTTTCCTCCTGCAGATTGTCGATGGCAAACTCTGGTTCCAGTTGGATTGCGGAAGTGGCCCGGGAATCCTGGGAATCTCTGGCAGGGCTGTCAATGACGGAAGCTGGCATTCGGTCTTCCTGGAGCTGAACCGCAATTTCACGAGCTTGTCCCTGGACGACAGCTACGTGGAGCGCCGCAAAGCCCCGCTCTACTTCCAGACGCTCAGCGCAGACAGCTCCGTCTACTTCGGCGCCCAGGTCCAAGTGGATAACGTCCGCAGCCTGACTGACAAGAGGACGACACAGGTCCTGAGCGGCTTCCAGGGCTGCCTGGACTCAGTAGTCCTAAATAACAATGAGCTGCCGCTCCAGAACAAGCGCAGCAGCTTCGCAGAAGTGGTCGGCCTGACGGAGTTGAAGCTCGGCTGCGTCCTTTATCCCGATGCCTGTGAGAGACACCCCTGCCAGAACGGCGGCACCTGTACTGCCGTGCCATCTGGTGGTAAATGTTTTCATTACTTTGTGGGCTTCCCCCTCTCCGTTTTCCTCTGTCATTTATTGCCAGAGATGGTTTTATGCAGCAACATGCTTGAAAAATCTCATGAACTCTATAAAACTCTGATAGGTATTGCAAATTGGGTAAAAGCTGTTTGCTCTATAAATAACAGTGAAATGGTGCCCCTTCTTATTGCATTAGTGTTCCAGGAGGAAATTGATTTATTGGCTGTTAGTATAATCCTATTTCTATAGAAACCAATAGAATTACAATTACTGTAATGTTCAGCTGGATTTTTCAGAATCCATTTACAGCATCCTTACAGCATTGAGGGCTGTACGCAAAGATGGTGATTTGAAATGTCCATCACAGATGCAACAGCAGTGTTCCCTTACTCTGTTTCCAAAGCTGTCACAAATAATTACTGAGTTGTCCGCAAACACCTTCGTGCTTTTGTAAGTGAGTAATTTTATTACATGTCTGCATGGAAAATAGCAAGTTGGGCCCATTATAAACCCCCCTGAACTGTATTTTACAGCTTTCTCAGAGGCCTGAGTGCTCTAAGGTCTAAGTAATATTATCCGAATTTTATAGGGCATTGACTTAAACTGTGCTTGTGTTGGAGTTTCTTATCCAGTGGTTATGTGGTGGTTTGTGTGTGATTTGATACCAGTGACTTACTGCAGTGCACAAGTTACCAGAACAGTCAGCGTGTTAGCAGGAGAAAAGCAAGTGGCACACATGTAGAACATTCCCTCTTGGGCAGTTCTCTTTCTGCAGTGTAGGAGTTTCCCTTCCATACTGTACTGTATTTCCCCCATACTGTATTAGCATGCAGCAGTGCACACCTTTTCTGGCAGAATAAAACTTCTCTGGAGAGGAGGTTGCTCAAGGGAGAGGTCTTCTGCAAGTTCAGAGATTTCCATCCACTTACTGTCAGTGAGGTCATGGTTCTCTAGGGAAGTTCCCACTAAACTCTTGTTTTGTGGAGCGTTTAACCACTGTCCCAGGGCTTTCTGCTTTAATGTGTCCATGCAATTCCCTTGCACCCATCGTTATTATTTCTGGCTTTCATTAGTTTAAGCCTGACTCTCACATTTCCTTTCTGAGTCCCCTCCACCACACAGACTTTTTAGGCCTAAATTTCAGATCAGTTCAAGACTGACATATGGTAAGATGTGAGGAAAACTGTGATAAGTTTCTCAGTTGGATAGCCCCACCCTTATAAAGTCCTGAAAACATGGATTTGTCCATGCTGGGCTGTCTCAGCTAGCATCTTCTCTGGATCTTTGGCTTCAATTCAGCCACCTCTTCTCCCATGCTATCACAAATGATGCATCAGGGGTGCTATTGGCTTCACTGTTGATGGAAAGAGATGGGAGGACAGTTAGAAGGAATGAAGCACGACCCTGGCAATCTAGGATGTGTTGGGGGCCATGAGGAGAAACGTTGCTGCATGTGTGTTTGTCCTTAAGGGTCTTTAAACAAGGGCAAAAGAAGACAATTCTGAGTCAGAAGGATGCTGCAGCCACCGGAAGAATTGCTAAGCATGTTTATTGAAATTCCTAGGAAATATGGCCGTAGTATGTACAGGAACATATGTATGATGGCTTTGATTCAGAGTCCATACTTAATAAATGAGATTAACCATTCACCTCACATCCTAGGAAGCATGAGAACAGTTCCTTCTATTGATTTTATTTGAGTCTATTTACAGTATTGCTCAGCAATCTCATGATGAGTAAATTGAAACCTTTATAACAGAAGTCCTTACAGTAACTCCTTTTTTCCCCACACCATGTGCATGCCAATTCAAACTGAGGGGAGACACAGGGTAGGGGAGAAACAAGCAGCCCTGAAGTTTGGACCCATCTTATTACTGGCATGGCAAATACCATTTTCACATCACGAAAACTCGCTGCTGGAAAGCAGTCACAGAACTGATTTAACTTGCCTGTGTTCCTGCCTCGGCGAGGGGCATGTGCCCTGCAGGGATGTTTTGGCTGCCTGCCGTCAAAAAATCTGTTTGCTGTTTTTACTGTCTCAGCAGTGTGTGTAAATAAAGGATTGTTATAAAGCCATAATTCCAGTGCAGTGGGCCCTGACTGTGTGTCGGTGGTTCTACAACCCAGCCCTTAAGGAGAAGGCAGGAGCACTTTTGCTTCCACTAGGCAAAGCAGTTCTGTTGTTAGTTGTTAGTTGTTGTTAGTTATTGTCCTCCATATGCTGAAAGGCCACGTAATTAAATTCTAAGAGCACAAGAGTCCAACAGCATTGCAAGTCCTAGTTGCAGAGGCACAAATTGCAATGTGCATTTAAGAACCATCAACCATTGCACTTGCTGACATAGATGTTAGCAGCTGACTTCCATTTAAAATAGAGAAAAAACTTAATTTTTTAAAGAATTGTCTTAAGAATGAAAACAGCAGCTTCTTTCTTTTTTGGTGAGGGGAATAATGCAACAATATATCATGCAGATGTCCTTCTCCCAGTTGCAGGGCATTCAGTAGCATCAGGATCTCTTGACTTGTATTTTCTATGATATTATCCTCCTTTTTCAGTTTTTGGAGAATAATGTCCCTTTTTCTAAACAGAGAGTATTTGGCATTAGATTTTTTTTTAATAAATACACCCTCTCATTCAAATTTTACAAAGCAGATTTCATATACTGTTAGCATCCTTTTTGTTATGAACAAACTACTGTGCTTTACAAGAAAATTAGGAGAGAGAAAAAAAAAGCCAAGGTTTATAGCTAACTTAAGAAGAAAACAGTCAAGCAAAGGTTACCCAGCATTATAAAATGAAAGAGTTGCTGGCTACATACCAGAAGTCAAAGAGGCCATGTCTAATTTACATATAATTTGCATAAATTGAACATCTACGACATAAACCTCTGTAACAGTGTTCCTGTTGTGAGATCTTCCTTTCAGTGCAAATGCCTACTGCCCTGTTCACCATCAATAAAAAAGCTGCCTCAATTGCCTTTCACTTCATCCTGTGATTATGGGAATAGGGTCATACCGTGGCTCTGTTTGGGGAAGGGCTCTGTATGCACTGGGAATGTGTCCATGCCCCTGCTGTTAGGGTTTGGATGGATGCGTTCCCAGCGGTGTCACAGTGCCCAGGGCTGTGCCTGGGCTGCACAGAGCTCAGGACTGACCACAGAGGTGTTGCCCCAAAGCAGGGCTAGCACAGGGCTGAGCTGACCCACAGTGGCTCTTTCTGCCTGACCTCTCTGCGTATGGAACCAGGCAGGATGGGAATCTCAGCCTGTGTGAGAGAGCACAGACAGCTCAGATGGGAGCTCCAAGAGTACAGAAAAGCCTCTCTGCTTTCAGTAAAGCCTTTCTGCTGGCTCTGGTTTCTGAGCCAGCAGAAAGTGACCATGACATGAACCTCTGCTTGCTCTCATGGCCACAGTGTTGGCAGAGTGATGTCCGTGGTTCAAGAGCAGGGGCTGCGTGTCCAGAGACCCCATGGGGAGATCCAATGCGTGCTTAAATGGGGGTTGGCACAGCGGGGTGAGCACTCACTAGGGTTGACAGCTCAGGAGACTTGTAGGAGAAAGAGATATACTCAGGACAATTTTCTTGGGAGACAGTGGAAACCACAGCCCTGAAGTATAGGCCACATTCTTCCAGACTTTTCGGTCCCTATCCATAAGTATGGGTCAGTAAAGCTATTTTTAAAGAAAGCTGGCATTTTGAAACCTGACAAACAGCATGACTTTCAGAAACAGCTCGGCTCTTTGAACTGAAATTTCCCAAGAAAATTCAACCAAGTGTTTAAAGTGTGGTTAAGCTATAAGCTGCTGAATATGAGGTCTTAAAATGGGAAATGTCACACAACCTTAATAATAGTGTGGCACTTCCAGGGTTGGCAGTAGTAAATGTATGTTTATCTGCATGAGTAACAGCATGAGCAATCTCAGCAATAGAAAGCTTTACTGTAATCACATGCAAAAACTGCACCAAGGTTTTCAACCACAGAGAAACCTCATGCTTGTGAAGCCTGCAATTATAAGTATAGTTACTTCCTTTTAATTTGATCAGTCCTATATGCATCTGGCTTTGATTAAAGTAAATGGCTTATATGAGTAGGCGATTTTATTTGAACATGAAGCATTTGAGCGGAAAAATCTACTGAGTCAAGGACTGTGGGCAGAGTGTGAGGACATAAACTCATTTCTCTTTCCCCACTCTTCACTTTTCTTCTGTTCTTTTTTCTTTTTTTTTTTTTTCATGAACAGAGCTAAAATCCAAAGGGAGGAGAAAATGCAACATGGCTCTTGGGTGGTTGGTTTAATACATGTTTTAAATGCTGTTGGCAACATTAATCACAGCTGGTTTTGAGGATCAGATAGTTCATAAGAAAGAAATGAGGGAATAATTAGTGTAATAATACCGCTGACCTAGTCTTACTAATGTTCCTGATCTTGCTTTTTCACACACACAAACAACCCAGCATACTATGATATGAGTATACCAAATGCACATCATTTTTTAAAAGCTTTTTTAGAAATTTTGGGGGTGTTTAATCTTTTTTATAGCTATGATTATAGGCATCTGTTCTTGAATTCCCACTAAATGCACATACGTGCCAATCCTCTCACAGAAAGCACTGGTTCAGCAAAGACTGAGGTTCATTTTCATACCAAGAAGTGGCAGGAGGCAATGATCTGTTTGAAGAGAGGTAAGTTAAATCTGGAGTGGCAGGACTGTGTATGGCTGAAGAACACACACTACTTGAAGGTGGCCTGGTTTGACTATAGCCCTACCAAAATACAAATGCTGGAAGAGGTCCTCTTCACCTTCAGTAGTTCTCATCAGTTAACTTGCTGCATAACAGTGTGGTCAATGCCAAGGGCAGGGCTGATTCTGGACATCAAGTTTGTCAGGTCTAGCTGCACAGCAGGGAGAGAAACCACAAAGAGAGACAAATGGAAAAGCCAAAGCACTTTAACAGATAAAAGCCAGCCTGTCTTGCATGGGATAGAAAGAAACAGGAGCATACACATGTTTAAAAAAAAAAAAACTTGGCAGCAGCTCAGAGCATCCTCTTTAATAAAGCCAAGTAAACCTTAGGATAGACAGACATTCAGATGTCAGGCTGGGAATGCTACCAACAGAGATGTTGGCTACATAATGACACCCATCTGCTGATGGCACCGTGCCTGCCTTCTGCCGCTGCCGCTGCTTCTTGAGTGCCAGGCAAACACAGGTGTAGGCAGGGAGCCTGGGTGGTGTCCTGCCTTACTGCATGTACTCTTCAGTAAGGTCTGGGATGAAAAACACCTTTTCCTCTGGGTAGGGGCATGCCGAGAGAGCAGTAAGAGAAGCTGCTTGAGTCACAGTGAGAAGGTGTGATTTAACTGTGTAGAGGAGACTCAAATTAACAAAGGACCATGAGAGAAGCCTTATAAAACAACCAGTAAGCCCAAGACAATGTGTAGACCTATGTCTACATAATGATTCAGGTCATGAATTATATTTGATGCGAATCTTCTGATCGTCATCTCTCCCTGGGCTTCACTTCCCACTCTGCAGAGGCAAGGTCTCAGAGGGCAGGACTGGGCTGAATTGGAAACCAGCTGGTCCCAAAGCCCTGATCTGCACACAGTGAGGGTGCTGGGTCCTCAGCACCAGCTGTTTGGCTCCACAGATCCACTGCTGCTGCTGCTCTGCAGGACATGTTAATGTAGATACAGCCTAAAAATGCTGTGTTGTTGTTCATAGCTTGTTGTTGCTCTTAGGTCAGCTATTGGTACATGCTGCTATGGCACATGCTGAGAATGTTGTGGTCCCACCCTAGAAGCATTTCCAAGGTATTTTCCAGAGCTTCCTGTCTTTTTCCACTGATTCCCTCTGAAGAAATACAGTGGTGACATCACATAATTTGCTGCCTTGGAGAATGCAATCAACATTTCTAGGAATGAAATATTCATTCCTCTTGGAGGAAGCTCAGATGGACTGCATGATCTTAAATGCTGATGAATTTCCAAGACTTCAGTGCTTTCGTTGTAAACAGGATCAAGCCCTACATTGTTTAGAAGAGATTTTTCATCCCTTGCTGAGAGGAGAAGACACTGAGCTTTTTCTCATCCTTGAATGTGAGAAGTTTGCTTGTTATTCTTGTTCTAAACAGGAGGGAAGAAATGAATGGTACATTAGCAGGGTATGAAATTAAAAGTATAATAAAAATCCTTTATTAGACCTAAGATGCTCTCCCAACCAGAAGGGTTTTCTTTACAATTTACCTTCGTCCACAGCCATGTGGCTAAAATATGCAGTAGCCGGCAAAATTGCAGCCTCTGCTGGGATGTTTGGAGAAGGATTAAAGGTCTGGCAGGTCTTCTGGCTGAGCTGCTCTATGCTGTCTACTGAGCCATCATATCAGCTCTTCTCTTCCCTACTCCATGAGTTCTGACATATGCTTTGCTGTGTCGGAGACCTCGGGGGTGAATGCTCTGCAGCTCTGAGCATGTGTGTCACGGAAAAGTTCTGTGCCTTTTGCCAGTGGCTTGGACCTGGCAGGTGTGTGGCAGTGAATCCAACAAGAGGAAACACCAGTGATAAATATGGTAATTTAATACTGTCTTGTTTGAGTGCCTTCTTGGTTTCTAACTGATCCTTAGACTTAGAATCTACAGTGAATACTTTAGTCTTCTAATATCTGATGTGTGTTCCATCATCATTAAATCGAATTGTGTGAAAAATGTCAGCTTTCAGAAGCAGATTTTTATTTTGGTCCTGTTCATACACTGCTGGACAGGGCTCTGACCCATCTGGTGCATTCAGTTTCATGTCTTCTTAGTATAAAATGCATAAATCCATGTTTCTTTTATAGCTGGTGGTAAAAGTATTTTTTTCATCAAATCAATACTTATCAAGTTTTTTACAATGAACAAATGTAAACAGAATATGTTACAGAACTTGGAACTTAGCTGAAACAAACAAGACATGAGAAGAAAGTGATTCAAAGGTTTTGTCTTACAAATGATGGACACAAAAGAACTTGGCTAAAAAACAACAGAAACCTGATTTTTAACATCACTTTAGAGTTATGGAGGTTTATAAAATATCAGATAGCAAATAGAATAACATTATATTCTGCTGTTATATAAGGCAACAGAATTCATTATTAGTAAAGTCATTTATGTTTGAACATTCTCCTTTTGCTTAAACTCATTGAGACTGTAAAAACGTATAAAACATTACTGTAAATTTTTGAACTATAGATGTCACTGTTCAGTCATAAAAAGGAAGCACTGAAACGGCCTTATTTAGTGATGCTGTGAATTCTACCTACAGTCACAGGTTTGTAATCCTTCAGACCCAGATCTCTATAGGTCCAAAAAGCTGTTCACATTGTCTGAGTGAGATATTTTTAAGACACAAAAAGAAATAATCGCGTCTTGCTGATGCTGACTAAACATGCTTTCTGGGAAGCCCAAAAGTTGAATAATTTATCTTCTTAAGTCTGTAACCTTGGAAAGATCAGTGTGTCTGTCTCCCTTCTTGTAGCAGAACAATGAAACAGCATGATATTTGAGTATCCATTTCATTTATCTTCAATTAAATAGTATTGGACTCTTGACTGAGTATGCCAGCAAGTCTGGTTCCAAGTTTATTCCCAAAAGCCTGTCCTCCTGAAAGAATTCCATTAGAGTAACTGAACAAGGCGAATTGAACCGTATAGGACATAAAAGATGGGGGAGTCTTCATGCAGAATTGCTTTTTACTTGTGCCTCCACTGGGTTTTTCCATATTGTTTCTATGAGATTCTTTTCCTTGTAACTGTGCTGGAAATTCCTACTGTGTTTGCGGAAAGTAACTTTTAAAACAAGTATTTGGAGTTTTTTCCAGATGTGTAGATATTGAAAGTTTTTAAAAATATGTATAGAAGGCTCACCACTGAGAGATGATATTTCCACCACATCAGCTTGATGGCCAGTAATTTTGACACTGAACTGAGTTGCAGTCAACCATTTCAGCTCTAACTGCAGCTGTATTAATGGCAGGAAGGTTCAATGTTTTCATTGCTTAATATGCTGTATTAGTAAGTACATGAACCCCATAGCTGGAGCTTGAACCTTGCCTACACATCTGTTTAGGACATTTGGATTATATAAGGAACTTCTTAAAAGATCAGCCAAAGTTTCTTTACAGATGTCCAGGAAAATTTTGCTGGTTCAACAGCTCTAACCTGGGAGTCTTCTGCTTCCAGGGACTGTCTTAGCCATCTGATGGCTTTCACACTCTACACATTCCATGCTCTTTTCTAGTGCAAAACCAGTCAGATTTCCATATCCAGTTCACAGCATTGAGTTGCACTGCCTCACCGGATTTCTTTGTGACCTTAAATAAAGCTTTTATTAATGGCACTGTGCCATATGAAATCACAAGGAGAGAAAAGAAAAAAGAGATTTGTCATTTGATACTTGGCAAGGTGAACTGATCTGTTTAAAACATTTTTTTTTTTAATTTTGATGTTGCCCCTGTGTTGGCAAAAAACATAGAAACAGGACTTCAGCCCCCAACAGGGTCCCCCTCCACATGAATGTTGTTATGTCTGATGAATTGCAGTCAGTGATTAATCAGAATTTGATGGCACACACTGAACATAATCAGCTCTGATTAGGGCTGGTATTGCCCAGGTCAGCTGGTATTTTGAAGTTTATAATTTCTGCCTTGATGATACACTTTATAAAACTGGTGTTTTATTACTGTCACATCCCCATTGTGTCATCTTTGTAAAGGGCAAAGATGGAAAAGCTCTCAGCTGATGTATTTGTTCATCAGTGAAGCCCCAAAAGGAGAGTAGACTGCCGCTCTCAGCAAACGTTTTCAAAAAGTTGGGAGATACATCCTTGATCTAGAATATTTCTTGTTACCTTTCTTGAAAGGTGTTCACAAATGACATTTATTCTTACCTGAATCACGACAATTGGGATGGTCTGTGCTGCAGCAATTCCTCTGGTCCCTGGTTGTAGACATGAGCTCTGATTGTCTGGGCACCTCAGATAGGCAGACTCTTGCCTAACATTATTGTGGACCCCATGGACAGACCAGAATGAGTGTAAACATCCCATTGCCCCCACAGTACAATTTATTTTTCAGTGTAAAGCCAAATGGGTCCTCTTGCTTTTCGACAGGCTCAGTGGTAGGAGTCTAATTTCCTTCTCTCTGTCCCTCACCTCCCAGGGTACCACTGCAATTGCCTCTCCCAGTTTACAGGAAGGAATTGTGAGTCAGAGATCACAGCCTGCTTCCCAAATCCTTGCCGGAATGGAGGCTCATGTGATCCCATCGGCAATGCTTTCATCTGCAACTGCAAAAATGGCCTGACAGGAGTAACGTAAGTCTCCCTCCCCAGGTGGGCAATGGGAGCTTTTTGGCTCAGTGGTGGTGGGCTTTTTGATCAGGCATTTTGTACCCAAAAGCTATGATTCACCTCACAAAAAATAACCCCAGCCTTAGCGCTTAGTCCAAGTCTAAGCTAATGACAGCTGAGAAATCCCGGAGACTTGCATGCTCAGAAATGGTTTTTTCTGAACTTATCCTCCTAAACTGTTGATTCAGGATGTTATCTTGAGACGGTTTTCTCTGAGATACACCTGTCTAAGTGTTGCCAGCTTTTTTAACAATCTCGTAAAACCTGTGGAAGCTGCTGTGTAATCTTTGTTTTGAAAATGGATCAATTACTTAGTCACCTTAGCCTTGACATAAAAGGCTTTTATTGAAGTAATTTTTTAAATCCCTGCCTTAGTTATAAACTTGGTGTGGACACAGAAAATCCCAACCTGCCCATAAACATGCTTTTTCCCTCATCTGGTTTGTCTACTGTTTGTACTTATCCCTTTTCATTTTGCTACCTCTTGTTCTTTCCAATTCTCCTCATTCTTTATGGTTCCTGTTCTTTTTTCTGCCCCCCACCCTCACTCTACTATTTGTTTATTTTATCTCCAGACCCATATAATTTTAAATAGTCAGTATATCCTTCTCTTCTCTTCTCTTCT
>WAAE01018841.1:0-45886 GCA_013400495.1 Nicator chloris
ATTATATGTACATCAAATGCATACATTTAATATACATTATCTTTTAGGGAAGGTTCTAGATCATACAGCAAAAGTAAGTAAATTTCCTTATTTATAAAGCTCTATAATCCATACAATATGCCAGTGTTAGCTGATGTCCTTTTTGAGCTTTCCCGTCAGTAAGAGACACTGAAAACTTGCTCAACTGAAATGACCAAGTCTTCCATTTGATGGATTGAACCCAACACTTTTCTCCCAGCTTAGTAAGACAGCAACACATACAATAAAATGACTTCTAATACTGTAAAAATCTTAAACAACGAGAGAACCTTTCCTATAACAGAAATGTCTTTCTTATGTTTCTGTGGCAGAGAATTGCTGAAGAAAATAATTTGCACTGACAGGAACTGTCCTATTTCAAGATATTATGGCTTGGGTTATAAATCACAGGTATAAAAGGGGTGAGGGACGGCTTAGAATTTTGTTCCAGAACATTCTTCCTTCTAAATTATGGTCAATACCACTTTTTTTAACCTTTAACTTAGCTGAACTCTGAGTAAATTTGAATCATGACCAATAACGTGTTTTCAGTCCTTTCATATTTTCATTGTTAACTTTGTGGATCCTTTTTTTTAAGCTACAGTGTGATACAAGCCTCTCTTCACTTGCACTTATGAAATAGTTGGGTATTTAAAATCACTATTTTCATAGCATTATAACAGTTCTAAGATTAATTTTGTTTCATTATTTCCAACACGGTCAAATACAAAGCATTTCGGAGATTTTTTGATTGATTTTTTTGGGGCAGGGTCAGGTGTAGTTCATTTAGATTGTTTTAAAAACTCTGCTCATTTAAATCTTTGGTCATTTAAAGCTAAGAGACACGCTTCAGCAAAGAAACACATATAACTGGAAGGAGGAAGCAGGGCTTTTCAACCTGGAAGCACAGAATGTTTTGCCTGACACAAAGTTCCTGCTTCACCTGCTGTCCAATGGTGCTGGGAAATATAAAATCATCTGCATTCTTTTTTTTCAGTCCCTGTAAAATTGTCTGCTTGTATTCAGCAGTTGCCTTTGAATCTTCTCTAGAAATTTTAGGTGATAACTATTTTGGAGAAATCTTCATCTGCTGATGGCTCATCTCTAGAGAATCCAGTTTTGTTTTCTTGCAAATACTACTGTGCTTTACCCATATTCCATCACTCCACACAGCAAGTTGTGTAACAACAAGTCACAAGTATACAGAATCATATATCCCAAAGTAATAGACTGGGGATAGAGGCTCATGTAACTGTTAATGCTGATTTCCTATACCTTCCACACTGGTTAGCCATTTTGCAAAGAGGGATTCACAACACCATCTAAAATTGGTGTCAGCAATGAGGTGTAAGTCTGCTACATTTATTACAGGACACATTAAAAAGTGAGAACAGCTTATTTTCTCTTTTTATGGCCTTTAACTAGTGTATAAGTGTCTCTTTCTGAATGAAGCATTTTTGTCCCTGTTAGAGACAGGAAGCTCTGCTGCAAAACCTGGTGTTATTCGCACGCAATTTTTAAGAGTGTTCCCCAAAATCATCCTCTGGAAATGAAAAATCTGAGAATAAGATTGGTTAAGGATGTTTAGTAATCTATCTGGAAATGGATTTTAGAGTGTTCTTCAAATTCTGTTTCATTCCTTTTATTTTCATGATTGCCTGATGTACTCTTAAGCACATAAGTTCACGCTCAGATTCTTTCATTTTCAGGTGAAAACCAAATAATTTAAAAACCTTTCCCCTTTCCCTCCCCTCCCAGGAGTGGGATCATAGGTTTTGCTCCTAATGGCAGTGGCAGGGGCACATAAGGGGCTTGTAAGACAGTCTAGGGTACAGAATAGTTATTACTTTATCATGACATAGGATGATGGCAGATAAAAACCTTCAATCAATGAACAATGTATTTAACCTGAAATATTTGCTTAATGCTTCATATTAATATCCTGGGCCCTCGATTATGTATCCTTAGGCCTGGTTTTTTTCCTTGAGCTGAATCTCCTATCAATTTAGATCTCTCAGAATCACATTCAGAATGTTTGTTTGCACTCTTGCTGAACTGTGTAGGATTCATGCTGCTATAATTGAATGAACTTGAGATGTTAATCACTGACCATTGACCTGTCAGTCAGACAGAAATAGAATTTACTTAACCCACGTTACTTTATACAGTTTTAGAAGAAAGCAATATCCTGGATTTATTTTTACGCCAGTAGTCTCTGTTGGATTTGGAATCATGTACAGCCATGTTCTACTGCATTAAAAATGGTGATTTGAAATTACATACAAAGATTTCGCAAAAGATTCTTCTCAGAGAGGTAAAAAGCCAAAATTCAAACTGCTCTTTTCAAAAAAACAGACAAAACCCCCTAAAAAAACACCCTCTAAACAACTAATTTCTATCCTAGTAATCAAAATACTGCTAATTTTAGTATAGAAGTGAGTAATTTTTTGCTAAAGAACTGGACACAGTAGTGCTCTGCCAGACATGCCAGAACTGTCACTAAGAAACAGATATTTGTATTTAGAGACAGTGATGTCACTAGCTAATTCAAAAATCATTGTTCCCCCTAAAAACTTAAATAAAAATGGTGTTTGTCAGAAATTACAAATTTTTAAGTACATTTTTATATCTTGTATTTTGAGACCAGTTTGTTGCTTAGCTTTCTTGACAGATTTCCTATAGAAATTTCTACTTAATGCAAGTTCTACAATAAATTCTCACTAAGTTCTTGCATTTCATTGATGCTCTTAATTTATTTCTATTCTAAAGAGAGGAAAACAGTTTTATCTTTATATGACAGTGTAGTGCGATGAAGAGTCACATGGATTCAAAGCACTATGTGGTTTTAAAATTTTCCCTTAAAACAAGTAAGCTTCTTTCTCTCTAGAATGGTACCATAATGCTGAAAAAGCTGTAAGAAGTATGTTTTAATAATTATGTATGATTTAATATAGCCTATTTCATAAACAAATATGACAGAGTGATTATCATGGAGAACATTATCACTGTTTTTTTTTACTATGAGAGCACTTTACATTAATTTGGTCTTTTAGTGACTTCAAAATTAATCTTTACCGTTTTGAGAACTCCAGTGTTTGATGTGTGCAAAATACTCTACGTAAAAGGCAACTCTTTCAGAAGAATGCAACTTACAATGCAAAAAACTCTCTTGGGAAAATACATAGAAAAACAGATTGACTAAAAAAAAAATTGCTGCATCTTCTATTTGTGTTTATTGCTGTTTTTCGCTTTACTTACATAAAAGGGTATTTTTATGAATTAGCACATATGTAATCATTATAATAAGTATTGGTTAATTTAAGGAATGAAGCGGCAATGGAAGCAAACTCTGCTTACCTACTGCTTTTCCAAGCATTCTGCTATATTGTGACTTTTTCCTTTCTCACTCATATTTGTCCTCTTCACTCCCTCTCCATTTGCATGGACACTTGGGCAGTCATTGTGCAGTTTTGTACTTCCCATCACCAAAGCAGCTGAATGAGCACCCTCATATGGTAATGTGAGTACTGAAACGGAGTATCAAAGGTTACGACAAAAGAGAGACTTAAATTTTGCAACACCCTAATTCCAGAATTCTGCGGTACCTCAACAGATTGCTCGGAAAGCTTAGGTAGCACTTAAAAATCAACGAGCATGTTACACATGATCACAAAACATGAGTCTGTCTGTGAAAGCAGAAAGCAGCCTACAGGAAAGCATGCGGCAGTACTGCTGCAGCCAGGTAAGTGAACAGCATGCCTTACAGTATGAGCCTTTATTTTGTTCTGAAGTTCTAAACCCTAAGTCAAGGACTGGCTGCTCAGTCTTTCTGTTTCATTAAGTCTTCTGTTTTCTGTAAAGTATACCAATTATCCCTTCAGGAAGGACTGAATACTGGAGGTTTTCTCTCTGTCATTTTATCAACATGACAGAAACATGTTATCTCTTTTAACAACTAAATGAATCTTGGCTTATGCTCTGCAGAGAAAAATCTGTTTCAAGTGTAAGAGTATAGATTCAAGCCTTGTCAAAGGCATGATGGAAATTGTTATTTCGTAGAGAATAGTTTTTTGCAGTCAAGTTCTGGAAAATTATTGGCTGCATAGAGCTTATAATAAACTACAGTATAGAGGTATTTTGTGAAAAGTAAATGGCTGAACTCTTTATCTTAGAGTTGAAAAGCCCTTTTTAATTTTTTTTCTGATCTTCCAGTCATGTTTTGAGAAGAAACATTATGACTCCATTTAAGTTTAATTATACTCTTTTGGGAGACACCTCCTTCATTGGAGAAGTTGTCATACAGCAAAACACAAAAAAATGAGACTAAAGATTATTTCCTTCAGTTAAGAGTAAATATCCAAACCAGCACTTTCCCCCTAGATTATCAGATCCCACTAGCAATATTTAAGGGTAAGTTTTCTATAGATGAAATACAAGTATTCTGGAATAGTGGCTCCTGTAATAAGCTTCCACATACCATTGAATGAATTTCTTTGCCATTAGGGTGATGATCAGTATGTAAGAACATTCCATCATAGACTGAATGTACAGAAATAACACTATGAAATTTGTGTTATTAATTTCCATATACTAGAGTATATTGTATAGTATATTAGATTATATTGTATTTATATTAGATTATATTTTTATTATATATACTCAAACTCATTATATTTCAAAAGTATTTGCAACCAGTTGGTGAGAGTCTGTAAAATCAGTAACATAGGCATGTATTTGGTGATAAACTTATTAAGTTACTTTATTAGCAGAGTTAAAGATTATTTCTTCACTAAATAATTTCAATATGTGTGTATAAACATGTTTCTAACTCACTAAATTTATTTCAAAAAAATTCTAAATGATCTTCGTGTGTACACCATTTTGAGTCTCTGTGTACTGACATTTCAAGTCAGCACAGAGAACCAAGGAGCAGAAAAATTGTGGCATTTCATTTTGGCTGGAGATCTGTCCTTGTAAATTAGCTCACACTCCCACACAATGGAGAATCTATCAAAGTCTGTAAGTGTTGATCCCCAGTCAGTGGCTTCAACAATCAGTACCTCTACACACAAACACTCTACACCTGTCCTTGACATATATGACCATTTTCACATACAATTCTAGACTTAGCTGTTACAGCATAAGTTGTTTACTCTCTTGCCCATACAAAACATACACACAATAGCAAAATATCTTGTAACGATTTGTTTTACGTATTCCTTCTGAAACGCTTCTCAAATGCGTAGTTTTTTCTATTTCCAGACTGAAAGTTTCTCAGAATTCTAAAACAGATGGTGCCTAGCTGATGCTGCTTCTGTGGAGTATTTCAGGATGCAAATAAGTTACTAATTTTTTTCTCTCTCTGAAGTAGCTGTGATGATTTTTGCAGCCTAAGATCCTTGCCCTCTTGAATATTTGAACAAGACAGCCAAATACTCTATTAGAAAATAGCTGACTTGCAGTTTTTTATCCACATCTATGCTATAGAAAATA
Source organism: Nicator chloris (assembly GCA_013400495.1). Lineage (NCBI taxonomy): Eukaryota > Metazoa > Chordata > Aves > Passeriformes > Pycnonotidae > Nicator > Nicator chloris. The sequence continues at coordinate 5,512 of WAAE01018841.1, forward strand.
AACCGAAGCAAGGAGAAGGAAGAATAATAAGTAAAGCACAAGAAGAAAAAAAATGACACACAATGAATAATAATTTTTCTCCTTGTATTTAAAAAAATATTACTGTCATGCATCTGCTTATCATGCTAATATCCATCACCCTTTATATTAATGTGTTCAAAAGCACTGAGAATCTTTGTAGAAGAATCAAGTACTAAGAGTGACCTAGAAGCTGCCTGTGTTTCAGTTGAATACAGGTGATAAGAATATCTGTTATTTACCTGAAATTACACATAAAAATGCAGTGGCATCCAAGAAAGCAACTATATATTTTCTATTTTTCAGCAATTAACACAAACATCTACAAGCATTAGCAATAAATCATCCACCTTGTGTGTATATTTCATCAAGCAAAGCAATCACCATATCTTAAATGAAACCAGCTACTGATGAGTGTAAGAATTCTCACAAGCACAAGAGTAGGAAGGGAGAAATTGTCTGCAATTTAAATAAGGTTTGAAATGGCAGATTCTCCTAGATTGTATCTTTTTCGCTTTATGTATGAAAGCCTGATCTTATTATTCAAGGATATGTTTGATAACCCAAATTTGCAGTGTTGCTAATAAGGACCAGAATATATATAACCACAGCAGGAGGATGATTTAAAATGCTGTCACAGTGATATATGAAGAAAACATGCTTTGAAAAGAGGTTTCTTTCTCATCACTTACTTTCCTGCAGATAAGAACCTTGATTTAAATCAGTACTTACACAAAAGTCTGTTTTTTAATCAGGTAATATTCATGTAAACTCTAAAATTTTTTTTTAGTATCTGTACTTTTATCCTCATTTTGTAAAGCAAAAGTCTTATGGGAGCAGTTCTATCAAGAAAGGACCAAGAAAGACCTCAATGTGCAGCCCTCATTATTAGATATTTTTAACAAGATTATCAAGGCAAAGAATAAATGAATACATAAAAGACACTGGGAGAGGGGTGACAAATTTTGGAACAAATAAGACATCACCAAAGAAAATGTATGGTCCTCTAAGCAGCACATTCTGCCCTCTTTTTAGGCACTTGTTTTTTAAAGTGATTCAGCATGTTTTTTCTGTAACTCCATCTGCTTTGTGGGTATTAGAAGTCCATTAAGTTTTATCCATTCCAGTTCAGGAGAATGACATGTACTCATGCAGAAGCTTGATTTAATCTTTTGGGGGAACCCATGAAGGTTATGGTATGCTGGTTACAATGCACTGGATCTAAATGGATAAAAAATTCATGCTTGACTGTCTCTCAGGTTTGCTCCTGCTGCCCACCAGAGTGAGGTTCAGAGTTACCTCAGCTGGGGTACATAGATTGCTCTGGAGAAGGAAGCAATATAATGATGTCAGAATGGCACTGGGCCTTTATGAGTGTCAGGTCCTGCAAGCTCTGTAAAATGGTGCTTCCTGGATCTGAGTGAATATCTTCTTATGCCTTATGAGCTTATCAGGCTTATATAAGGTCTCTATGATGCTAAATGCTTGCAGCATGCTCCGCCATAATCTTTGAGACAGATTACTAGCAGTGTTAAGTCTTAATGTTTTTTTGTATCCACAGACCATCAAGAATATACCAACTCAAGTTTTGAACCCAAAATTTTATTGTCTGCAAACTACATCTTTAATTGACAACACTCCTGCAAAGCTACTACCATGACTAAAGGTCATTATAAACAATAAAATTTATTAAGGATGGTAAAAGATTTATAGGTCTGATTTATCCTGTACAAATAAGAGATACTATTTTCCTTTGTGAACATAAAGTGGGAATGGATGGTAAGAATCAGACCAAGTATTATTCTAACCTAATCCCTGATATGTAGCACTTCTTTTGTTGCCCAGAGTAGTTCACCCATCTCCTTTTTCTGATAGTATGCTCTTCCTTCCATTTGAAAAATGAATCAGTTTGGCTAAAAATTATGTTCTTTTTGTCCTCCACTGCTTCCTCCAGCCAGAAATTATTAAAGAGATTACTCTTTCCTCAAGTCTCCCTGTGTCACTCCTGTGTTAACTGCTTAAGGTCTGTTCTGAGTGGTTACGTCACAATTTTAATTGTTCTGGGAAAAAAGTGCTAAGCATGTCATGAAGATGAAGAATATTGCAATCTTCAAAAGAAAGGGATTTTTTACAGACTACAGATATACTCCAAAAGACAGCATTCAAAAATATCAAATGGTGTGGGAAATGGAAACCCTTAGATCAAGGTTTAAACTTGAACCCAGTTAAAGGCAATTACAAAAATACCTAAGGTTACCCTTTTAATTTTAGTGAGACTATTACACTCTTAGACACTGAGACTGCTGCTCTTTGATGGATAGAGAACATATCACCAAAAAAATGTGTATATTCCCTAGAATGCCAACCCCATTTTGCTGTCAATGCAGCCCTAACTATGACTGAAGAAGTTCTACTTATCTAAATTAAAGCAATGAAGCACACTTCATTGCCTCCCATGTCAAGAAACCAAAATATTCCAAAGTAGACTAGAAAATGAGATCAGGCTTCTGAGCTAAGTCTTTTAACTTAACTATGTACATGGGGAAAGAAAAGTTGAATTTTTGAAAGATACTCCTGGCTGGATTTATGGAACAGCTGAATTGGTCTAATTTTTCTGAAACTCTTCCAAGAGATTTTTCTGTGTTTGTAAATGACAATCCATTCACTTTTAGTGATATTAGTGACAGGACTTCGGTTGGCCTTCCACTTTTAGACATTACATTACACGCTTACCTGTTGCAAAGGGATTTTATCATAATTTTCATTAGAATATACACACAATGGGTATATTACAGATTTCAGATTTTGTTTAATTGCTATTATTTTATGACCATTTCATTTCAAAACTTAATGATAATAAAATTGCAAATGCATACTTGACTGAAATTTTCTCATCTTAAATATAGTTCTTCAAAGATGCTGGTGTGTTTTCAGGTGGAAATATTCGCATATTATTTCAGACTTGAAGGCAGGAGTCTTAGAAGTCTCCATTTTCATAATAATGACACATTACACATTCTATAGAGTCAGTAAGTCAGTCTCACTTAATGGATAGAATAGACAGTTTTGCAAGTTGCAAATTTAATAACCATATCATAAGCTTGGTTGGGTTGATACGGTTCATATCACTGTGACTATTAAAACTATTTCATTCAATGGTACAGGTAATTTAGGACCCTACAAGAGGTATGTGCCTCTTCAGCAATCATTGTTTGTAGTTTTTTAATCAATGTGGCTATTTATTTAATGACATATTACCAAAGTGTCTAACTTTTAATATAATTCGCTGAAGTTCCTTGCATTCCTCTCTAATCTTGACCAACAAAAAACCTTTGAGCTATCTGCAATTTTTTACTTCCTTGTTAATTCCTTTTCCAGAACATTAATAAAAGTAATGAGCAGTGGATATAACACAGAATCCTCAAACACTCTGCTATTGATCTTTTGTATTTTGCAGCAAATTATTTTTTGATAAAAATAGATCATTTAATATTTGTTCCTTGAGCCCAGGTCAGTTTCTGATCCATATCAATTCTTTGCATCTAACCTAATGCCTACATATTTCTTTAGTAGCCTGTCAAGGACTTTGCCAAAGGTCTTTTGAAAGATTTACTGGATTTATCTGGCAAGGTTTTGATAGCAGAGGGGCCACAGTGGGGGCTTCTATGAGGTGACACCAGCAGCTGTCCCCATGTCAGAGAGAATCAATTCCAACTGGCTCAGAGTGCTGCCACTGGCTGCAGCAGAGACTGCCAGTGATGCTGACAGCACCTCTGGGATAACATATTTAAGACAGGGTAAAAAATGCTTCACAAGAGCAGCTGGGAGAGAGGAATGAGAACATGGGAGAGAAGCAGCCTTGCAGACGCCAAAGTCGGGGAAGAAGGAGGGGGAGGAGGTGCTGCAGGAGCAGACACTCCCGGGCAGCCTGAGGGGAAGATCATTGTGAGGCAGCTCGTCGCTCCGCGGCCCATGGACTCAGAACGACAGCAAATAATATCCAGCAAAACAACAGTGCCTCCCGTGGAGGACGCGGCAGGTGGGCATGACCCGGAGAAAGCTGAAGCCCGTGGAGGGCTCATTCAGAAGCTGTCTCCTGGCAGGAGCTGTGGCCCATGGAGGGGACCAGACAATGCCTGAAGACTGTATCCATGGGGAGGACCTAGAGCGGAGGAGCTCCTGAGGAGCCCCAGCCTACGGGAAGGGCTCATACTGGAGAGGTTTGTGAAGGACTGTCTCCAATGGTAAAACTCCCACCCTGGAGCAGTGGAAGAGTATGAGGAAATAGGAGTGGCAGAGATGAAGGGTTATGATCTCACTGAAATCCTCATTCTCTGTGCCCTTGCACTGCATTTGAGATACAAAAAGCAGAAATTAAGTCTGAGAAGAAGGAGTGGAGGGAAGGTGATTTTGGTTCTGTTTTCATTTTTCACTTTCTGTGAGTTATTGATGCTATTCTGTGATTACCTGACACTAAATTTAATTAATTTTCCCTATGCTGAATCTGCTTTGCCCAACGTGATATTTGGTATGTTTCTCCCTATTCTTATCTTGACTGACAAAAATGTTCATCTCACTTTTCCCCCTTTTTCTGTAGATACAGGAGAAATTATATAACTGCTTGGTAGATACTTGCCTGCCAGCCAAGATCAACCCACCACACAAGGGTAAATAAGTTGTATTAATATCTTTAATTTATTCCTTTTGAAAAAGTTTATAAGATCTAATAATTTGTAAAATGCAGTTTTCCTTTACATGAACATGGCTAGAAATGTGTCTAACTGCAAGACTCACAAACTCATTCAGTTTGCATACCATGGTTAATGCCTAACATGTATTCACTTCTTATCCACTTCCATGAATTGAAAGCAAAAAGCTTCAGTGGAAGAATATATTTAGTCGGCATAGATTAAGATATAGAAAGAAAATCTTCAGTATGAGTTCTGAGACACTTAAATGTGGATATTGAAACACTTCTGCAAGTGATCTATCAAATATTTTCCAAAGACTACAATGCAGTAACTTGCAAAGTATTTCTATAAGCCTGTATAGTTCATTATGTGGAAACATAAATAGGAAATGGAATATAACAACACTCATGCTGTTGAAAAGATGATAAGACACATTGGAACAAGGTCCAAACATACTTGAATGGAGAGAGGAAAATTAAAAGAGGTGATTTTTTTATCTCATAAAGCTAACTGAAGTGGAAGAGCATTGAAGAATATTCTAGTGCAAAATCTCACTGGCATGTTTATTATTAAGTAGTAGGAAGGGAAGGAAAAAACAAGTTCCACAACATGCCAATATAGCCAGTTCCTAAAATGGTCTAATTTATGTAGGTGTATGTATGCATGTATGCATGTATGTACGTAGGTGTATGTAAATATGCAGATACATATTTAGATCACTGTGACAGGGATTAAATAGCATTCCTTGTAGCCCACCTTCTCAGCATTGGAGATGAGCACAATTTATGTTTTGGGTTCGCTGTGTGACAGATTTCAAAGTGTCATACAGTGGCAAGCAGGTATGTTGGACTAAGGGGTCAAAAACCTAATAGGAGGCTGAATTTATCCTTGTAAGTAAGAGTTCAGCAAGAATATTCTGACTTTTATAACATTTTTTTCATATTACATTTTTGCAAAGCAGCATACCTACAAAATTTATTCAAAATTAACTTTAGAATAACAGTTGTGTTTGATCATGACGGTCTCTGATTTAATGTAGACATACTAATGTCTGTGTTTGCCTAAACTATTGTCCTCTTTGCTGTAGATGGAAAATGTGAGTCTTTATAGTGAAAGACAGTTTACTTTTTTCAGTAAACAACGGTAAATGACACAGGTCAACCTGAAATGCACTTAATAGTCCAGCAATATCAGCAGAAAAATAAAATATAGTGGAAATGGAATCTGTAACAGGTGAGCTGATAAAGCTAATACAACAAATCAAATCTCTTTTCCCTTACAGTGGTGTAATTTTAACACAACTTGAGTGTTTCAGCAGAGTTATAGAGGTTTATCAAAGTTATTTTGTACAGATTTCATTTAAATAATTTTATAGATAGAAGGGACATCAGAGAGGATACTCCTTGTGAATGTGATCTGCCTAATTCAAGTTATTTTTAGTAAGAAGAGTAAACCGACATTGTCAAGACCTTTGAGTTTAATATCTGATTTTTAATGCTTCCTAGACTTTTACAATAAAGAAGAAAGATTGCACAGCTGGGTACTGACTTTTTATCTGATGAAACATTACATTTCTGCCTTTGGGTTGAAAGTAATAGGCTCTTTATTTGCACAAGGGACTGGATTTCCTTCACTTTTCCTTAGTTATGAAGCACAAAGACGGCCACAGAAAAAGAATTTTTTTAAAAAGTAACCTACAATGTGCTATGTTTAGCTAGCTAGTTTAATTGCAAGAAATAAACTTAGATTTTCTTCAATGTAAAACTGAAAATATGCATATTAAAATCAACCTGTATTATGTACTTGAAAAACTGATCGTAAGGCTGTCTCTAAAAATCCTAATTTTCTGCAAAATTAGCCAGCAACCGGATACTGTTCTCCTGAAGATTCACTCAGGAGAGTGAATTAAAACTCAAGGAGTTTTAGAGTTACAAGTTTAACAAGAAAAAAATATTATTTTAAGACAACACAGTGAAATGGCTTTGATAGAGTCTCCTCCTTCTCTTACAGGTGCTGTAATATTTATTAATTTACAAAATATTTCTATAATTTTGGGTATCGTGACAGACTGAAGTATTTTTTTCAGTATGACACACTTTTAGCCACACTTCCCTCTCTATACTACTTTAACAGCACAAGCGTCACCCTAAGAGAAGGGATTTTAGGCCTCTGTGATGTAAGACAAACAAACAATATGTAGAACTTTGCACATAGGGATTTGGTTTTCTGATACCTAAGGCAATCTGTCAGATTACCACAGCTGCCTGAGGTAAGGTACACGGTATAATAAAGTAATTGTTTATTTCTCTCATGTACTTGAATTGTCTCAGAAAGATGTCACCTTATGGACATAAGACAACCTGCATGTGGAATATGTGGCATTCTGCGTGAGCTGCAGACTTTGTCCATGAGGAGCTCCATGAAGGCTGCTTTTGCCAGTCCCTGCCAGTCACACACACCTGTACAGGTGTGTACAAAATGGTGATTTTTTTCCCCTGAACAGAAGACATATCAACAAGATTTCGAATGACATTTAAATCCAAGCTAGGAGGAAACTACCTGCAAAGTACAGACAGCAACATGTTCCATCCCTCTCTGTACTTTCAAAGTTAAAGGAATTCTGCGTGTATGCACTATTTGTTTGAGTCCATTTAAGACTTTTATCAAAGTAGATGCCCTCTGGATTTCAAATTATATCAACTACTTTTATGTGTAGTGTATTCTTTGATGAAAGAAGTGATAGTCTAGGGAGTTCATTTTACTGCGGACAGTTTTTTTAGTTATCAAACTGTTTTTTCTCATTTCTGAAACATTAATTTTTATAGAAAATTCAATTAAATGCTTCTTAAAATATTTAGATTATTGCAACTTGCCAAAGAGCAAAATTTTAACCAGGAAGAAAAATCATAACACACAAAGTTCAGCTAGAATCTGTATCTATCTTTAGGTCCTTAACCAGTTTGCATTCTATTCTGAGAGCACTTTTTTATGGTGTAGTTTATCGAGTTTCATGTTAATGATATGGTAATCAAATGCTAATGTGGAACAGTTCTGAACCAATTCAACAATACAAAATTGATGATTATTGCCACAAAAGCCTTTTTGCTTATGCAAGTATTCACTTTAAATACATAATAAGATTTTTATTTAAGTAAGGAGGCAAGATATTTAAAATTAAATGGAAGATGATTTCTAATTGCCTTGAAATAAATGCAAAACTATGATTTTTGTGTTTTAACTATGTTATTATATAGTCAAAACACAAAATATGTTATTGCCAAGTTCCTTTATCGTTCTCAAACTCAGTCATCATTATCAGCCACACATACAATGCATACAAGTACTATAAAGTGAATATAAAGCAATATAATTTCTCTTAATTTTTCTGGTTGAAAAGCATAGATGTTCTTGAAGGTTTTATTGATGAAAAGTCCTCTTGGAAGCAGATATCTCTCTTGTACCTTGAAATTACCCAAATACATTAGAATATTGAAGATTATGGCCAACATTGAAGTAAATGAAGGCCTAATGACTTCTTTAAAGCTGCTGTGTAGCACTATGATAAAAGGATCTGCTAGTATAATGAGAGCAAACTGGAAAAATTGGTTGTATAGCTTTATTTTAATGACTGCTAACTGACTCATGACAACTTAATATCAAATATTGTTACGGTTATAAGTTGCTCAGGAACACTAATTTTACAGTAATAATTATGTAATACACTTCCCTAATTATGCCATTCTGTCCAGCATTAATACATTTTGCTGTCATCTTGTAGCTATATTTTTAGCTTTTTTAATGTTTCCAGATATTACAAATAGCTTGGTGGTTTCACTCCAGCTGGCAGCAGAGTCTCACTGAGCTGCTTGCTCACACCTCCCAACAGGGCATGGAAGAGACCCAGAAGGGCAAATTGTGGGTTGAGACAATAACAGTTCAACAGGCAAAGCAAAAGCTGCACGTGCAAGCAAAGCAAAACATAGAATTCATTTAGCACTTCCCATGGTCAGGCAGGTGTTCAGCCATCTCCAGGACAGTCAGGCTACATCATGTGTAAGGGTGACTTGAAAAATCTAATGCCATCATTTTGAATGTCCTCCCCAACCTCCTGCACTCCAGCTTTTATTGCTGAGCATGGTGTTGTATGGTATGGGATATCCCTCTTGTCAGTTTAAAAATATAGATAGTTTCTTTAGAAGTTTTCTGACTAAAGTATCAGGAATCTATTGTGGAGTAGATTGAAAATGAAAAGAAACAAGCCTGAGGAGGAGGCATGCCACTAGAAATTACAATATTCTGTGGAATCTTACTGTTTCTTGAACATGATGACATAGTGTTGTGGGTGTCCACCAAAGCCCTTCTATCATTTCACTCTCTTCAGCAGGACAGGGGAGAAAAAATATAACAAAAGGTTCACGGGATGAGATAAGGACAAGGAGAGATTGCTCATCAATTACGATCAGAGGCACGATAAACTAAACTAGGGGAAAATTAGTTTAATTTATGCCCAATCAAATCAGAGTTATGTAATGAGGAATAAACTAAGTATTAAAACATGTGAACATGTGCCCCCACCCATCCCTTCTTTCTGGACCTTAACTTTCTCTTCAGGTATGCTTCACTCCCACCTTCTCTGCCCTGCAGGGTCACAAGTACTGCCAGGAGCCTGGTCCATTGTGGGCTTTCCAAGGGGTTCACAGACTCCTTTGGGCATCCACCTGCTCTGGTGTGGGATTTTCCTTGGGCTCCAGATGGATGTCTGCATTCCTGTGACCTCTGTGCTTGCAGGGGCTCAGCTGCCTCACCATGAGCTGCAGCATGGACTGAAGGCGAGTCTCAGCTCCGGTACCTGAGCACCTCCTGACCCTCCTTCTCCACTGAGTCAGATGTCAGGGCTGCGTCTCCCACATATTCTCACTCCTGTTTTCTCTGGCTGTTGCTGTTCTGCAGGTTTTCTTCCCCTGATTAACTCTGTTGGCCTGCCACCATTGCTGAAGGGCTCAGTCTTGGCCAGTGGTGGGCTTTTCTTGGAGCTGGCTGGAATTGGCTCCATCAGACATGGGGGAAACTTCCAGCAGCTTTGCACAGATGCCACCCCTGCAGTCCCCCCCACTAACAAAATCTTGCTATGAAAGCCCAGTTCACATAGTTATCAATGTCTGTGTTAAACATGTAAATATTTTTGAGCTGTGAACATAAGATATCAGTAATAATTTTATTTTTAGTTTTTGATAGTTTTTGATTTATGATGTATCATTATATATTTCAACACATATCCATAATCTAATAGTTTAGGGATTTCCCCTTGACTGGCTAGGCTAAAATCTAGAGTAATTTTTACTGATATTTCTGTTGTGTTACCTTGAGAAATTTTTAAAAGTTATGTCCCAAATAAGGTTTATGCCAAAGAGAAGAGTTAAATTTCATTCAAATTTGCATTCCTTGCAGGCCATATGCTGATTTAATCTACTGTGCTACAATCAACCTGAAGATCAAACATAAAATTGGTGTTCATTGACAGAAAAAAGGGATCAATTTTTTCCAAACTTCCATTTGGAAATCTGTAAATGGAAAAGTTAATGCATGTTGTTTTAATTTCAGTTTCCTTTAAACGTTATGACCCCCTCTAGTCTTCATATGCTAGACATATATGTATACTGCATGTCGTATTTAAGAGACATATGGGAAGCACATTTTGCAGGGAAAGTTTGAGCAAAGAAGGGCAATGTTTTCCTGAAAGATGAAGGAAAAGGATAAAACCGTCATGTTAGCACATTGTTTTGTTTCTGCTCTTTTCACTGCTTTCTAATGTTTCCTTTATCAAATAATATGTAGACTGATAGAGAATGTTAGGCTCTTTGATTTTTATTGTCCACAATGTTTAAAATCTTGACAATTAGAAAGCCTCTCCTAAAGCTGAAGAATGGCATGACGAAATAATAACTTTACCTGATTCCTGATATTGTCTCTATTTCTCCAAAGCTTCCAAAGGAAGCTTCCTTCTCCAAAGGAAGTTTCTTGATGCTTCATTTTGTGTTCTTTATTTAATATGCCTTTACTTTAGATAATCAAGGAATTCTTTTGGTCTTTTCCAGACAAGACACAATAAATTGGAGGTTACATTCCTTTTTGCACACAGCATGTTACAATCAGAAGACATGCTGTATCTGATAGCTCATATTGTCAGGCCCTTGTACAAACAACTCTCATCTGATTCCCTAAACTCACACATTTTTCAAGTTTTGTTTCTTTGTCTGTTTGTTTTCTAATATATTGAGTACCCCTGCAGGCACTAAAAATATTAAAATGTAATCATCTAGCCAAATGTATACTTTTTTTTTTCTACAATATCTCCTTCCTAAATTCCTCACCACAATCCACACTAAGTAGCTTTCTGCCATTCAATCATACAATTATACAATATTTTAGACTGGAAGAACCTCCTGAGGTCTCCGGTGCAACCTATTGCTAAATGCAGGGCTAAAAGCAGAGCTAACTTCAAAGCTGAATCTTGCTCCAGAAAACAGATTTCTAAGAAATTAATTTTATGGAGCTCAAAAATTCTTGTAAATTTTAGCTTTCTGGATAGCATATCAATTAATGTCAATTTAACCTGAATCCTCCACTACATTCAGTTTAAAAAGGTCTGAGCTTTAGGTTACAAGTACTGCTATCTGTATAGGGCTGGATTGTGCTTGACCTGTGATTGACAGCAGTGCTGCAGTGCTGCATAAATGCTGCTCATTTGGCATGGCACAACTGAGGGAACTCTCAGTTGTCTGAGAAACAGGATTTTAACAGAGATAATTACTTCCCCAATTTTCAGAAAGCCACATATTAACTCATTAAATGCCATTTGTGGTGTACTAATTAACTGGATATAATTGAAGTGCTTTAGAAAGTCTTGAGAAGATTGTGAGAAAGAGTTGCTGGATAAATGAATATAGTATTGAAAATAAAACCTCACTCTTATGGTCTAAATACTGCCTTTCATTTCTATTTGTCCTTGTTACCAAGACTTCTAACAGAAAAAATATTACATTTTGTGTAGCTTTTCCTATATAAAGAATAATAATATGATACTATAATGTAAATTGTACCTGTTGCTGCAATTGACATTATTTCAAACTCTCCTGTTTTGTATTCTGTTCTGAATTTAGTCTACCTAATCCATAAACACATACTGTATAAGTTCTCTTTTCTGTCAGTTTCTAAATAAAACAAGTAAAGACTCAAGCTTTCACATACGCTGCTCACAAGTAAAGTCAGGTTTTATTTTTTTATTCTGAGCAAATGTCCATGTAAAATGAGAGGTTCAAGATATTACTGCAATAGTACTACTGATTTCTGCACAGCAATGCACCATCATAAAAAATAAAGTTTAGTTGCTCCATATCTTTACTTCTACATCATCTGGATGCAAACAGTCCTCCTGAAAATAATGGGAGATTTCATGAAATTTTGAAAAGTAGATAGATTGTCAGTCTTTGTTTTCTCTTGTATGCTTTATCCATGTTAAATTTGGTTAATTTTGTTTGTAATTTAATAAATCAATAACTCAATAAATCAATAAATAAATAAAATCTGTGTCAAAAGAGAAAGATACAAGTATCTATTTAGTAGATACAGTCAGATGGTACAGGTACCTTCAGCTGCATTTTTTCAACTATGCAGCCCGATGTTACTGGGCATAGTGTGAAAAAAGTTCGTCTGTAGGAGCAGACAGAGAGGTGAGGTGGGCTGGCAGCATTCAAAATTTAGAAGGCAGGGCAAAAATCAAGATGATCTGTGCAAAGCAGAAAGCATCTTTTATGAAAACAATCACCTAAAATGATGTTTGCAACAAATCTCTTAGTATTATTCTAATAAATTTTAGATCTGGAGAGAAGATTTGATGCTTGGCTGACAGTCCTATAATGAATGGGGCCTTAAAACAGTGGGACCCTTGAGCTAGCTGCAGGCTACATTTGTTCTCAAATCTCCACTGATGTTTTAAAATGCAATGGGATTTTGATGCATGCATGCAAAGTTACAAATGTCAACAGAGCTACTGTGAAGGAGTAATATGATCTTCAGCCAGATATTTCTTCTTAGTGCACAACAACCTGCACACCATTTTTGTTGTTTCTTATCGTGGACGTATTCTGCACTAGTCTGATGGAGAAAAGTTTTACATTTGTCATCTTCTAAGATGACAACATCACGCTGAAAATCATTACTTAAGAAGACAATATTTTTCTCTAAATGTGATTATGGGTCTATAACGATTTCAGACAAATAGAGCAATCAGACAGATGTACTGGGTTATATGTCCTGAGTTTGTACTAGTTGAATGGGACCTGTGGACTAACAGTGGCATAAGGGTTTTAAGTCTTTCAGGCTCCTGTGCTCAAGATATTTCTCCCCAGTAGTCTTTGAAATATGGTGATACAGTAATACTGAGCAGGTGTGAGAAGTACTTTATGTAATACTTCATGTTGGAAAAATGGTAGCCAAGGTAAACGAAAATCATTCTGACTTCCTGTGGTAGTAAAATATAGGAATACTTGCACTTGCTCAGTTGTTTATTCCTTGGATCCTGCAACTAACTTGCAAGCATATTACTTAATTTACATCAAATAAAACAGAGAGATAACATAAAACTGTTGAATAAGTAGAGAAAATGTATCCAAATGACTGCCATGGAGAGAGACAAGCTGCAGCCTGATCTCAGCAGCTATCGTGTCCATTTGGCCTGCTGGCTAGCACACTAACAAAAACCTACCATCACACATTTAATTCAAAGCCAGCCACAGCGTGATGCCACTTGTCCAGCTGGTGATGAAGGACATTGGATGGAGCTTTAAATCCTCCTTAGTCTAGTGTGACAGGGCACAAGAGCAGGGTAGTTGAAGGATGGCAGGATCCAGGATTCTGGCAGGAAAATCATCTGCAGAAACCAGCCACTGATAACCCTGTTTTTCAGAGAACACCGGCTGTGAGTTCTTTGTAGTGTGGATGCCTTTTATGCGAGGAGTGTTAGAAGACAACAAATAATAGTTTTTTGGCCATAATATTTTGTGCTACAACGTTATGGAATAGTGAGTTTCTAAATTTCATTACTTAAGCCCCAAACTCCCACAGTTTTCCGTTCTGGAAATTGGACTTGTTTGGGATTAAATTGATAACACTGCTTCACCTGCAGTTATTGGTGAGAAAAATTCACATCACTTGAGAGGAAGAAAAAAAGCTGAGAAGATACAGGCCTGCTCTTGTGATGCATGTACCTTGTAAAAGAAGCTGCAGCGAATGAAAGCAAAATACTCGTCAGGTTTGGGTGTCTGACAAAACATTGTTCAGAAACAGTAGCACTAGCTTAGAAGAAACGTGGACCAAGAGATGGTCTGTCATCTTCCCTTTATGTCTTCCTCGGAGGTATACCGATGGAAATTCTGGGAGGTTTAAAACATGCCGTCTCAGTAAAATCTCTTGTTGTAGTAAGTAAAAACTGTAACAAATGAGCAAAGGCATGACTCTCCTAAGTACACAAAAGTAAGAAAAGCTTGGGCATCTTTGGTGTCTGAATACAGGTAAACCATCTTTCCAGTTTTGGTTCAATACAATTCTCCTCTTTGAAGACTGCTCTTCTAAAAGAAAATGTAGCAGACAAATAGTTCTTTTGAATGGATTGAATAATTATTTTAGCTAGTATTCCTGAGGTTAATTAGCTACTATTCCTAAAAAAGAGAAGAGATCAAAATTTGTGTAAGACAAGACATTTGGCTGCTTCAGGAATTTTGGATAACAACTGAATATAAGACCTCTAGATTTATGCTAAAACTTTTGCATTTGAATCATTAACTCCTTCTTCAATAGTAGTTATTTGGATGCCATATTCCATTATCAAGGTGCTTATAAAAGACTTTTGGAACCAGCATGTTCTGCCTTATACAGTTGTAACCTCATCTATGGTGCTGTACCAATCTTTGCTAGATACATTTCTGCCACGAAAACTAATTTAGCTTGTTCAGAGAATTGATAGCAGCATTGTCCTTTGCTTAGTATTCTTTCTAAAATAGTAAGTTGCAAAGTGAAAATCATGAACTATTTTAAGGGACATGAACAGTTGTGAAGGACTTGAACTTTGAATACTCTGGAGTCTCTAGCTGTTATAGTATTATACGGGTGCTATGAAAGAGCAAATCTTTATCTTTGTTTCAATATATTTCAATATAGTCACATGAAAATGAGTAATTTTTCTTCGTGTGATGGTTTGTGGAATATATTTGTCTCTCTTAAAAGGGTACCAACTGGGAGACTTGGTATTTAGGAAATTCCAATTCATACACAAAAATACAATTCACTGACTTTTCTTAAGAAGAAAATCCAGGTGTGCAATTAGAATCCAAGCCTTTATTTGGAACATAAATCTTCACCCTTAAATTTGTAAACATTAAGGTTTGTGGACTTGATTTGGAGTTCAGTTCTAGATGAAGAAATGTGTCCCTCTTACCAGAGGTTTCTGGATTTGAGGCATATGCATATCTGTTTTGCAAGCCTTAGAAGAGGACTCTCCCTTTACCCATGTGCTTTTCATTACAGTGAACTGGGTCAGCCAGGAACATAGCATGTCCTAAGACACCACAGCCTTTTTCTTCAAAGAATGTACAATACTGCTTGATACTTTATGATACTAAACTGTTTTCATATCAGAGACCTTTTTCCTTTCCAGGATGCTAGGATACTTTTTTTCCTGTAAGCAGCTAACATTTACAGTTTCAGCCTCTCTTTTAACATCAATAATATTCTGCATGAACTTAAACATAACTGATTTATAAATGTGTAGCGATCTGGCTTTTAGTATGAGAGTCTAAGGAAAAAAATGTGGAGCCTACAATATGTTAAAAGAAAAACATGATCAAAGACTTCAGCTGCTATGACAACCTGCTTTCTAATGAGCTCAGGCAAAACATAAAATTCATAAAGGGCTGACAGTATACTTCCTGTAAAGGCTTTATTAAAACATCATATGTCTTTTAAGAACAAAATGAAAAATTACTTGTGTTTGATAATTGCTCTTGCTGTCTAATTGTCTGCAAGGCTTGTTCAATCATTTATTTTTAAAAGGCTTGTGACTAACTTTGGAGTACTTGCACCATATGGAAAATAAGACTGTAGTTCTAAAGACCCAAAACAAAACATGTGTTTAGAGACTTTAATTCTCTTAGAACTTGATAAGAATAATTAGTTACATTTCAGATGTATGCTTTTGACACCACATGAAATAAGATATTAAAACTCTGTAACCTAGCATTTACTTAGTTTTGAGAAGTGTTGTCTTGTCAGAGAAAGAATAAGAGTATAGTGTTTTTAATATAAAACTTCATGGGGGAATTAAAGAGAAGTCTCCTGTACCTAGACGGAAGCACCTTCCTGCTTATCTCATTGCTGTTTTGGAAATTGTATTTTTCTTGCATTGAGTGAATTGATCTCCTCAAGCCAAGACTCACACTCAGACTGCTGTGTATTTGTGTTACCTCTGTGTTGACAGTAAACGTTAATCACTAAACACTAATCACTGTCTAGAAATTCGTGTTGCTCAAGCTTATGTTCCTGTGTATCCCTGCCTCTCTACCTCATACTTTTCTATGGCTCACCGCTTAGCATCTGCAGTGGCATCTTGGTGTCTTCCATTCTAGCTGTGTGGCTGGCCTAGCACAGCTGTTCTGTGATGATTGTTCCTCTACTTCCTGAAAGAGCAGTATGTTCCAAAATTTCATTGTTATAAACAGTATTTGCTATATCATGCACAATATGGCACACAGATGGCACAGATGAAACCCATTTAAAGGCTTTATATTTATCCATAGTATGGCAATGTTTCACACCCTTATAGCAAACCAGATACTATTGCCATGATGTAGATGTTTTATTTAGTTTGAAGTTTTCTGCTTTGCTCCCTCCAAACTCTGCCTGCTAATCAGCCAAAAGACACGCTGCATCTGATAGTCCATTTTGTCAGGCCCTTGTACAAACAACTGTCATCTGATATATCACTAGAGTGACAAAAATTTTTGATAGCTTCCACCATATGTTTCTGTTTCAACTTTACCTGGTGGAGGCATATCTATCACTTCAGTGTTTTTCCACTGCTCATAATGACTCCCTACCTCTTTACAGACAAGGGTACTAAAGCAAATAATCAGTGGCTGTTTCAGCCTCAGGGTAAAGTGTTAAACATACAACACCTCACAATTCTCCAGAAAGATACTTGAGGGTTTCAAGCTCATTAAGTTAAAGCAATTTCCACATTATAAAAAATGTGGAAAGATCAAACTCCTTGCTTTATCTGAGGGTAGCATAACTGGAGGACAGAACGATATTAACTTCTAATTTTGTTTGTTTGTTTGCTCATTTCTTTGCTAAAGGCAATGGGACAAGAAGTGGTGAGGACACTGACCTAACTAACTTTGTCAAACATGGACATGGAAATCCCACAGGTTGTTGTTCTGTTAAGAATATGGTATGAAAACTCAGAAGTGATTTTTCTTTAGAAATGTTATTATAGAGCTAATTTCCTTTTGGTTTTAATTGTTGCGGGATGGGGTTGTTTGCTTGTTTGTTTTCATTTGTAAAAGGGTAACTTTACAGATTTTACAGTTTTAATAGTTCATAATAGATCAAGACAGTACTGCAACTCTGTGTTATATTCATGCTCTTGAGTCATTTAGCTTAAACTGCTGAAGTATCAAATGTTCAACAAGATCCCATCAAGTGAACATGAGATACAGCTGATGGCTTTTTGTCTTTGTTAGAGAAAATTATTAATTTAATACTTTACTGTTTATTAAAAATGGGTTATTTCAATTATTTCTTCAGCTGAAGGATACACAGAAATACCTGACCTGTTGCTGAACTTTCTTTTAGTCAGATATTGAATTTTTCCATGAAGTTGATGTGTTTAGTATTTTTGATATGTTTGATATGTTGATGAAATAAGTTTATCCAGGTCTCTGAAAAAAATGTCTTTCTTGTCACCTTTGTTGCCATGCTTGGTGCAGAAGAATGGATACCTGTACCATAGACCCTATTTTCAGTATCTGTTAAAGATCACATACACTGCAGGACTGACTTGAAATTATTGACATGGAGTTTTTAATTAGGGAATCAAGAAGCGGATAACGTCTGTGCTTTGGATAATGACACAGGAAGAAACAAGCTTTCTTTTTTTCTTAATTTTGTTTTTGTTTCATTAACTACATCAGTGTCTGTCCCATAGTCAGCCAATGTTAATCTCTGTTTTGGATTTGCATGACCAAGTTTTGGTAGTAGGGGGCTACAGGGGTGGCTTCTGTGAGAGGCTGCCAGAGGCTTCCCCTGTGTCTGAGAGAGCCAATGCTAGCCAGCTGTGGGGCAGGGCCACTGCTGGCCAAGGCTGGGCCAGTCAGGAATGATAATAAATCCTCTGTGGCAACATATTTAAGAAGAACAAAAGAGGTTATTGTGAAGATGTAATTGCAGGCAGAGAAGATCAGGGTGAGAACACGTGAGGGGAACAACTCTGCAGACACCAAGGACAGTGGAGAAGCAGGAGTAGGAGATGATCCAGGCACTGGAGCGGAGATTCCCCTGCAGCCCATGGTGCAGCCCATGGAGAGGCAGCTGTGCCCCTGAAGCCATGGAGGTAGCAGGGATGCAGAGATTCACCTGCAGCACGGGGAGGAGGCGGGTGCCTGAAAGAAACTGTGGACGCGTGAGGATCCCGTTCTGGAGCAGGGTGTAGGTGGGACCTGCACACCTGTGGAGACAAACCCGCACTTGAGCAGGCTTCCTGGTAGGACTCATGACCCTGTGGGGAACCCACACTGGAGCAGCCTGTTTCCTGAAGGACTGCACCCTGTGGAAAAGGGACACAAATTGAAGCAGTTCACGGAGAACTGTTGCCCGTGGGATAGGCTCATGCTGGTGAAGCTCATGGAGAACTGCCTCCCACGGTGGAGCAGGGCAAGGACTCCTCCCAAAACAGTGGTAGGAGCAACAAACTGACTGTAATCCCCATTCCCTGTCTTGCTGCACAACCAGAGGGGAGAAAGTAGAGCTGGGATGGTGAGAGGGTGTGGGAAAAGTGTTTTTAAGATTTGATTTTACTTATTATCCTGCTCTGATTTTTTTGGTAATAAAATCAATTAGTATCTCTAATTTAAGTCTGTTTTGCCCATGCGGGTATTTCAATCTCCCCATGAAACTTTTGGTATATTTTGTCTCCCCTGTCTGCTTGTGGAGGATAGTGATTGAACAGGTTGGGTGATTGCCTGGCATCCAGCCAGCATCAACCCCCCACAGGCAGGTCCCTGAGATAAGATCACATTCTACTGTTAAAAATAATGTGTGTTCTCACCACAGAAATCTGACCCAGTCCCAGTAGTCTCAGCAGGTTCCACGAGGCTGTGCAGAGTTTAGTACACAGTGTTAATAGCTCTCTGGAGCCAACAGGTATATAAAAACGGTATAAAAGCTACTCAGAGTGATCATATCTCCTTTGACATCCTCCATTGCAGAGTTACCTTCACCAGGCTTGGTTTCAACTTCAGTCACTTGCATTTGCACTACTGGGAATTACATACCCTGTAACAGCTAGCTTTTATACAACTATTAATCAGAGATAATTCTACTCTTTGGAATCACAGCAGAGAAAGTGAATGAAGACTAACACCATACGCTCTACCCAAATTACTTTCCAGAAGACTCTAAGCCAATAAAAGAAACAACCTCATTTTCTACAACAATTTTGCAAAACATACTTTATGCTTTTTATACTCCTTACTATTTTCAAATAATACTTACACTGGTAGATGTATGCCTCCAACTACCACAGATATCATTAGAAATAGCATTTAATTATATCAAAACTAATAGTATACTTTTTTATTTCCCCTAAAAGCTGATTTGCTTGAGGCTATTACTAAAACTGATTAGCATTTTTAGTTTCTGGAAATTATGTGAATGTTTCTTCTTCTGTGTAACATTAATATGCTCCTTTAGTTGTATATTCTGCTTACATGAACAGTTTTCACCCTTCTGTTTCTGTGGAGCACTTATTTTGGGACAATGAAAAAATTACAGTAATTATTTTTAGGAGAAACAGGAACAGGAACATAGCTCTCAGCTAATGGTTGAAATAGATGTGAAAGATTCCTCCTTACCCTTGGAAGTCTCAGCAATGGAAAGAAAGTCTGCAGAACTGCAGCTTACACGTAGTGGTATGCATTGTGTCTTCATAGATGATTGTAGTTTTGCAGTGCTCCTCTGTGATAGAATGTGTATCTGCTCGAGATACAAATTCTGGGCTGCATGCAGCCTTGGTAGGATGAGGGGAAATTAAAAAGACAGAAAGGAAGAAAGAAGCAGAGAGTAAATTCAGAAGTATTGAAATCTTTAAATCAGGATTGTCCTTTTCCAAAGAAGATGCTCAATTTTAATTATGTAGTTTGAAGTTAATACTTTTTCTTCTTTTTGTGCTTTATTTTGTTTGGGTTTCTTTCTTTTGTGTGAGGAGTAGTCAGTTTCATGAGGGAAAAAAAAAAGCCAACAGCTGGTTATAACAATGTGTATGCTCTCCTACTGGCCTAGGAATAAACACATGAATTCCAGATGTTCAGGATTGTAAAAAGCAGATTATTCTGTTTTGCATCACTATTATAGTAATATTGATTTTTAAATTTCTTTTTCCTGTGAGTCCCTTGTTTTGGGCATTGAAAACTTAGAATAAATCCTTTGATCCAAACTTAATCTGGCCAATGACAAGGTGAATATGAGCCAGCAGTGCCCTGGCAGCCAGGAGGGCCACCTGTGTCCTGGGGGGCATCAGGCACAGCATCACCAGCCAGGCAAGGAAGGGGATTGTCCTGCTCTGCTCTGCTCTGGGGCAGCCTCACCTCCAGTGCTGGGGGCAGTTTTGGGTGCCACAATACAAAACAGACATTGAGCTGTTAGAGAGTGTCCAAAGGAGGGCATGAGGAGGGTGAAGGGCCTTGAGGGGAAGCCGTGTGAGGAGTGGCTGAGGACACTTGGTCTGTTCAGCCTGGAGGAGACTGAGGGGAGACCTCACTGCAGTCACAGGTCCTTTGTGAGGGGAAGAGAAGGGGCAGGCACTGATCTCTGCTCTGTGGTGACAGTGACAGGACCCGAGGGAATGGCCTTAAGCTGTGTCGGGGGAGGTTTAGGTTGGATATGAGGAAAAGATTCTTCATCCAAAGGGTGGTTGAGCACTGAGCAGGCTCCCCAGGGAAGTGGTCACAGCACCAGCCTGACAGAGATCAAGAAGTGTTTGGACAATGCTCTCGGGCACATGGTGTGACCCTGGGGGTGTCCTGTGCAGGGCCAGGAGTTGGACTTGATGATCCTTGTGGGTCCCTTCCAACTTAGCTCATTCTATGATTCTGTGACTCTTAGTGTACACATTTCAATTTAGGAATAAGTTAGCTCTTTCCCCACAAATTAGGAAAATTTCCCCACAGATTAGGAAAACCAATACAGAAATGTTCAAAAAACTCATTTTCCTGGCAGAAGGGTTCATTTTTTTTTCTCCCCTGAAATACACAGGTGATGTTGTACGAAGCATCATGTCAATTTTATTCCTTACTTGCATGAATCCAACTCAGCAATATTTTTAAAACTGCTAATCACTTATGTTGAAATCAATTAAATTACTTGCTGGCAAAAAGCTGCATGCAAGAATGAGGAAAAAGGGTGTCCCAGAAAACATATGCATGGGCCTCTTTTTCAGTTAGCTCCTGAGAGTCTCCTCAAGCACACATGAATAAATAAGTTATTACAAATTATGTGCTTGGCTTTATTTTTCTCCATCTTTATCAGTTTCACAGCTGTGATCATCTAGAAAAATCATGTGAAATTTCAAAATTGATGTTTCCCACTTATGTACATAGTACTATTAGAAGGTCACAGGATCACAGGCACCTGCTTATCTCAAAGCAGAAACAAAACCAACCATCAGTTTTGAGGGTTTTTTCCTATCTTGTAATCTAGTCTGTTGATTTTCTACATTTCTTAGAAAAAAGAAACACATAGAAAGTGTTTAAGAGAAGCAGACCAGATGTTTTCAGAAATTGTCTCAAAATACATCATCAGCATAGAATGTCATAGTTTTGGGGTTTTTTTCAGATGGCTTGCTTGGATAATTAGTGTCTTCCATCTAGCTCTTTCTTCCTTCTGATTCTAAGAGTGCAACACCAAGGTGAGACCAAATAGAAATACTAGGTTCAAATTTCATAGCAGATTATAATCCAGATTATAATTGTATCTTTTTGTTATGTCTGCAATAATAATAACTCAAGAAAACATCTGAGAACATGCAAAGTTAATCTTTAGGTGTGGGGGTTTTATTCTGTTTATAAATTGGGATATGTTTTAGGACCATCTCCATTGCATGTTAGATTATTTGGTGAGGTTGTTTTTAGTTTAGAGCTGCCTACAGCTCCTAAACAGCCATAAAAATGATGTGGTAGAATAATGAAGAACAGTCTTAATGAAGAGGATAATTCTTGCTCATATAATCTATCTCTTAGTGTAGTTTTCTTCTAAGAAGATAATTTTTGTACTGAAATATTACTTAACCTTATGCCATATTTTTCTATATTATACAAGACAATCTCATACAATGATATCCCTCATATTTAAAATTCTTGGTGTTTACCACAAAAAGACAATAATTCACTTCATTTATAATATCTGCTAATGAAAACTACTAGTGACATTGATGAAGATGGGTGATACTTAAGTACATCTGACATTTATTGTCTTATAATTAAGAGTTCAATGTTTGCAATTAGACTGAGTTAGAGCAATGAACAGTTGTACAAAACAGTTGTACAAAAATAAAACATTTGTAAATTATGAACTCATTGCTATTGCTTGATTATATTTCTTTAATATTTGTTCTATTCTTTTCTGATAGAAGTCAAATCCCTCCTACATTCTAGTCTTAGATCTTGGCAATTTTCAACAATAAACATATGAGTTCCAGATGCTCACTAAAACTACAGAAAATTACTGCCAATTCTGTTTGTACCATTGTTGTATGAAAGCTCTTTTTCTCCCTTGAGACCTTTCCTCTTCTTATTATTTACACTATGGCCATAAAGTGTTGTTTCAAGCTACGTTTTGCCGTAAAAATGTAATTGCAAGAAAACAATGTATTTTTTCACAAATATAGGACTGTTTGTATTTCGTTGCTCTCTATTTAAAATTTATCTTTAGACTAGGTCTTTACCACACTTTCTTTTCCTGAAACAGAAGACAATTCTGTAAGACATCTACGTGACTCCTGAATTTCAAGCATCAGCCTATTTTGACTTATACAGTTAGATACTCTCAAGGTGGTTATTTCAAAATTTGACAAATATTTGTATTTGAAATCAACACAGAGTTTCTAAACTGCTGTTCATACACAAATATACAACTAGTTCAATTTGCCAGCAAGCAGACAACTTTAGCTAAACTCAAAAGGAGTTTCTGTGTTTTACTTCATCCATGGAAAGATCAAGATCTTTCAGAGTAGTTGCCTGTATCATTATGAAGTTAACAGAGCCAATGGGAGGATTGAGAGAGTAAAAGGAGAGAAAAAGAGGGAGGGAGAGATAGAAATCATCACATCCAAACAGAAACAGAATTGATAGTATGAATCTATCTAATTGTGAGGGTCTTAATCTTTACACTATCCATGGAAGCAATCTATTTGAATTGTTCAGTACAGATGTCTTCAATGTATCAAATGTCTGGTGAAACAGAGCATTCTCAACAAAATAAGAAATCATGGTTTAAGGATTAAAACATGATAATGCGAAATATCTCAGCTACTTTTATAACGGATGGAAATGAGCATTATTAAAAATAAGAGGGAGCTGACTGAATTGATTTTCAGAAATTGCCATTTTATGATTTATGAAATGTGAACTTTGTATCACTTATTGGTAGGTTTTTCTCCCCTTGTTTCTTTTTTAATCACATTATAGGAAATATTTTTTCCACATCTAGTTTCTGGTTGGAAACAGATTTCATTTAAGAAATGTAGGCATCCACGACCCACTTAGTTCCCATTTTCACAGCATTAGCAGTCAAATGGAAGAGTTTTCCTTCAAGCCCCAGTGGCTTAGACTGCGAATCCTTTAATTTGAAAATAATTATCTCGTGTCATATAGGCATTCAGAGGCTATAGGCACAATCGATTGGCTACTGTGGAAATTCCTCATGATAAAAAATAGAAGTGGAGACCCTAAATTGGTCACATGAGTTTAGTTGATCATGCAGCATTTGAAATACATCTTAGGCATCTGGCAAGCAGCCCTTCGACCTCCAGATATTTTTAAAATACATCTGATTCTTTCCTGTTAAGTAAGAAAGTCAAAATTGTGCCTGCTTCCACAACCCTAGATTTTAGCAGCTAAAGACTGCTTTTGTAATGTTAAACCATTTAAAGCTTAAAAGAAAATTCTATTTCTTCTTCTCTGTAATTTTAGGGGAAACAAATTTTTGTGTCCAAACACCAACTAGTTCATTTCAAAAATGCACAGCAAAACGAGGAAATTCTCTTTTATTATAAATACTTTCTGAAACAGGTACCTAGTGATAACACCTGTTTATAATTTAAGGTGTACAAAACATGAATTGACATGCAGCAGCCTTGTGCATGAACATCCACCTATTGTGCAATTTCCCCTTTTAGGCTACACAGCTGTGTGGTCTGTCTTTGAACTCAAATGCCTTTTCCTAGCATTTCCATTGAGAAAACTATTATAGTTCATGAGTTAAAAAAAAACAAAAAACAAACAAACAAACAAACAAAAAAAACCCAACCAAAAAAAAAAACCAAAACAAACCAAAAAAAACCCAACACATTTTCAGGCCATTTTTTTAAGATGACATTTTTGCTTCCTCTTAGAAAATGTTGGGGTTTAGCTATTTTAGCAGATGCAGTAATTTCAGAGAGCTGTTGTTGCATCAGCTTGTTATCGCTGTAATACCAGTGGCCCTATTTTTGTCCTTATTACACAGAAGATGATCAAGATGAGTCATCTCATTTATAATTAGTCCCATGGTGGTCAAGCCTGTGAATGACAATCCAGTTCCACATGACACCAGAGAGTCACAGCTGGAAGGTACTCACTGTAGTGAGTGAGTGACCTCCTCCCTGTACCTGTGCACAAGGGTCGTGGCAGGGTTGAGCGGCTCTGGGTTACTGCACATTGCACAGCAATGGTGTATGAATGAAAGTGCATATTCCACCTTATTCATAGGAGAAATCACTAGAGATAGAAACCACTTATAGCAGGCACATTCAACCTCCTGCAACCACTGATAAGGAGAAATAAAGGCACTTTGCTTATAGTCTGTGGTGATGATGGCATTGGCGTTCTCTTGGTTGATCTCTGTGAGTGGCTGAGTGTGCTACCTCCCTCCTCAGGTACTTGCCAGAGCCATGGTGAGCCAAAGGAGTAGTGGAAGAAGACTAGGAGAAGAAACATGACAAAAAAGCCACTCGGATAGTCAATTTAACACCAAAACTGCCATTTTCTGTTACTTGTAGTATTTTTGTTCACTGCTTTAAAATATATTCATTGGTTTTGAAACATTAAACTTTGGAGGTTTATCCACAGACATCCTGCATATTTTCCATGACTTTCATATAGTCTGTATTTTTCATTTTCCATTTCTACTTTTTTTTAAAGACATTTGTTGTTATTTGGTGGGGTTTTGCTGGTGGGTTTTTTGGGTTTCTTTGTTCTTTCTTTGTTTTTTTTTAATCGTACCCTGCTGTTTTGAATGTCAATATAAGCTATGTTGGGACAGAATATAATTCAGGATACACTTATATTTCAATTAGACATTAAACATATAACAATTTAAAAAAATACAATTCAGGTACATCTCTGGTTTCATTTATTGCTTATGTGGTACAGGGTTCTCATGCTTCTTGAGATTTGTATTCAGAATAAGTGAAATATCAGTTTAATGGAATATGTTAAATTTAGACAGTGTTCTATTATTCTATGCTTTTTCACCTAAGTTTTTAACACCTTCCCACACATGAGGGGTTGATGCTCCAGGTGACTTGCCTAGACTGTAATTACTATATAGTATTCCAGGAGAGAGAGTTCAATTTTCAGTTGTAGCTTCTCTCTTAATTAAGGTTCCTAGGCTTTTATAGCTTCATGAGCTTCAATGAATAATACAGAGTAATCAATGTGAATAATGAAATATTAGTCAGATGAAAGAAAGAGATGGCATAAGAATAACAAAAAAACTTACAGTCGGACAAGAGTGAAAGAAAATGCCACCATATCCGTCTAGCAGCCCCTAATACACAGGTATTTTGTACAAAATGGAACATTTCTGGAAGGAAGGCTCAAGAAACTCACTCTCTTATAGCTGGAGGAAGTGGATTTGATGTTCTTCAGCAGAAATAAGGCCTTGCTGTGTTTAGTCTTTCTCTTCCATCTTAGATATCTTAACTATAATGCTGTGGGGAAAGAAAAATTCACTTATAACACTCTAGTTTTATATGTGAATGATATGATCTAGGGAATAGACTGTATTATTTACCTGAAGAAAAATATATAGAACACTGAATACTTTATCAAGGCTCTTTGGTCTTGGGTAATTAAGTGTGGTATAATCAACCATTCTCCAAGATGAAATGAAGGTGCTTAGATAACTTTACTAGAAGAACTTACATCTTTAGGACTTTAAGTATCTGAAAAGAATAAATATTAAATATTTAAATGTTGTGGATTTTCCAACAGATTTTTTAAAATCTGCTGTTAGTGCACCTTGATGGAAAAGAAACAGGAGAACCAAAACAAGAAACAGGCAAAAAATCGACAACAAGCCCTGGACTTCTTTCCTAAGAAAAACTAATGTAGAAAAAAATCAATATCCTATGGTATTAATTAGGTTATTCTTGTACAGTCTTTCACACTAGTACACTATTGTGAAAGGATCTGTTGCCAAGAAGCATAAAAAACTGTTTGTTGCCCAGACAACCATTGTAAGGGAAGATTAGGTCAGCTTTCAAATTGACATTAAATTGTCGAAAAAGATTAAAAGTGATTTGTCAAATACATATCACTGAGATGTTTACTAAAGGAGTTTTTAAAATATGATAACTGCCTATAATAACTCAAATTCTGCATAGAAATGTTCCTCTTTTTTATTTAGTTTTCATATCAACAACAATAACAAAATATCCTATTGCTGCTGAAACATACTTTTTTTTTTTGATATCTTGCTCCCCCACAGAGGACATAGGCTAAAAACAGAGAACATGCTTGGAAAATGTGTGGATTTCATACGAAATTACCATTATTTTTAGCTAATTCATAGGCAAATGCAACTCCAAATTTGATGTTGCAGTTCATTTGGCAGATCCTCTGGATCGTGCCATGGTAGAAGGCACTTTTACTTATCAGAGTGGTTTGGCTAAGAACCTTTCTCAATGTTTTTTTTTTTTTTTCTTCATTTTGTTTTGAGCCTTCAACTGAGAATGCCATTTGTCCAGCTTCAAAAATAAACAAAACCTCCCAAAAAATTAGCAATCCCCAAAGCCACAATAATTCTAGCAAGATTTCGTGAAGAGTTTATTCCTTTTTGCTATCTTCTAATATTTCTTCAGAGCCATTCCAGAAAATCGACTGCACAAGAATGCAACTGCAGAATAAAAGACTAGATAGAGGAGGTCTAGAAGTTAAATTCGCCCAGGAATTCTTTTCTTTAGAATTTGTGAATTCTTGTTTGGAAACCTGGTAGTTTATAAAAATTGCTTGAAGGTACTAGAGAATTTCTTTGGCAGCCCTGGTTTTGTTTTTGTGGCTCTTGATTTTGCCATATTTACTGCTTCTAGTTGTTAGTGGGAGGTTGTGTAAGGATGACAAGAGGATTTTCAAAATTTTCCTAAGTTCTGATCTTTAGACCTTGAGGTATTTTTTTCTTTTTGCAACTAGACTGGAATATAGGGGCAAAAATATATATTTGTGTAGGTTCTGTCCCACACAAATTCCAACTGCTTTTGTTTTAAATTCTTATGATTAAATATTCAATGACCATGCATATCAATCAAAACTGGAAACTAAGTCAATATCCTTCAATTATTTTTAACTTTGTTTAAATTCTCACATAGCAAAACTATGCCTGTGTAACTGTTTGAGATTGTCATTGCTGGCTTATTCTGTTTAAAATCAAAGTGTTATATTCTGTTTTTCAATTTGTGTAATAAGAGATAACTTGGAAGAACCAGGTTTTTTAGACTGATTTCAATGGAGCTCTGATATTCTAGAATTCTGTGAATATTTCTGAATAGCAGAACTACTTCATAAGCTTGTGGAGAAACTAGATCAGAAACACTACACATTAAAGTGGTGTGTTTATTTTGGGGGCTGAAAAAAAAAATCCTTAGATTACAGAATCAGTGAGGCTGGAAAAGACCTCTGGGATCATCAAGTTCAATCTGTGACCAGGCACCACCACGTCAACCAGACCAGGGCACTGAGTGCCACAACCAATCTTCCTTTAGACATCTCCAGGGATAGTGATCCCATCACCTCCCTGAGCAGTCCATTCCAGTATCTAACCACCTTTTCTGTGAAGAAACTCTCCCTAATCTGCAGTTTAAACCTCCCCAGGGAAAGATTAAGACTGTCTTCTTGTCTGCCACTTGTTGCCCAGGAGGAGAGACCAACCCCCACCTGGCTACAACCTCCTTTCATGCAGTTGTGGAGAGACGTCAGTCCTGTGGATCTCATGGACTACTGGCTGTGTTTTGTCCAGGGATATACTTTTTCCTACAGTCAACATGATAAACAATCAAATTTGTTGTCTAGAAAAAAACTTTCTAGAAAAAAACTTTCTTTTTGTCTATAAGTTGGATCCTGGAATTAAAATACATTTGGAAAATAACAGTGCAGGCTGGTTTAACATGTCTTCACAAGTTTTTGAAAATAGGGACTTGCCATTACTACATATGTATTTGTGAAAAGGACTGTTGGTGTCACAAAATATAGAAACAAATCTAGAGCACTGAAGTACTAGCAATTTACTATTTTATATCAGCCCCAAAATTACAGGGGTTATATCTGCTTCTTGAAGAATGAATGGTTGTGTCAGGTGCTATTACAGTAATTCAAAAGTCTGTGTACATTGCCCAACTGACTTTTCTGTTCTGTACTTTTATTTGTATATACTGAATTGCACAACATCACGTTTGGACAGAACTGCAGTAGCTAAATATTCCTGTTCTAAATTTTTCTGATTTATTTATTTTACTCTGAGTGTTTAATTCTATTCTTGAATCCATAAGGCTAAACAAGGGTCACTGAACCTGTAATGGTAATGTGGACTACAAAACTGGAGAGTCACTTGCCCAAATACTCCCACCTTAGAGAGCTTTTTTTTTAATGTGTCAAATATTTATGTTGATTTGCCCTGAAATTTCTTGATGTCAATGCTTATATACTGTGACTAAAGGATTCAAACATTTTTTACCCTACAAGGCCTTCATTATTAGCTTGTACATGTAGCTGACAATTTTTTTGCATCTCCATAGTCACATCCTTAGACTCACAGGTGTTTTAGGACCAAGATTTATAGGTGTACTGACAGAATTCCTGGAGAGTGGTGGAAAATATTAAAAGGTATTCAGGATGTTAAAAACATTAAGGATAAATTCTTTCCTTTTTTCTTATCTTTTCTCTTTCTTTTTTCTTTTTCTTTTTTTTTTTCTTTTTTTTTTTTAATGGATGTGACAGATGATGGAGAGAAATTCTGGTAGTTCAGGTAAAGATGGAAGGGATTAGATAACTTCACTTCCTCTTACATCATAGGGCAACAGCTATAGAAATAAATCAAAGAAACAAACTAAGGAAATGCAAGTGTGCTGGGCTGAGAAAGACCCTTGAACTGCAAAACTCAACTGTCACAATCATTTCAGAAAAGCAAGCCCTGAAAGAAATATCTTCAGCAAAGTTCCTTGTGCAAAGCCTAAAAACCTAACACATTTACAAACTACCCTTATAAACTTTCAAATGCCATTGCCACAGTCTGCATTAATTTTTCACAAATCTCACAAAAGATGCAAATGCTCTATTTCCCTGTTTAGTTTGTTCCCACTGAAGGGCACATTTCACAACAAGTGGTCGAAGCTGGAGATGAGTCAGGTTCTGGTCCATCCTTTGCAGAGGTATGAAATAAATGTAACTTCAGGCAGGAGTAAGAGTCAACACCTAACACAGTTCAGCATTAGGGGACAAAGAAATGTCCATATCTTTACAGGATTGGTCAAAATATGTAAAATTTCAGCTTTTCCTTCATTATTTTCTTTTTAACAGAGGTAGAGAATTGCCCATTAAGGCAGATTACAGGAGACCTACCAAAACTTTATTTAGCCTTTCAGAAGTGAAAGGCATGTACCTCGTGACAATGGTAGCAAACATGGTAGTAAAGAAAAATACTTCATTTTAATTAGCAATGTCAGATTTGTAACCCTGCAGTAGTTTCAACATGATTAATTCTGGGTCAGCTTTAAGTATTCTAGAATCATCTGTTCACTGCACCATAAAATAAGCCACTTAAAAGTCAGATTCTCAATGTATTATCAGCTTAACAGACCAACAAATTATAAGAATTACTTCCTCTCCAAATTTATTACTTTGTAATTTTTAAGATAACATTGAATACAGCTGAAAATGAATGTTACCACTATTAAGTGAATACTCCCATGGAGTCTTTTTTAATTAATCTAAAAATCTTTCTGCTGGTCCCTGACTCTGCATTGTCAATTAGTATATATATAATAAAGGCACAAACCAGTTAGGGTTAAACTTTGGCAACATAAAATGAATAAAAAAATACCCTTTTACACGCAGAGCATGACCAAAAATGCTAGTAGAAATAATGCTCTTGTGCAGCGTTTCTATTCCTACATATTCACCAAAAGAAATCCACAAAACTACAGGAAGGATCAGAATTAGCTGGTCCTTTTGTAAAGACTGAACAAGAGTTTTCTGTGGATATAATGTTTTTGTAAGCCTGTTTCTGTCAAGAAAGCAATTAATAAGTGAGAATTACTGTCTGGTTTTGTTTTTTCTGTATTTTGGTACTTCCCAAAGCATATTATTACAAAACCAAAACAACAATATTGACCCTGAAGCTTAGGATCCCAATGGAATTTTTTCCCCTGGTTAAAACATGGGAAAGACTCTGAATCATGAGGCGCCTACCTGCTGACATACAAGACAGAAGAAGCTTGTAATGGGAACTTCTCTTCTGAAATAGAGTGAAATTATTTAGCATGGTACAATATCTCATTCTGAACAATTCCTAAGGATTATCTTTCATTTCATGCCACATGGATCATCATGGTTTTAACAAGAAAAAATGTCAAATCCTACCATTTCTCAATTTTAAATAGTCAAGTACAAGATAGTAATATTTAATTAAATTTTACTGCAAGTAAATAGTCAAATGGCATATTTTGGAATGTGGGTTAGTGAGTGCATCAGTGTTAGCAACCAGAGATCATGGATTTTGACTTGTCAATATTTCATCATTTATTATACTAGTGTTAGTACAACACTGTAGTAGGTTCAGTATTCTTTTTTTATTACAAAATTGACACTGCCTTTAATGAAACAGACTAAAAAATATTAGGCTAAATATGGTTGCTGATCCTTTAAATTTTATTTTTTTTTTTATATTTTCAAAAACAATAATTTTTTTCATCTGCTCAGCTTCTGGAAATAATATTAGTTCAAAGAGTTACTAATCGGTCCTGTTAAAACTTGGAGTCTTTGTTGCAATAAAGAAAAGGATATAAAATCCTATTCTTCAATCTGCTTTCACATTAGTTTACAACAATTTCCTCTTCTGCTTTCAGTGCTTTTCAGGCCAGTCATTTCCAAGGTGGAATCAAACATTTCAGAAAATTTCCACACATGTTCCTCCATATACCTCTTCTGATACAGCAAGGAACGTCTGATTTTCATCAATAAATTTCTGCCTTCTTCAATGTTAAGTTGCTTGTTAGAAAATAGTCTTCAAAGAAAACAAACTATCACCAATTTATCCCAGCCTGAAGACTAATAACTCATACTGAATGATATGAGAGCATTTGACTGCTTAATTATAAACAATAAGGAGAAGCAGGCTAATAAAATAGATTTCATTAGATTGGTATTGTAAATTCTGCCACTAAATGTTTTCTGAAGATAATTCATATATACTCCCACATATTAATTACATATATTTAAAATTTTCATTTATTTGTAAGCAGTACATTCAACCTCTCCTTTTATTGAAACAGAGTCACAAAGGAGTATTTAATCAGTGTAAAAATCTCCAAGTCCATTGAAAAAAGCAGTCACATAAAAAAAGCAGTGAATTTGTTCCCTTACTTCAACATTAAGTTCAATAATTTACCAGCAGTTCTGGTTAGTTGGAGAAGTCCCAGTTGACTGGAAATTACCAATGTAATGCCCATTTACAAGACAGGTTGGAAGGACAATCCAGGGAATTACAGGCCTTATGTCAGACTTATGTCAGTGTTGGGGGAGGTCACTGAGAAGTTCATCCTGAGTGCTGTCATGTTGTGCTTACAGGACAACCAGGGGTTCAGGCACAGCCAAAAAGGGTTTATGAAAATCAGGTCCTGCTTGACCAACCTGATCTCCATCTAAGGCAAAGTGACACACTTAGAAGATGATGGAAACGTTGTGGATGTGTGTTAGCTACACATAATCCTAGTATACCTACCTAGAGATATCCTACTCTGCCGAGATTTTACCTAGCAAAGTTCCTGCTACTGTCTTCAACAGCATCCTCCTGGAGAAACCAGGTGTCCATGGTGGGAATGGCTGCACTTCTTCATGGGTTAGAAAGCTGACTGGATGGCCGGGCCCAGAGAGTGATGGTGAGTGCAGCTAAAACCAGCTGGAGGTCAGTCACTTGCGAGCTTCCCCAGGGCACAGTATTGTTCCAGTCCTGTTTAAAATCTTCATCAATAACCTGGACAAGGGGGTTGAACAACCCCTCAGCAGGTTCTTAGACAACACTAAGTTGGGTAGTGTTGATCTGGTGAGGGTAGGAAGGCTCTACAGAGGGATCTGGGCAAGCTGGATCAAGGGGCCAAGACCATGAGTTTCATGAGGTTCAACAAGCTCGAATGCCAGGTCCTACACTTTGATCACAACAGTGCTACAGGCTGGGACAAGAGTGGCTTGAGAGCTGCTTGGCAGAAAGAGGCCTGGGGGGTGCTGGTTGACAGCCAGCTATGCCCAGGTGGCCAAGGAGACCAATGGCACCTTGGCCTGTATCAGGACCAGTGTGGCCAGCAGGAGCAGGGCACTGATTGACCCCCTGTACTGGGCACTGGTAAGGCCATGCCTCAAGCCCTGTCAGAAGGACATTGAAGTACTGGTGCAAGTCCAGAGAAGGGCAACAGAGCAGTTGCCTGGGCACAAGTTTTGTGAAGAGCTGCTGAGGGAGCTAGGGTTTTGTACCCTGGAGAAAAAGAGGACTGGGGGTAACCTCATTGCTCTCTATAACTGCTGGAAAAGAGGTTGTAGCAAGCTGGGGGTGGGTCTTTTCTCACATGTCTCAAGTGAAAGGATTTCAGATGGTAACAGTCTTGCTTTCTATTCAGGGTATGTCATACCTGCTGCTCTCTGTACTGTGTTTACATACAGCTTGTTAGAATAAAACAACTAATTTAACTGTCAGGTGCACTATTTAACACAACAGTGTAGATAATTTGTGTAAGTTCAAACTTGTCCTTGCTTTGGAAAGAAAAAATTCTAGCATTTTTTACTATCTGGTATGAGTATCAAGTGATTTGACAAGGGCTGGTCAGTAGGCAAGTATTGTACAGATGGAGAAATATTTTGCCCCACTCTTCAGCATGCTTCTGCTTGCACAGCCATGATGTTATCATTAAGAAGGATGTACAAATTATGTGAACAGAAGTGCACTAGCTGTGCAGAATTCCGTGTAGATACAGTTCTTTATTCTGTCATGTTCTGAATGCATGCTTCTAATATTACAAACCCTGACCTCTCTGCCTTTTTGAAATCTTCGAGGACTGTCAGAGGTTACAGATTCTAAAAAGGCCTGAACAGATCAACTTTTTGAAAAGTGCCACCTGATCTTTCTGTTCTTGCTATTTGCTCTGATTTCTAGTAACTAAAGTCACCTCGGATTTGAATTTTCAAGAAATGGAATGACCTCATATAAAGCTGCTTCCCCTCCCCAACTATTGCATTAAAATAAATAAGGAGATAAATTCTGTTTTATCTGTATGCAGAATTCTCTGGGTAAATACACACAGTAAGTATACTAAACCTGACAATTTTATTCAGGCTTGCTTGTATTATAGTAGCTGACAATAGCATTTGTGCAGAGAAAAAGTTGAGAACACTATTTGTATGTGTCTGTTTACTTTTGGCTTTGAATAACTATTATTTTTTGATGTGCTTTACACCCAGAAGAGGCTTTTAGAAGAGTATACTCCATACATTGAACACATATTTTCACAGCAGGCATATTCTATAAATATTTAGGCAAATGAGGAATAAAGCTGATTATTTTTTCTCTTGAATTGGCCCCAAGGTTTTGTTTGTTTGTTTGTTGTTTGTTTTCACCAGAACCCTAATCACTTGCGAACAGTTCATACCAGTTGCATTACAAATAAGGAAAAACTACGGCTGACCGTGGTTTGTAAAGGGTGCACACAGGAAAGCATTCAGCCTTACAATTTAATTCAACATAGGATTTGATTCCACATCAGTGACCACAAGCTGGGTACACTGCTTCATTCAAATTGAGCAATGAAAAGTAAATTATTACAGTGCTTCATATCTGTTCTGGTACTGAGATATGATAGCCTGAGCTGCAAGCAAAAGGAAGACTGTAAAATATATTCTTCCATTTAGATTCACACCAAAAATCTGCCTAGCCAAACATTCATTGGACAGGTGCACTATTCACTGGGCTAAAAACTGGCTGGATGGCTGGGCCCAGAGAGTGGAGGTGGATGGAGTTACATCCAGCTGGCAGCTGGGTGCTAGTGGTGTTCCTGGGGGCTCAGCGTTGGGGCCTTCAGTATATTTGTCAGTGATCTGGATGAGGGGTTCAAGCTCTTCCTCAGGCAGTTTGGAGATGGCACCAGTTTTGGTAGAAGTGTTGATCTGCTGGAGAGCAGGAAGGCTCTACAGAGGGATCTTGGACAGGCTGGATTGATGGCCCCAGGTCAACAGGAAAAGTGCAGGGTCCTGAACTTTGCTTACAACAGCCCCAGGCAGTGCTACAGGCTGGGGACAGACTGGCAGGGCAGCAAGAAATCTGCCGAGCAGAAAATGACATAGAGTTGCTGGTTGACAGTGGCTGAACACGAAGCAGTTGTGCCCAGGTGGCCAGGAAGGCAAATGGCATCCTTGCTGCTATTAGCAATAGTGTGACCAGCAGGACCAGCACAGTGACTGTCCCCCTTTGCTTGGCCCTGGTGAGGCCACACTTGAGTCCTGTGTCCAGTTTTGGGCCCCTCATGACAAGAAAGGCTTTGAAGGGCTGGAGCAAATCCCGAGAAGGGCGATGGAGCTGGGGAAGAGCCTGGAGCACAAGTCCTGTGAGGAGCAGCTGAGGGAGCTGGGCGTGTTTAGCCTGGAGAAAAGGAGGCTCAGGGGAGCCCATACTGCTCCGTACAACTGCCTGAAAGGAGCCAGGTGGGGGTTGGCCTCTTCCCCCAGGTACCAGTGACAGAACAGGAGGGCACAGGCTCAAGCTGTACCATGGGAAGTTCAGGCTGGACAACAGGAAGAATTTCGTCACTGAAAGGCTGAAGAACGGATGGCCCAAGGAGGTGGTGAAGTCACCATCTCTTGAAGTGCTCAAGAAATGATGCAATGTGTCAGTCTCTCAGGTTTTGTTTCCCAAGATCTGACAGATAAGAGTCTCTTTTTTTCCCTGTGCCCCATGGTGCAGCAGAAGAAGAGTCAAAAGCCGCCATTTCAGGTTTTCTTTCTTGGTTGTTTATTATTTCTTATCTACAAATTCTTTCTGTGCCCTGCCAAGGTCTTGCTTCAATGAGGGCATGAGACGACTCCCGCCCACGACAGGTGGGCAGAACTTTTATACTACATTTTACGTATCTTTTATTTACTATTAATCATCAATGCCTACTTCTAATGTTAGATATGTCACCTCTATTCTACACCAATCCCTGTGAGCCACTACAGCAGAAAAATGGATGCCAAGAAGAAGAACAAAAAGGACAAGAACCACACCCAGGTCCTCCATGTTTTTCTTTTGACCCCTTTCTAAAAATCCTAATATTCTACATTTGCACCCCATGATTACACAACTACTACTACTACTACTATTTTTCTTACATTCTCGTGACTTGTAATTCATTTCACAAGCTGAAAGATTTTCCATGGACTGAGATCCAGGACAGTGTCTCTCGGGGGCTCTGTATAGGGGGGTCCCTGACTCCCTGCTGTCTCTCAGGGGTCTGTGGATGGGGGTCTCTGACCCCCTGCCAGGATCTCAAACCCTCCAGGGCAGTCAGAGGAGTGCCCTGAACTCCGACATCAGTCAGGTCTATGGTGGTGTTTGGTCAAAGGTTGAACTTGATGATCTTGGAAGTCTTTTCCAATCTTAATGATTCTGTAATTCTCTGATTTTGGCTGCATCACTTTTGCCTTAGGACAAGAGGTAAAACTGGGTGTGTGTAGTGGGATTTTTCTCCTGTCATATGCTTTTAGTAACCAACAATCTCACGACTTCCAGAACTATTCATATATTCATGTCCTCATGCTGAGACCCCTCCAAAATTCCTCTCTGGAAATCGATACATTTCTACTTCCCCCTTCAATTCAAACCAAATTGTTCCATTTCTCTCTCATCTCTCATTTTTATTACAATTTATCCTTCTGGTTTTCCCCTTGATGACTGTGATTAAGCAGCTACTGGCAGCACTGCTTCTGTTGATATAATCTTGTCTCTTTATTTCTGAGTTAGAATGGATAGTAGCATGCAGTCAGGAAGATGCATCCTTGGAGGTTATCACTCTGGATGACAGATCTGATTTGGTTTCTTCTATACTGTGAAGGCAAATCACAACCAGTGATGTAATATGCAACATTAATTCATAGTTTTTACTTGCTGGAACAACTTATTTGGATCCAAACAAGGATGTCAAAGGTTTCTTGGGGGTCAGATTCAACTAAGGACCGGAGAATGTTACAGTAAACAATCAATTCCAAAACTCTTGAAAGTGTTTTGGACTTTTTTCCATGTTGGAAAATCAGACAGCATACCCTTTTTCGAATAAATTTTCTAGTGAGTGGGAGATTAGGCCAAGGTAAAGTAAGGTTATCCTGCACCCTTTTCCTATTAATTTACTTTTTCATTGACAAGTGATTAAATCAGTAATTCTTTCTTTGTGGTATGGAAAATTCTAGCTCCTAGAGAGAGCAAATTGATCCAATGCATGTGCAAGGGAAAAAAATTGATTCCTAGGAAAAGACCACAGTGGGAAGCTAATTCGTTCTGAATTTGTGCAGCTGGAATCAAGAGAATCTTGTCCAGGTACTCTTCTGCACATGTAGCAGCAGTTTATGAAAATTAAATTTTTCAGCTGTGTGGAAAAGAGTATATCCTTAACACTGGCTTTTCTGTTCTTCACATAATGAAATTATACTCTGCAGGATACTGTAAATGCACTGATATACCAAATGAATTCTTTATGATCCCCAGCTGATTCTTTGTATGGGATCAATATAGTCCAGGCATGATTTAAGCAGTGGAGCCCATTCTATGTAACTGAGGTTTTGAGTCCTCATTAAAAACCATAATCAGCTAAAGAATTTATTTGTTTCCTTTGCATTTCTTTAATTTTTTCCTCTATTCTTGCAGTCTTTTGAAACAGTTTCTTTTCAGTGGTGTTCAAATTTGTTTTTCTGTCAAATATTTGACATTACTATTTGGTACATCAGAATGTAGATGAACTAAACATAATTTACTAAAAAGCGAAGCTTATGGAAATAACATTATCTTCTCACTTAAGTAAATACATGAAGTCACGAATATTTGAGTTTAAAACACAAGAATGACATGTAATATATTATACCTACTTTCAGTAATAGAGTTAAATTTTAGAAAGACAAATTAACAGTTCTTTATTACTTGGGAAGAGACTATGAAACAATTTCATAATGAGAAGAGGTGAAGTAGTGGGATTGTCCCTGGTATGGGGGTGTGCTGGGGCTGTCAGAATTGGGCCAGAGTGCCTTGTGTGATACTGTTTAACAGTACTATTTTTATTGTTTATAAATTTAGTACATCTATGTAAAATAATCCTTCTTATTATGTAGAACACTAAAAAAATTAAAGCCGTCCAAGGGTGGTTTTCCTAAACTAATACAGAAAGAGAATACAAGTAAATGAGTCAATTATTATTGCACAGCCCTATGCAACTACATAGCACTTCAAACCTCATTTGGTTAAAAGTAAAGTAGTAGAAGAATTTCCATGCATTTAATTGAACATGAAACCACAGTGCTTACTGTCTGCATTACACATTATGTATGCACCAAATCTTGATTAATAATTATGGCATTTTTTTTTCTATTTGTTCACTTGATATTTCTTCTATAATTTGAAAATCAGACTTTATCCTTTTGAATATACTTCTCTCTTTGAGAGAAGGGGGTTGATTTGAAGACTAAAATTTATTCTATTTTGATAGCTGGTTTCCCATAGTGCAAGACTGTGGTGAGAGTAACAAATTAGACATATCATAAGAAGTTAAAGAATTTGTATAGGTAAAGCATTATGTTGCAATTCTTTGACAAATCCACCAAGTCTTGGGAAATGATTTACACTGTTGATTCTTGACTCTTTGTTCAATTTGTGCTGCAAACCTGCTGTAGTTGCAGACTGTGTTGCATTACTATATTGCATTCACTTTGCTCCGTTTTCAGAACTGTGATTTTTTTTTCCAAGGGAAAGACTGTGTTTGATTTTTTGTATGCTTTATGGAAAAGCATTGCAAAACTATGTTATTGATCCCTCTGGTCCATATGCATGACAATAAGCACACTAAGCATTAAAAATAGGACTGTCCAGCAGATATTGGAACAGGTTGCCCAGGGAAGTAGTAGACTAACCATCCCTGGAACTGTTTAAAAAATGTGTAGATGTGGCACTTGATATGGTTTAGTGGTGACCACAGTGCTAGCTTGATGGCTGGACTCAATTATCTTTTCCTATGTTAACAATCCTGCTTTTTCTTGCTCCTTCATGCAGTGATTTTACCAGTTCCTCTTTGACCAGTGCAATAATCTGCTTGTTCTGATGGTGGATCTGCATATCCTCTGAAATCTATCCCCTTCAATTACTTTACCAGATGTGCAAGTAACATTATGCAGCAGGGAAACAGTGTAGATGTAGAAAAATACCTACTGATATTAAGGACACAATTGGAGCAGGACTATTATGTATCAAAAAGGCAACAAATTTTGCAAGAAAGTGAAACTTTCAGTCCTTTAAGGCTGTTACATATCCCAATAATTTCATGAACAAAGGCTGGTTTCCTCCATTTGCTTCGCACCACTGTGTATCAAGATGGGTTTAACATTTCATCTCTGAAACACATTACAGTTATTGAATTCTGCAACAATGTAATTATCTATTTCTTTATTTTGTCATCTTTGTTTGAAATGGTATCAAATGCTACAGCAAAACGAAGCAAAGACATAGGATATGAATAAGATTTATTTTCCAAATCAAACCTCGCTGGCACTTGAAAAGAGTGCCCTGTAGCAGAGCCTTGTGAGAATGAGGGATTCTAATGGGCTCACCTCCTCATGCAATAGAAATTACATTATTAGAGCCCTTGTAAAATTAAAAGTTTTAGCTAGTTCTTCATGACTAAAATCTTCATATTCCCTTCCTTTTTTGCAGTTATTACAGCACAGCTTAGGAAAGTGGTTACATCTTTTTAAAAGGGCAGTGCCCCTAATTACCAGCAAAAGACTCTGAGTGAAACACCACAACAAATGCAGGAATAATTGGAGGAATAATTAACGCAGTTGTGGGTCAACTCTCATCTTCCCCCAGTTGCTGCTTAGATGAATTATGCAATCATTCAGTTTATAATAAATCTCAGTATAGACCTAATTGATGAACATGGTAGATCAAGAGTACCTTCAGAAGAATCCCTTGTCAAATGAC
This sequence comes from Nicator chloris, assembly GCA_013400495.1. Lineage (NCBI taxonomy): Eukaryota > Metazoa > Chordata > Aves > Passeriformes > Pycnonotidae > Nicator > Nicator chloris. The sequence continues at coordinate 45,492 of WAAE01018841.1, forward strand.
TTAGTGCAGGCTGTGTAGCTCTTTTTCGCTCTCTAATGTGACAGAGATTTCCCTTCATTACTTCCTGTAAATCAATGTTCTTGGCAAGGAGATGGACTTCAAATCATAGTCATAGACTCATTAAGGTTGGAAAAGACCTCTAAGTTCATCAAATCCAACCATCAACCTAGCACTATGGTTTCTTTAAGTGCCATATCCACACATTTTTTAACATTTTATGAGATAGTGACCACTTCCCTGGGAAGTCTGTTCCAATGCTTTGCAACTCTTTCTGTTAAGAATTTTTTCCTTATATCTAATCTAAACCTCATCTGGAACAACTTGAGAATATTTTCTCTTGTCACTTGGTACTTGAGAAAAATGAGCAACACTCACCTCACTACAACCTCCCTTCA
>WAAE01018843.1:0-35724 GCA_013400495.1 Nicator chloris
ATGCCCAGCCAGTCCCCAGGCAGCAATTGGTCCCTTCCAGCCAACTTACCTGGTTGTATATACTGGGCATGACACTCTGGGGTATGGAATATCCCTTTGGCCTGTTTGGGTCAGCTGTCCCAGCTGTGCTCCGTCTCAGCTTCTGGTGGAGCTCCCCACCAGCAGAGCATGAGACACTGAAAAGTCCTTGAATGAGGGTAGGCACAACTGAGCAACAGCCAAAACATCAGCGTGTTATCAGCACTGTTCCTATCCTAAATGCGAAGCACAGCACTGCACCAGCTATGGGGAATAAAATGAACTCTATTCCAGTTGAAAACAGGACAGCAAGTTACTACATCTCTTCCATCATAGTCCTACTGTTTTCCCCCCAGAAATTCTTGTAGGACTTACAAATCAGGAGCATTCCCTTATCAAAAGGGGACCCCTGCCACTGAAGAGGTGTGCCTGATATTTATTCTTAAATACTGTGTTGTAGATTACAGCGCAGATTAGAAACTTGAGCAAGAGCAATTTGCTATGCCCAAAGTTCCTGCTGCAAGATTCCATCTTCCTAGATAAGCCCCAAAGAATTCAAGGCAGGAATTCTTGGACAATCCATAACTGTTTGGTACCTTTTTATATGTGATATTTCAGGATTGATTGTGATCCCTGAGCCTTGGCCAGGAGAAGGCATTAGACAAGATGTATCATGACAGCTTAGTGGGTAATTTGTGCTCCATTGGCTGCTTCTCTCTTGTTCTCTGGGCCATCAGCCCAAAACATGGCATGCTACTACATAATGTGCAATTAAGCTTTATGTCCTCATGGACAGTAACATCTTTAATCGAGAAACATACTGGACCTCTTCCTTATCCTACTAGTGGTTTTGATACTCAGAGTTGGAATTGCACATTGTCTTGCCCAGCAGAAGGAAACTCAACATGGGAGGCTTGCAGTGACTGTGGAAACTCTTCTGATTCTTAATATTCCGTCTGCAGGCAGAGGATCCCTAGACAGGACTCAGTAACTGTTTGTGTGGCTTTCCAGGAGCATTGGTTCTTGCTGGGACTGTTCTGTGCTGTTTCCCACTCCGCTTCTCTCTTTGTAGAGCTTTGACCTTTCATCAGAAGTATAAAGTTTTCAGAGAAAGCTGAGAAGACTCAGTAAGTCCATTAAATAGCTTGAGAATAATGGCAGATGAGGACACCTGTATCCTTCAGCCATGAGAAAAGACCCTACAGGGAGTACGGTAAAGGGCTGTAAAATCCCTAACAGCCTGCAAAGTCAAGTGCAAGAGTTACAGAATAAGTTATAGCAGAAAGTAACAAAAGTTGTTTTGACTGAGTGGATCCTTGAAGGACTGCTAAGAATAAGGCAGCTGAATGTCTAATTTTATCATGTGGTTTCTTACTTCAGACTGCTTCAGTGTCAAAGGAAGGAAGGTGGCAGAAGCAGTACCAATTTTTAAATAGCTTCAGAAGGTACCACTCCCTGATACTGACATGTGCATCACAAAGAATCAAAAACTGTGATAAAACTGGGATTAGTGGACAGATGGGTGAGGATGATCTAATGAACAGAAGCCAGTATGGCTTTTATAAGGGCATTTCTCTACAAGTGTGTGGAGTTCTTGCTAGGCGTTTGTGAGGATATTAATTTCTAAAGGATGACAGTAATAATTTCCAAAGTAGCAGTCAGAAAACAAATGCAATCCTAAGAATTTCCTGTGCCTTGGTCTGACCAAACTCTGGAAATTCTGTTAATCAAATGTAGTGTTACCACAGGAGTGTGCACCTGATTCTAGTGTTCTGGGTCACAAAAGGGAGGAAAAAGATGGCTTATCTGAAAGCTGCAAATAGGCATTTGACTGCAGTTTGGTGGAAGGTAGTAGGAAATGGCAGGCTTTCCTGTCCTTCTGATCATACTGATAAACAGGACTGGAATATAGGATGTTTGCTCATGCTAAATTTTATTCATAACTTACTGTTGATTCTGTATCATAAGCCAAATGTATTTGCCATCACATTGCCTCTCCCTATAGAGGAGACCTGACAGGCTGAATCCTGACAGTTCTGCATTATTTAGCTAAATAATTTTATTAGAAATATAGAACCTCACAACTCTGTTGACCTACAGCATCCAGTTTCCTTTTGACAGCAGAACATCAGATTTCTCTGCTAATGCATTGGTGCATGGAGAACTATTGGCAGTAGTTTCATTCTCTGCTAGAGGATACCAGTTCTTAGAAAAGCAACAAGCATAAAGCACATCAGCATGAGCATTTGTACCTGCCATCTTATAAAGGAAATTGTATCATCCTTTTTAGAGTTTTATTTTCTTAGGCAGCCATGTGTGTCAGGCCACATTATGCACATTAAGCACAACGTGGGGCTCCTGACCAAGCCATATTTGAGCCATACACTGCAATGAGTCTGCATCCTAGGACTGCCTTTTCCTGTTCTGTTTTTGTCTTCTGGCAGCCCTTGAACTCTGCATATCAAATGTACTGTTGTGTATAATGTACTGTCTAATCTAGAGGAAAGCCGAATTGAAGTTATGGATTTAGAGTTGGAGTAACAAGCTAACTGCAAGATTTCATTGAATCATTGTCAAAATGTTGCATGCATTTCTTTTGTAGGTTTGAAGAAATTTCACTTATGAAGGCAAAACCAACCTGAGAAACAATTGTTGCAATTTTATAGGTTTTGCTTTCATTTCTTGGTACATTTCATAGGCAAACTGGAGAGTATAAGATGCACTTGGTCCTCATGCACATACTGCAGATTTTTCATGAGAGCCACTCTTACCTACTTACCAGAAATTCTTCTTGTAAATCTGTTCCAGCTAATCATGTCAGTTTTCGAGAACAGCATGAAAGAAAGGGGCATCACTGAAAATGAAGCCTTTGACTGGGAGAAGGCTGGTACAGATATCTTGTTGTCCACTAGCACCTCAACTCCACCACAGCAGAACACCAGGCAAACAGCAGCCATGTTTGGGTGAGTATTGTAGTTTGTACCAGTCAGACAGTGGACAACAAGCTCAGTTCTTTTTTTTTTAAGATTTCAAGACCATTATGATTCTGGGAAGTTGGAGCAGCATGGCAGGCACCACTTGATCTGATGTTTTTTATATGAATTTCTGTCTGCGGTGGTGGATAGTGAGCTGAGTACAGCTGAGTGCATGCACTGCTCACACCTCCTGCACAGCTACCTAGCCTGTTTACAATGTGTTTGATGTGCTGCTGCAAAAGTACACAGAGTTTGATGCTCAGAGGTACAGATGAGTCCAAATAGAAAAGGCTGAATATGGCCTGGTTCACTGGTCAGTCTTGGTGCTTTTAGGAGGCTGACATTAGGGGATAACAATAATCCCTAGTGATGTTAGGGAACATAAAAACTATAAGGCCTAGTAAGCCTCATTTGCTCATGCAAAAGGAGAGGTTTCTTCACAGCTCAATATGGTGAGATGGGCACTTGTGAAGAAGTTTTCAGCCTGTGTATCAAGGGTCCCAAGATGCTTTCACTGATCCATCCCACTGTCTTTGTAACTTTCATTGCATGGAATCCTCCTGTTTCTGATTCAAGCTATCATATCTGGGGCTGCCTGTTTTTCAACTTAGTAACACCCTAAAATCTGCTAAGGAGTTCCTATGGGGCAGTGTGATAGGCTTCCTTCTTTATATACTGATAATTTTACCTTTCTTCTTGTCTCTTTTATAAGGGTGGTTAATGTCACTCCGGTACCCGGGGACCTGCTCCGTGAGAACACTGAGGATGTCCTACAGGGTGAACATTTGAGTGACCAAGAGAATGCTCCTCCCATCCTGTCAGGTCGGCCAGTGGAAGGTCTTGGTCAGGCTCCAAACACGGCTTTCAATGAGGGTGAAGTTTGGGAAGAGACAGATGTGAATCGCAACAAACTCAGGATCAGCATCAGCAAAGTAAAGAACATTTCCTTGTCTCCTGTGACAGTTGGATGTAAGGCAATGGTTTCATAGACTGATAGAAGCCACTTAGATCCACTGATGTAGCATCCTATGTAGTAAGCCCGAAAAGCATTGAAGAATTTTCCTGTGGAAAGGGGAATTTAAAAACAACATTTTCACTGAGTAAAAGCCATTGGGATTGATTTAGTTCTGTATGCAAGTGACATTTGGGGGGCCAGTAATGCTAAAGTGAATCTTTTTTACCATCATATCATTATCTAGGATTTTGATACTTCAAGCAAGGAAATTCTAGTCGTTGAATTGCTGATACAATATCAGAAATGTCCCAGGCTTGGAAATTATAAACTAAAATTTTATTGTGTCCCAACCTCTTGGGTAAATAAATGTAATCAGAGATGTCTTCATTAGCTGTGTTTATCTGTACCTTGAATCATCACTCATTTTTCTCTTTGGTTTCTTAACTTTCCTTTTTAAGGCTAGAAGAATCTGTAAGGAGCATGTAACAATGGTTTCACCCCTGTGAAGAGTGAGAGAAACCATTACTTAATATTCTCATATTTCTGCATTCCAAGATCATATTAAGCTTTTTTAGCTTAAATAAATTGTGTACTTCAGTTGATTTGCCTCCTAATCTCTAACATATTTCTCAGTCATTTCTTGTAAATGTTGCCTAATTTCTTGGAGGCATCCACAGTGAAGGTTGATTCCATGATAAATTTCAAGTATAAGAATCTGTCAGTCTATTAGTCAGGTTAATTTACATATTGCAAGTAAATTAGTATTAGTGGCAGGTCATCAGATACATACAGAATCTTTTAGCAGAGAAACGTTCATCAGACTTAAAACGTTGTCAGGGCATATCGAATTCACATCACAAACCTGTCTTTAATGGACATTTGTAGACTGGCATGTTAAGTCTGTTAATCTTCTGGGGCTGACCAGAATTCACTTCAGTCTCTACTAACAAAGTTAGTCCTTATTTCAGCAATATAGCTATCTCCACTATCCTTAGTCTTACTAGAAAACATTATGCATGGACAAGAAATAATCTAATCTAATTTACTTAAAATTCTCCAACGCAAATAATTCAGATCAATGTGTTGTCTGTATGGAACATTCGCAGGGACATTCCCCAACACTGAGGAATTATGAGTTCAAATTACTTCTTCATCTCTCACTGGTAACTCTGCATTCCCAGTAGTTTTCATTTGAAGGTATATGAAATAAGAAAAGCCTGATACAGAGGGACATTTCTGTTCACACAACGTATATTTAAAAAAAAGAGAATTACAGAAAAATCCTAGCAATTTCTGTGTGTTTTTCTTTGCATTTCTACCACGAGGGGCCTTGATGCTCTTCAGTCAGACTTTGCACGGGGGAATTCTTTCAGTGTGCTAGTTGTGTGTCATGTCTTAGGTACCTCATTCACAAGTCCTGTCATAAGAGCAGCTAAAGGCAGGACAGGTTTCCAGAAGTTCCACAGCACAGCCAGATGACTCTCATGCCAGGCACTGTGCTATTTTTTATCAGGTTGCTGCCAAAGGAGCTTAGGGAGTTACTCAGCATGGCAGTGAGCACTTCAGCTCTGACAGGTTCTGTAGCTACACAGCAGTCTGAGCAGCAAAGCCCAGGGCAGTAAGCTCTCCAAAGCTGAAGTCCTTTCTTTCTGTGAGGGTTGTTATCTTTAGTTTGACTCTTGCCTGTCCTTTTGCTTTGCTGGACTTATTATCTTTAGTCCGACTGTTTTCTGAGAGAGGATCAGTTTTTATTTAAGTAACAGTCACCACATGGAGAAAAGAAGGATGCTTCTGACTTGATACCTAAGGGCACAGCTTTACCTCTGCTTGTGATATGAGGCATCAGAACCACAAGGGCACTGTTGTGTTTAAACACCCTTCTGCTATTCACAGCATCACATCCTTCATCTTCCAGTCTTGTAGCACTATAATTAATTGGCTCTCCCTGTCTTGCTCTTAGTATTTAGGGGATAAGTGGAGATTGCCATGTTTTTTCTCCTTAATAACTTTCTAAGATGATCCTTACTTCTCTGTGTAGACAATTCAGATCTCCTTCTGTCCCACTTCTCCCATTTCTGTGTTAAGGACAGGGCTTACTGTCACTGTTCTCCCACACCATCCCCTAGTTCTCTGTTCCTGAATCTTACCAAGTTGATGCTACCCAACAGTTACATCAGCACTTTGCTCCCTTTACAAACACATTTGACCTTCGCTTGCCACTAACCTTCTCCTGGCCGTGACTGGATTACAGATTAAATCATTATCATCTATTTTGCTTTTTCTCTAATGCTTGAAGGTTCTCCTCTATTCTCCCTAGCTGCAAAGGCTCTTTAGTTATGCATTCCAACTCCAGCCTGGGTGGTTTAGGTCTGCTAATTTATGGGCACTGACTGACTTGCTATGTACACATTGTATGCACAAAGGCAACTGTCTGGATCAGCAGCATTTTACTGAGATGCTGCTTGTGTTCAGCCCCTCTGGCATTAATAGAGGACAAGGGAATGTAGGTCAGGGAAGGGTAAGCGTTCTCCATATAGATTCCCCACACAGAGGCAGTAGGTAGCAGCTGATGCTGCATGGCTGGCAACACAGCAGTGTTGAATGCAAATCCTGTGCTGCTGGTGTAGCCCTTGGACAATTCTGCCTGTTTGCTTTTGCCCCTCTCTGCCGAGGGAAATCAGCACTGTGGAAGGCAGAGGGGCAGCTGTGTTGGTCACCTACTTTTGCTCCTTTGTCCGCTGCTAAATTAAAAAAAAATCAAAATGAGTAAGGCAATATGAAGGAGGAAATATGGAATGGTTGAGTCTCCACGAACATGTTCAGCTCCCTGGATGACCTTCGGTCTGTGGAAAGCTCTTACAAATGTTGTGGTTGAGTGGATGTCATGGAAGACTTTGTTTAAAGGATTAAGATTAAAACCAACAAAAACACAAACAAAAAACCCAAACTACATCTCCTACTGGTAATTAGGAGATGCCTTAGTCATACCAGTTGTAAAAGTTTGTACATTGCAATGTAATGCGTGGCCCCTGCTTAAATGAATGTTGACAAAGAAGGCTCTTAGACATTTTGGATAAGCACTTAGGGTTTGTGTATGCAGTAGGTTAACCTATGAGAACTCCTTTGGATCAACACTCAGGGCAATTGAAATGCATAGGACGCCTTGTAAAGATGTTTAAATATTTGAATTGATTTTAGATCCATACCTTATTTTAATACCAGCTGATTGCTGGGGCAGAAGGACCCTGCCTCCCTTCAGACATTGCTTGAGTAGATTGTGAAAATGCAGCTGAAAGTGTGTCCTGGGAGAAAGTCCAGAGCAACAGTGAAGGATGGAAATCAACGTCTTTGGCCAGATCTTGAAATTTTTTGTGTTTATCCCCTCCAGACTCAGTGCATGGTGGAAGAGGAGCAGAGAAACGGGGTGTGCCCCAGTTCCCCTGTCCGAGTGCCTCCAGAGTCCCCAACCGCACAAGTGCGCTCCCTCCGCTACCGCCGCGTCAACAGCCCCGAGTCAGAGCGGCTCTCCACGGCTGATGGAAAAGCAGATCCACATGAAAGAAGGTTTGTTCACCCTCTGTAGCCTCCTGCTGATTTTAGCAGAGTCTTGAGGGTTCACTATTGAGACCAACCTAATCATTAGATTAGCAGCCAATGCTCACAACTTTATCTACACTGACTTTTGGTTCTCCTCCTTCTTTACTTCCCCTTTCTTCATCAGAAATTTTGATGTCTCACACATGGAAGGCTTTCCTCAGAAGAGTCTGCAAGTCTTCTGGATTATCCTTGTTGAAAACACATTGCAGTTGTCCTAAAATCTGGGCAGCAGATGCCCTGGATTTGTGCAGCAAGCTTCTGGCCTCTGAGATAGGGAGAGAAACAAAGCAAGCAGCACAGGCAGGCCAAATGAGAAACATTGATCAGAACATGGTTTGAGGATTTTTTTTCACAAGCCAGTAGAACTTAGCAAAGGGGAAAGGTGTTGGGGGAAAGTGGTTTTCATACTGTCTACAGAGGAAAGAGATGCTGAATTGGCTGTCATACTGAAGCACTTCTTCACACCATTGCAGGTTCTAAAGAAAAACTTTTGTTTAAACCTGTCTTTCTGAAGTGTTCCAAGAAATGAGTGAGAAGGGCTGTACAGGCTTTCTCTTACGATTCCTGTCATTAACCACAAACCTGATGTGTTTTTAATGGCTTCTTGTTGTGTCTCTAGGTCTCGAATGGATATCCCGGGCTCTCCATCACGGCTCGTGTGCTCCTCGCAGCCAGCCCAGATGCTGTCCATCGATACTGGCCAGGCTGACCGGCAGGCGAGCGGCAGGATGGACGTGTCCGCGTCCGTGGAACACGAAGCCCTCAGCAACGCATTCCGCTCGGTGCCGCTCGCAGAGGAGGAGGACTTTGACAGCAAAGAGTGGGTAATCATTGATAAGGAGACAGAGCTGAAGGACTTCCACCCTGGTGCTGAGCCAAGCACCTCTGGAACCACGGATGAGGAGCCTGAGGAACTAAGGCCTATTGAAGATGGGGAAGAGAGAAGGCGCCTGGGGGCAGATGCTGCAGTGAGGCCGAAGACTCACGATGGGCGAAGTAGGGGTATGCTGCCTGTGACTGAGGAGGACAGTTCCCATAGACATGAAGGACCTTCTCAAACTGTGTCTGACAGTAGACATGAACAGCAGATAGGAAGTCCAGCCCACTCCCCCTTACATTCAGCACCAGCTCTCCGACAAAGGAGACGAGAATCTGAACCTACTGGTCCTCAGAGACAGGTAAGATCCCTGGGTCTGTACCTTGTTGCTTAGCATAGCATCATCTTAGGAAATCTCAGCTGTGCTGGAGAAGTCTTTGATTCCAAGCATGGATGCTTTTGTAAAACTCGTCTGACAGTGCTGGCAAATGTTGTGAACACCTTAGAAGTGCTCCCAAAAGCCAGTGATGTCCTTCTAAGGACACACTGTTATGAAGATCTATCAGCCATTTTGGTATAGGGAGAAGAGGAGAGCACAGTTGTGATTCTGGGTATCTCTGGTCACTCCTCTTATGCTCTCCCACAGAGTTTTGTTAGTAGCTGCCTAGTTGTATGGAGGAATTGCTGGCAAATCTTTTCCACATAGTTTCTCAGCAGCAACAGGAGTGTATGGCAAGAGAATGCCCTCTAATCTAATCACATATCAGCACTGCACAGTCCCACAGCAATGCAAATCATAAAACAACTCCCTGAAATTAATCTTCCTTCTAAATACCTAATGAAAAGCTCAGGGTAGCCAGCACATACATCTCATCAACCTTACTTCAGTGCGAGGCATTGCTGTTACCATGTATTTACTCACAGAAATGTTCTTTACCTATTGTGTTTTTTCCATATAGTTGTAGAGGGCTTTTTTCTTTCAGTTTTGCTTTTTTCCTGTGGTCCTCTGATGCTATAAAGCAGTTCAGTTTTTAGTGGGAGGTGATTTATTAGATTAGCTGGGAAAATATGATACACTAGGCACAGAGTTCCTGCCATATCTAATCGTCATTTCTAAGAAGGCTGTCCCAGACTGTTCAGTGCAAGAGGCAATCAAATTGTTCCCCTAAGAGATTTCTGTATTTATATGTTGATGAAGATCTCTCATGCACATGGGATCCATAAGCACTGCAAAGAGCAGGCAAGTTGTGGGTCACACAGTGATACCCTCCTATGGCAGACATTTGTGCATTCTGCTTGTTCCTGTCTGGAAGATGGTAATTTCAATTCTGCTTCCCTCTTGAGCTTATTCTCCAAAGACGTGTTCACTGGACTGGAGCATGTTAAAAGAGCATCTTCCTGTTCAGGTCTTGCCCAGATTCTTCTCTTCTTTGGATCCCCAAGAGGTACAAGAAGAAAACCATGAATGAGACAAGAATCTATGTAAAAGGAATCAAAGCAAATCTTTGCAAATCAGCAGGCAAGGTGTTCCTTGTGTGAGGCTGCAGCATTTACAGGAAGGTTAGAAATGCTGACAGCGGGCACGAGTGGGGCTGTCCTGCTCAGCATGGAACAGAAGCAGCACATGCTTCTCATAGAGACTGCATTCCAGTTGCAAGGTTTCTAGGTAGAGATGTTTGCTGTAGAAAGCCAATACATTGAATGCCTCGGGTATCTAGAAATTGCATAAGGCAAGATTGGCAGAGTTGGAAGGGTCTGTCTCCGAGTTTGCTGTGGTCAGTACACTTTGGGGGCTGGTCAGTGCAAGATCTGCAAGATGCAACGAACATGGTAAGAGCCAGCTGGTAAGAACCAGCTGTAAACAACAGCAGGGACACTTCCCTAACATATTTAGTGTGGCTAAAGAAGGCTAGAGAGGCCTTCCTGGCCAGAGCACATGCACCCCCATGTGAAATGACTGGGGGAGTTGGATATGGTGCAGCACAAAGACTTCTTATCACTGCACAGTGATACTTAAAAAGCAAGCAAAAAAGGTAAATTAATGGGATTGGGGATGATTACTGCTAATATATTAGGCAGCCTTTGTTCTTCAGCAAACTGCATTTTTTTTGTTGCTATGTTCTGAAATACCCTCTATTAACTCTGTGGCCTAGCTTTGTACACACAGACCGACACTGGACTTCTTTAGCTGACTGGGATTTAGTTGTTCTTCCTTTGATGTCTGAATCCTTCAGTTACCACTGCAGCTGTACAGTGATACCCACATTTTTCCATTTGCTGTCACAAAACCAGCTATTAACTCTCAAAGGGACTTGGTGCCTAAAGGAAGGTAGAAACCTGTTTTCCTTAGGTGCAGCAAATATGGAGGTACAGATGGCTGGGACACTAATAAGAAGTTGACCAAGGACTTAACTAGTGAAAATACTGAAGGCCTCATTAGCAATGGCAGATGTTTCCTGTAGCTCATGCTTCTCTGGGTTCGATTAAAACTGTGGTTAAGTTTTGTGTGTGTGTGTGTGTGTAGGTGAGTAAATCTTCCTTACCTTCAAATATGAACTGAACCTGTGAGATAGGTAAATTTCACTAAATGCTGAATTACCATGACTGAAGTCATAGGCTTTGTTGTACTTATTTTTGACTTCATTCTGGTGTCCCAAAAACTGGTGATCATCCCTTGTTGTGAGTAGCATACTCACTGAAAGCAAATGGGGAATCCCTGCTCTAATGCTTCCTTCTGCTTCTCCGTTCTCTGGCTCCAGTCTATGAGCCATCCCTTATAACTGGCAGAAAGCCGGTGACTTCTGGATTGCCATGGAATCACAGCATGCCCAAGGTTGGAAGGGATCTCTAGAGGTCAGCTAGTTCTACCCTCTGCTCCAAGGTGGATCATCTAGAGCAGGTTGCTCAGGGCAGTGTCCAATCAAAATATCTCTGAGGATGGAGATTCTACAACCTCTCTGGGTAACCCGTTCCAGTTCAATCACTGTTATGGTAAAAAACTTTTTAAAATGTTTAAATGGAATTTCCTGTATTTCAATTTCTGTTCCTTTCTTCTTTTACTTTCACTGGACATCATTAAGAAGAGTCTGGATCCGTCTTCCCATCAGGTATTTATAAATGTTAAGAATCCCACCGAGCCTTCTCTTCTCCAGCCTAAGCAGTCCCAGCTCTCCCAGTCTCTCCTCAATGAAAGGTCTTCCAATCTCTTCATCATTTTTGTGACCCTTCTCTGGACTATCTCCAGCATGTCCACGTGTCTCTTGAACAGGGCAGCTCAGAACTGGAACACAGCACTCCAGGTGTGACTCACCAGTGCTGAGCAGAGGGGAAGGACCACCTCCCTCAGCTTGCTGGCTGCAGTCCTGACACATCCTGAGGAGCTGTTGGCCCTTTTTGCCACAAAGGCACCTTACTGGTTTGTGTTCAGCTTAGAGTCCACCAGGACCTCCAGGTACTTTTCTGTCAAACTGCTTCCAAAACACATGTCCCGCAGTGTGTTCTGTTCTCCTCACTTCCCTTTGTTGACCTTAGTGAAATTCCGTTTTCCCATTTCACCAGCCTATCCAGGCACCTCTGAATGTAAGCACAACCTTCTGGTGTGTCACTCCTCCCAGTATCGTGTCATCTGTGAATCTGCAGAAGGTACACTCTGTCCCATCATCCAGGTCACTGATTAAATTGTTAAATAGTAGTGGCTGTATTATAAGCCCCTGGATACACCATTAATGACTGGACATTTTTTCTTCAAACACAGTATTTTATGACCAGGAGCTCACCCAGTTTTCAGTCCAATTCACTATCTAGTTACCTAGCCCATATTTCACTGTTTTGTCTGTGAAGATTCTATGGGAGACAGTGTCAGAAACCTTACTAAAATCAAAGTCAAGAACCTCCCGCCCAGTCCTCTCGGTGCAGAAAGCTCTCGGGTTTATCAGACATGATTTCCCCTTCATACATCCATGTTGAATGCACCTTCATCTTCTTCATATGTTTGGAAATGCCTTCTTCCAGGAGGATTTGCTCCATGTCCTTTCTGGGCTGACCAGCCTTTAGTTCCCTGAGTTATCCTCATTTAGAACTCAGCTGTTTCTTCAAGTATGTCAGTCTTTTGGAAGACAGATATTGTAGCTCAAATGTGAGAGAGAGTGCTGTCCTCATTAAAACTCTGTAAGAGGGAGCATAGAATGATCAGATGCTGCTGTGAGGAAAGTCAAGTACAGAGGGGGCTCTAAATAGCCTGGGGGAGTTTCTGACCCAAATATTCTCACATATTAGGTACCTCCCAGTTTCAGATGACAAGAAAATGGCTGCAGTGGAGCATAGATGTCACGGGAAGACGTGGTATAAAGGGAGAACAGAAACTATGTCCTGTTCAAGCCCTTCTCTCTGTGCAGCACTCATTCCATCTGTTTAACAGAGCTCTAAGGGTTTACTTTAATGCATGCATTTCAGGGATGTCCTAATAAGACTCAGGGGTTTTTTTTATGCTCTAGTGTGAAGATAAAGCCATAGAAATAGATAAAGAATGACTGGAAGAAAAGATTGAACCTGCACTTCTGTTTACCTGTTAATCCTGACATAGGGTTCCTGTTACTGTTGGCAATAATTTAAACCCATACCTCACAATATAATTTAAAAACCTGTCAAGTTCTTAAGTACCCTGGATAAATTCACTGATACTTGACAGGGATGGCAAATTACTGCTGCCTTCTGCAGTGAAAAGACTTACAATTGTTCATACATGTGTGAGTTTTAGAAATTACTTCTCACTATGCTTAGGTCTGTGTTCATAGGTATTGCTTGACTCTCAGTCTCTCCTGCTGCTAGTGCAGTTGGCATTGCACAAGATGTTTGGGGATTTGCCTGCCTAAAACATGCCTGTCCAAATGATGTCACATCTAAAAAACCACAAGAGAAGTGAAAAATTAAAGTGGGAGATGATATTTACTCTGCTTCACCTATCCTTGAATATATTCTGCAGAATTCAGAGAGCATTTTGCTTAGGCTGATTCCTAGAGTCCTAGAGTTCATCTGTTAGAAGAAGTCCCAGTGTAAAAGGCACTTGTATATTTTTCCTCACCAAGTCAGCTATGTAGTTAAAATCACTCTTTAGAATCATCTTGACGCTATCTTCGGCCTCTTTTCTCACACAGCCAGGAGAGTGCCACAAGTGGACTTGCTTAAAATTGTTCATGTTCTTGAGCCTGAGAGGGCAGTAGGGGAAAAGGTGCTCTGTGTCTTAGTTTCCTTTCCCTTCTACAGCATCGTCTGTGGGCTGCTCTGAGGGAACCTGGGGGCCATTTCTCAGTGGTGAGAGAACTTGTTGCTCCTCAGTCAGTGTAATTCCCATTGGTCTGTGTTTGATGCCTGTTGTAGACGATGTGATTCTTTGACAGTCAGCTCCTCTGTCTTCCCTCCACATGAGAAGAGAAGCTTGTCAGCTGATGGAGAAGGATGAATGTAAAGTTGGCCTCTTATACTCTTTAGATTCAGGGTCCCTCTCCATCCATGTGTTAGGAATAAAGGATCAGCAAAAGGGTGGTAGTGGAAGTAATATTCACATATGTTCTTTATATATTTATATATGTATATATCAGCCAATAGCAGTCAAAACCTTAAGCTCAGTAGACATCCTTGATTACATTTTATATCTGTAAAATATATTGAGTTCTATCGACATCACATTCTCCTGGGACTTCACTTAGAAAGTGTCCTACTGATCCTGTCCAAAGAGAGCAGAATAGGCCTGATGGAAGGTGGTCCAGCCTGATTGCTGCAAAGGGATAAAGGGGGGCAGCACCTTCAGCATTGATTGAGTAATTTAAACATTAGAGCATCAGTGAAAAAGGTGACATGTCTGTAAGCTCAGCTTCATCCTGGAGGCAGCAATACCAAAGTGCACTTGCTGATGGGGTGTTGTAATTGCTTCTTCATGGCCTGGGCAAGTTCCTTGGTCCTGTGCTTTAAAGGAGGTCTCTCTGGGCAGCTGGAGTGATGCTTTGAGATCTGAGAAGTCTTTACCATATTGGGATGATATGTACCTTGGAAATCATACAATATGCTGAACCCAAACATGGAACAAAAATTAGAAATAAAAATTTCAGTAACACTTAGTTGTGCAGCTTGCAAATAGCACACCCAGGGCTGAATTTCTACACTATCTATGCGAAGAGGAGATGGTTGTCTTTATGAGAAATTAGAGGTGCTTTCTAGATTTTGTCTCTCTCAAGTACTCTGTATGACAGCATTACATTATCATTATCTGAGACTCTGATCTGTGCAGTGACATGCAGTACATTTAGGACTGTGAATAATTGCTTTTCACATTTAATGCCAACCACGAACTGAGTGGCTCTCAGGCGCTTCTGAAGATAAGATATCTGCCTCAAAGCACTGCAAAGATATTGAAGGTGACAGGAAAGAAATGACACTGGATGACATTCAGCTCTTTTTCTAGTGCAAGGGCAACATCTCCAGTAAGGTAAGGAGAGCAGTTTTGGTTTAAGAAAATCCAGTATCACCTTTCCAGATTTCACCTGCAGAGACTTCCTGAAAAGAAATGCAGCACAAGGAAGGGAATGCATTTCCCATTTTCCCTTCCTTCACTTGAAAGGAAAAAAGTGATTCCAGGAAAAAAAGTCTGATTCTGGAGATTGAGACTGCTGACCCTTGTGAAAGTGCTAGTATCATACAAGAGGTAGAAAGGGAAGGAAGGCCTTAGCACTTTCAGGGTGAAGGATCTGAAGTCATTCCCCTTACGCCTCTCTCTTCCATTCAGAGCATAAAGGGAAGGTAGGGACTACAATATCATCCTGACACAAACTGTCCTCAGTGAGTGTACTTCCTCCCTCTCCTGGCTATCCCAGGATCACAGAAGCAGAAAAGGAACCTAAGAGTGCATCTTCTCCTCATGTCCTCCTATGGTCCTGTGTTTTGAATTTCTCACTGAAAGGAGAATTATACTCTGCCTGCCTGTCCAGCTGCTGTCTATCCACTGCTTACCAAAACTGGAAGTATTAACACTCCCCCTGCAGGTACTCAATATAAAAATTTATCAGGAGGCCAGCCGTGTAAGTGTGAGAAAAGTCTACTAACAGCCCCCAAACTTGCTTTTTCAAATCCCTGGAGTGAGTTTTAATAAGAGTCATTGAAAGAGCCCATGAGAATCCCTCACTTTCAAATACACATAATCATTTTAGCACTGTTTCACCTTCTATCATTCGTGTGGGTTCCAGACGTGTTCAGAGTTTGACTCTTACCTATGTGCAAGATGTATGAATAGCCTAGTGACATGCCAAGATGAGCACTGCCAGTGGAACAGAGAGGTGAGGCATGTGGCCTGAAGAGCTAGAGCAGGGGACAGAGTAGCAGAGCCTGGCACTGCTGGTGTCACTCTGGTCCACCTGTGGCTGGGGAGAGCATGGCAGGCCCCCTGTAATGACAGGCTTCCTTGGTGCCCATAGCATCCCTGGGAACTGATAGCCATAGAGAGCAGTAAGTAAGGCCCTGAGTAGAGCAAAAGCATTTTTCATCCGCCAGCGAAGATGTCCGCAGCATGCGCATCACAAACCAGGGGCGAGTCAAGTCTTTGCCTGACACCTTTTCCTCCACTCTTCTTGGTCTTTTTCAGTTGGAGGAGGACAGGCCTTCTCAGCACTCCCTCCCGAGGTACAGCCCCCTGAGAAGACTGGCGTCCTCCGTTTTCTCCTCCTCAACCCTGGAGACAGAACACTACCCTCACGTTGGTGGCACTTTCATACAGCGCAGCCGTTCGGCGGAGAGCAGCCCCGTGCGCATGCCCCACCGCAGGCACATGCCCCTCACGGCAGGAAACCACAGACTCATGCCTTCCGTCCTCCGCATTTCCAGGTCCCAGCTCCAGCAGGTGTGGGCCCGCTTCACTCACAAAACATAGCCTGTTCAGGGAAGCAGCAGCCTCCATAATGCAATAATAGATCCCACCCGCCCACAATGTGTCACCACTTAATGCAATATTGAATCCCAGACAACACTGGCCTAAGGTACTGTAACTTCCAAAGCCCCTGCAACCAGACCCCACAGAGACTGAAAACATCTGCCTTTCTAAACCTCCCAGCAGCCTGAGCGAGGGGCGGCAGCAAGGCCGAAGATGAGAACGCAGATGGTGAACGTGTGGTGTGTGAAAGAGGTGGATGCCAGGGCTCATCTGAAAAACCCGCTCGCGCGTCCTGCAGCCTCGGGGTAGGAGGTGCAGGGCTGCCTCACTGAACACATGCAATCGAGCAACAAATACTGTCGAGTTATGACTGGAATGGAGAGACTGTGGAGGTATCAGCAAGCGTTACCTTCCTCAGCAAATCGGTTCAAGCATTTCTGTTGGTGTCTTCAGTCACTGGGCTGAATCTGTAGGCAGTTTTACTCCATCTAGGTATAGGCAGACTCCCACTCAAAGCTCACCTGAGGCAGGACCTCAGGTTTTTCCCTCTTGTGGAGTTACAATCATGTATCTCTTTGTTGCTTTGGCTTTGGAAATCCCCTTGCTTTTGTTGCAGTTTGGTTTCCATACAGTGACCACCCATTTCTGTCTCTCTGGCTGTGCCTCTGTTACGTGACAGGGGGACTGTTTGTCTGCTCTCCACTCCTAAGCTGCTCCAAATTTTCCTACCTGCCCCCAGAGGCACTGACTGTCGAGTTGGATAGCAAAGATTTTCTTACTGATCCAGCTGTATATTACACTGTTTTTAAATTCCAGAAATTTTAGGCAACTGCAGCTTTTCAATGGCAGAGCAGTCCTGCTTCTTGGCCTTGCTTGGAAATGCCTGTGATAACAGATCTCATTTGAGAAATAAAGTGGCCTCAGCTCCTGGTATACAGAGCCCATGAAGCCCTTCTCTAAAACTGTGAATCTCAAAAGAAAAGGGAGATCAAAGTTAATTTAAATTGTCATAAGTATCCTTATCTCCTGTGTTTGCAGAAATACATTGCCCTTCTCAGGGGAGTTGCAGTGTAAAACACCAGACTGTATGAAGACTTTCTGTAGTTAGGTGAATGTAGTAATTGCCTTCTATTGTCATGAGCATTTGGTCTCATCTTCTGGGAGAACAGGCAGTATGGATGTTAAGGGGAAGGGGTCATTGCTGGTGCTCAGGGCTCTAGGGAAGTGCAAGTGCAAAGTAAAATACTGTGCAGAAAATACACAAGCATAGGATACAGGCAAGGAAACATGTAAGTGCGAGTGTTGGAAGGAAGTTGTGACATGGAGGTGTCACTGCATAGGTAGGGTGTTTCCAGTGGGCTTACAGGGAACAATTCCTCCCAAGCAGTGCTTTCTGTAGGTACAGCTGCCCTACCTGAGGCTCCCTTAATATTAGATTCACCCTCCCATAAGCAAGACCAGATAGTGAAGCCCCAGACAGGGTGGGTGGTGCTTTCTGAAGTTCCTAGGACGTGGCCTGGTGTGTCTGCATGGTCTGACAGGCTGACATGCTGACAGAGCATCCTAGAGGGTGCAGGAACGGACATGGGGGGGCAACACATGCTCCTTGAGAAGATTTGGCACAGGTATGACCAGCCTCTTCCCATAGTCATTCCTGAATCAGTGACATCAATTTCTTTTGATTTGCCCCAAGAGCATGTGTGAACAAGACAGTTTAGTGTTCAGACAAAATTTTTATCTGCAATCTTTTAATGAACTTTATTTTTTAAAAAGGCACTGGGCATTGCCAAAAATGCTGGGGTTCAATGAACCACTAGCCTAATCCTATTTGGCGGATCCCTTGTCAAGCACAGATACCAGAAAGAGCAAGGCTTTGCTCTTCTCAAAGTGGCATGAGAAGGGATGATTTCCTTAAGTAGACTTTGCTCTGATGTTACTTTTTTTCCATCTTCAGTAGAAACTTTAACGGAAGAACAGATTCTGGAAAAAATGGAATTTGTGAAAGCACTAGACTTAAATCAGTAACTCTTAATAATTTTTGTTCGTAGCTTCCAAAACACTGATGTTCACTTTTCAAGGTCAGTTTTAGGAATTAAAATTACTCTTGTTCTATTTTTAAAGAAAAATCAAACAATTTTTAGTTTTGCCAGTCAGAAAAGGGAACAAACTAGATAACTGGGTATTTATAAACTCTAAGCCTTTTGTTCAGACAAAAACAATGACTAGCCAATAAGTAGCTCCATACATAAATTTCAAAGGTCAGTAATCTTATCTAATGCTACTCATCATAATGCTACTCACATAAACTTGGTACTGCTCTTCTAAGTTCAAAAATCTAATTTATAAAGATGGTTGATTTATATAGACTTCAGTAAGACTTTCTTCCAGTTAAAATTATTAATAAATTGAAAGCCAACCAGACAAAATATGTTTATATGTTGCTATCTCTTACAAGAGGGGCTGTTTCTCATTAGGACTCCTGACCTCCTGCCCTTAACTCAGCACTATTCCATGCCTTTAGTGGCTGTCAAGAACGACAAAGAAATCACTGAGGAGAAGGTTTGCAGTGACAGAAGGTGGGTGGTTTGATAAAACACTACTGACAGACCGGCTCTGCAGAAGGATCTGAATTGCTTGATAAATTGCTTGTGTTCAAAGTAATGATTGCATCCACACAGGGACAAGGTCATGTTTGGAGTATGAAAGATGTAAGCCACATGTACAGAATGAGAGAAACTGTGCCCTGGGGGATGCTGTCTCCCAAAATGAGGTGACAGTTAGGTGAAGTAATTAGCTGCATCTAAGTTCTCACTATGCTGCTGCAGCAAAGAAAAAGAAGAAATGCATTCTTCTTCGGTGTATCAGCAGGAAAACGGAAAATATGAGCAAAGGGCGATCTTTTGTGGTGGTGAGATCACTACCAGACACATCCCAGTCTTGTATGGAAATTTTTGTAAAAGGTTTTCAAAACCTAAAAGAGAAGAGTGATACAAGAATGCTTCTGTAAAACCTGCCTCGTAGAATAAGCTGGAAGAAATGCAGTCTGTCATTAAATACAAAACTGAAAAGTGACATGATTGCTGTTAGATGTCTCTGCCTGAATAGAGCAAGAGGGGTTTTAATCTGCCAGGCAAAGATATGAGTCTAAGTGCTGGAAGATAAAATAGCAAAGGTAAACCTATAAGCAAGATGCTCATTTTAAAGACATAAGTGTGTGGTAAACACTGAAATACATTATTAAAAGACACTGAATTCTTTGCTGTTGAGTCTCTGTAAGGTGGGATATTAGTTTCTAAACCAGTCCTGTTAAACCATCAAATCTGGGCTCTATACCAGAATAATTGGACGTGTTGCTGTCACCTGGGTTTTATGGGAAGTCTTATGTCATGATCAATATGGCTTTTACAATTTAATTCTGAACAAATTAATTGGTGCTAATGGCTGGAATCCTGATGTTAAAGTATTATGCAAAAAGTATTAAAAATAGTCAATTTAAAGGGATTTTTAACATCTTCATCTAATGCTGTATTAATTACTATGGAATCTACATATTGTTGAGGAACAGTTGGCAAATTAAAGAAATGTGAAAAGACGTCTTTTTTATATATATGGAAATGTAATAAATTGATATTGAAACTAGTTGCAGTGCAATTCTAAAAAAAAAACCCTTATGTAGATTACATTTATATTGCATTTATTTATTGTGTTTAATTTATAATGACTGCAATTATAAATGTAAAAATATGTCCAAAATCAGCTGGCAAAAAACCCAACTGATGGAAGGCTGTTGACATGAAAATTGGTCGTGGGGCTGTGGGCTGAAAAGTTAGTTGCCCTGGTTATTTGTCCTTTTATGTTTGGTAGGATTTTTTTAGTTCTTTAGATGGAATAAGCCAGTGGGAATCAACACTAGTGAAATAAAAATCCCTTTCAGCATCAGACTCTTGGGCAAATTGCGTTCATCAGAAGGGTCCAAGAATGGGATTTGCATCCTTAGGGAGATACTCTTCTTTTACTTCCCATTGTACATAGCACTTGTTCTCCTCAGAATCCAAATTGGAAATGAGCATTTGCCACTCCCTCATAGAGATCATTGCCATCAGGACAGGAAGCTGTTGCTGGGATCTCATTATCTACTTCAGTGAGCAAATGTTCATCACTTTTATATATGTATAAAAGCCATCTTTTTATATCTTGGCCTTTTGGCTCCTTTCACTTTCTTTCTATGCAGAACGGGAGATGTTTCCAAATTATTGCTCTCTCCTCAGCCTCCTTCCCTCAGGAAGGAGCTAATGAGATATGATTTCTGTGAAAATGTTACTGTAAATGCTTGGGTTAAGCTAGCACACATTCACTTTCCGGGGAGACAGTTCTGGCGGAAGGGGGTTGACTGAAAATAGGTTGCACTGACACAGGTGCAGTTCTGCAGATGCCAGTTTTCATTAAGAGTATCCTCTTGATACCCTCATGATGACAAAGTCCCTGGTGTGAGCTGGACCTTGTCTATCATTCCCATTCTCTTGTAGTGCTGTTGTAGGGCAGGCATGTGAAAGAGTTATGGTGCATCACCTCTTTCACTATTTAAAGTCTCTTTTGTTGCAGTGATGACAGAAAGTAAGATAGAAATGCCCGGTAAAACAGCCATATGGGTGATACAACCCCATCCTTACACTACCTCTTCATGATGAAGTCGCTCCTGTCCTACCACTCCTCTTTGTTGTGTGTCTGAACCTGGGCGTTGTGGTGGTCAAGGGTGCTGCAGGACTGTTGTTCTGAAAGGTTCTTGTTCAAAACTTGTGTTTGTTGGGCTGAATGGCAGCTGACACTCCCCCTACCTGGGATGGAGAAGCTGTACTTGGACAGTGGCCTCCAGGCTGGATTGAGATAAGGCAGCTGATGTCCTCCTCTGGAATTTCATCATTGCTCTGTAAGCAGAGACATTGCTCAGCAGCTGCCACACAGCTTCTGTTCAAATCTGAATCTGGATGCAAGAACAGCAGCAGTTGGCTATAGCCCCAAGGTGCTGGTAGACTTCACATGCAGAACCCACTCACCTTCACCTCACTGAGAAGTTCTTTTACATCTGGTTGCCTCTTTGTTCCAGTTTGCCTCTCCCATCTCTTCCCCATATGACAAAATCTTTTTGCTGTACCTTGGTTGCCTGTGTGTGTCCTGCTCCACACATTGGTAAGCCCCGTGGTTTACCTCCATTGCCTTTCACGGAATCTCATCCCCCTCATCCTTGTTGCATCCCTGGATGGGGAAGACCTTCGGCCTTTGCCATTCCCCAAAACCTGCAGAGCATGTCTCCTGCACCGGTTTCTTATGCATTGCGTTGCTCATGGTGCCCCATACAATCCCTATAGCACCTGGAGCAGCCAAGGGGCTTTCCCTCCCTCTGACTTCCTTGGAGGAAATTGAAAAAAAAGATGGCATGTTTTGGCAACTGGAGCAGTCTCAGCTCTACATGGAATCTGTGTGAGGATCACACTGTTTTAAGGCAGCTTGATTTCAAAAATGACAGTGGAAGATACCTTCCATTTTCAGGGCACTTGCATGAGTTTCAAGTCCTGGAATGCTTAGGACTTAGCAAGCTCTCCCCAGTTATTGTCTGCCTCAGCAGCTACATTTAGACAGCTGGCAATGCTCTTTCCCATAAGACAGAGGTACCATCTGTGTTTCCAAACCGTGTAAATAGCTGGCTGAACACCACTGCTGTTGTTGTGAGCATGTCTCTAAGTTCCGCTTAAATCAGTGCTTGGTCTCTGTGGGTCAGATTGACTGTCCCCATTCTCCAGCCGAGGAGCTGGGACAGTGGGAAGATTTCAAATCAAATAGAGTGTTTCAAGCAGCCAGGAGAGGGCAATTATAAGTGAAACAGAGCTGACACTCTTCATTAACTGTAGACTTTAACACACCAGTGTTTCCTCCTGTTGCCTGTCTTAAACAGGAGGTATCACAGACTGGTGGATTCTTTCTTGGGGGTTGGTATTCTTTGCTTTGCCACATATAATGACTATCCTTCCCTTATCAAGCCTGTTCCACTGCCATTAGGCCACCAAAGTGTCTTGTTGTTTTAAAGAAGTTCTTTGTTTCTTCTGTGATTCCATTTGACACCCAGCTCTCCCCAGCTGCTTGTGGAGCAGCCAGACGCGGGTGTTACACAGGAAGGCAGCATGCCTTTGAGAACCAGTCAACAATCTTTTTTTTTTCCTTTTTGCTATATTTTTTAGATACAGGACCTCTGGAAAGAGGCCTGTTGCTTGAACTGATCAGCCATAATAAGTAAAGGTGTTTTCAGCAGCTTCCCCAGCCCATTCACGGGCACAGAGCTTGAGCAGCTCTTCGGTAGCTGGGCTGTTTCTTTTCCAAAAGGGGCTCTAAAGCCAGTGAGCACACACCTCTTGTAACGCACCTAGGCTGTGAGCACTTGAGATGAGAAACAAAACAAGTGTCATTTGAGACACTTCTCTGCTCTATGCTTCAAACATTTCTTCCAAAGATTTCATTTTGGAGTGTTTATCTACCTCATTTGTCTTTTGTTTCAGCAGCATTGCCAGGCTTTGGTACCATCTTTGCCCCTGACTACTTTGCCCCAACGTGTGCAGCCTCTTTTGAGTCTTGGTGATTTGTTTTGTAGTAGAAGCCTTCTGCAGTCAGAAAGACCCTTCTGCAGTCTGGGAAACAAGAGCAAACACCTCAGTTTAGCCTTTCTAGAGTTTAGTCAGAAACAACACTTGTGGTATTCATACCTTCCTATGGGCTCTTAAACTCTAAAGATCCCCAAGTGCTTTATTTTTCCCATGAGTCACTTCCCTGCTGTTTAACATGGGGGAGTCAGCAGCAAAAAAAGCCTTTTCAGAACATGTCAGGATGAAGCTAGATGTTTGGTTGCACAAAGGGAATTTCAGGAGGCTGAATATTTTTTTCATAATCTGTAATTGTCAGAACAGTGGGTGGGAGCTATATACCAAATACAACAAATATTGAGGCATTTCTTTGACTGCAAATCACCAGGAACTTCCCTTGCTCTCTCATGGAAAAATGCACTATTTGAATCTGGTGCTGTGATCCTTTGTAAATAAATTAAGGCAAGAAAATACAACCATTGCTGGTTCACTCCTCTCTTGTAAAATAGCTCAACAATAGGATGCACTGTGAGACTGAAGGTCAGAAAGCATGAGAAGAGGTGTTCAGTCCTTTTCCTGTTTTCTAGCATCCTTCCCTCTCACATCGCCATCGATCTTCCGTGATATGTGTATGTGGAACTTTAAGAGCTTGACCGCAGCACAAGATTATTCTTGAAAATTGAACATTTTCTACTGCGTATCTGGGAGAATTGGTGACAGATACCAACCACGTTTATCCAGTGGGTCTGGCATCTCTTCCTTAGGCTACATGGCGTGTCTGTGGTATCCAGTTACGTTTGTATTACAGCCACATAGTAACTGATGCAGTTCTGTGTCAGTGACTGAATTGACTCCTGCCTTCAGCTGCTGGGTTATATGAATGACACATTTTATTAATGATTGTCATTAGAGATTTATTCATGACACACTCAGAACTTTACCTGAAGCTGAGACCATTTTGCTACTTTCATATTGAATAAGAAAGGGCTCTTTTATCCCAATCTATTCAAAAGAGAAGCTTTTCTTTTTCGTTTTGCTTTTCTTGTTTCCCTTTGGTAAAAATGGGAAAGAACAATTTGGAGATGGCTGTTGTATATTTGTCTAGCTCTGCTTGGCAGTAACAGATGGGCTGCAAGAGGCTAGCTGAAAAAAACAACAAAATTGCATTTCCTAGCACGCAAGGTCTGAAGCCTTTAAAATCATGGATAATTTGCAAACCCCTAAAATCCTGTTAGTGTTTATTGTGAAAAAAATTGCCTCGGTTATTTCTCAGCTGGAGAACATGGGGTACCTTTTTCTTGACCTGCTTCCCTGTAGTTGCCAGCTCTCCCCAGAGTGACTGGAAGAGAAAATAATTTCTGGAGAGGCTGACCAAAGTAAGCCAGATGTGCTTCATGATTTCGTTGTTGTCCCCAGGATGGTGTTGGGATGCTTTATGCTGGAGCTTCCATTTCTGATTGTCTGTGTGTGTATGTGTGTGCATGACCCACACATGGTCACGTGTGGTCCTGCCTTACAGAAGAGTTTCTGTGCCAGTAGTGGGCCACTTTGCACACCCCCAAATGCAGAAAAGGCTGTTGCAAAGAAGAAATCTCAGCCACCTACAGAAAGCGTCTTTATGGTGTCTGGTTCAGGTGGTACACCCGGCCTCCTCTGTCTGATTTCAGCAACCTGGCCCAGTCCAGGTCTCTTCATTCAACATGTTGTGACATAAACACATCTCTCTCCTTTTGCTGTCAGCTGGTGGCAGAGTGTTGTGGTGATGAGAACAGTGCTGGCACTTGGGACATAATTTATAGTATGCAAACACCTATTTTGGGTAATATGAAAACATGAAATAAAACACATAAAGGCTGATCATTGTGGCACTGCCTTGCTTTTTGTTGCGTTTTTATGCCAAGTGTTTTGTGTTTGGGTCACTATAACACCTGCATTGGCAGTTCCAGGGGACAGTGCAAAGATTAATTTCTGGGAAATGTTTCTAAGTGTTATTTGCTGTATTGCAACTTATTTATATCACACCTGCCATTGAAAAAAATGATGTTACGATGAATGTACATTTTGAACAAGCTGCTAACCATGTAACCTGGGGATTGAAAGCAATCCCCATTTTACATTCACTTGCATGTCTTCTAGTGTTAGAAAAGAAAATTGCTTTATGTTTGGAGGTTTTATTTTTTCATATGCAAAGTGGTTCAATGAGTTACCTCATCTAGTGCACTTGCCTCGTAAAAATGCCCAGGGTTTCCTCCAACAACTCCAACAAGTTTCTCCGTTTAATTATGAGTGCAATTAATTGTCTGGCAACGTGAAACACAGTAATGGCAAATTTCCTCTGAACAAGTCAGATAAGGAGGATTTCCGTGGGACGACTCCTGCCCCTTCAGCTTGGTCCTTCCTAGAAAACCCCTACCAGATCAGGTTCTTATTCAGCACTGCTGACTTCTGGTTATTTTTATGACTTAGGAAGATGTTTAGCTTTCAGAATACTATACTTCTTTCTTGCTGCTATTAAGTTGCCTTTACAGTTAGGGATTAGAGGAATTTTTGGATTATCATTTCCTTCCACTTTGCTCACTATTTCCCGAGTCTCCAATGAGTGATAAAAATGGAGTGGTCCCTGTGTCTGCTCAGACAGAGAGCTCTGCTTTGGCTCTCACTGGAGACACTGGTGGGTACAGAGTTGGGAAGCTGAGTGGCAGGCATCCCACCTTTACAGAGCTTTTGCTTCCATCCAAGACGCTAGGAAAACTGGCACAAACCTAAGACATGAAAGCACAAACAGGGAGGAGCAGAGCACTTATCCAGCGTGGGACTGGATTGTCCTATTCACCTTGGTAAAAAGAATGAAGAAAAAGGCTGTGGAGCATTGATGCTAAGATGCTGGATAGAAGAACATCTGTTACATTTATGGTGCTGATTCTGGGAACACAGAGATCCTGCAAGTAAGCATGGCAGCTCTAAAACCCCTGCTACTTTTACCTCATCTGATGCTGGTTTGAAGAAAGAGCTGTTTCAGAAACTCAGATTCTAGGTTTTTTCCACACACTGTTGTCAATCCTGCCAGATCTCCCAGTCCCAATCAAGCTTAGTCTATGTTGGCAGAGGATAATGTCACTTCCAGGATATGCTAAGGTCCTGATAGTATCCAAATAAAAGCTGTTACAGGGAAGACTGGACTACAGCTCTTGCTGTCAGTGTGCCATCTGCATCTCTCAGGACTAAGGCCTCTTCCCGTTCCCAGTGGAACAATTAACGTCGTGTTGAGAACTTGATTTCTGCTTCTCAGACTTTTCAGCTCCCATGAAGAATCTCAGGGACCAGCATATCCTTCCTTTGCATTACCTTGTGTCACCTGTTAGACTTCTGTTGCTGCTAAGCAGGAGAGTCCAAACCATATTTAACCAACTGCTACTTGAGTAGGAGGTGAATGTGGGTTTCTGTGGTCATTGCTACTGAGAGGAGACAAAAGCCGTAGGGAACCTGTTGTGCTTCCTGGTTTGCTTGAGAAACTCCATCTGCTGGGACTCGAGTTTGCTTGAGGCAGTGGATCTCAGTGCAGTCCCCTTCAAGCAGGTCTCCAATATTAAGAGGTCCAGCAGAAGAGGTTCTTTAGACTGCCAGGGGTCCTCATGGAGGAGGACCTTCTGCTAGGGACAGAAGGTTTGCAGAAGCTGTGGAAGTTCGTCTCAGGGGGAAGGCAGCAGGGAGATGGAGGGGACACAGCCTGCTGTAGCTTTAAAGGCAGTACTGTGTAGGGATCTGTTTGGAAGGACATAGTTGACTAAAGGGATCCAAAGCTTGTTTTCCTCGAGTCTTTTTATTCTTCCTTATCTAATCCCTTTAGAGCCTAAGGTCAACCCCTTTTTGTACTGCAATAACACTGTAATATATGCTTGCACTAATTCTTCTGGTATACCAAGCATGCAAGACCAATTTAAAGCTTTTTTTTTTTTTTCAGAAGAAAAAGACTGTATTATTGTGTATATAGAAATACTGAGAGAGAAATTGAATTCTGTCTCCTGTATAAAAGCATGCATTGATTACCTGTATGTAGATCATGCTGTAAATGCTGCAGAGTACTGTAAAATCCTACACTTGAAACCACAATGAACAGGCAATGTCATCAAAAACAAATGAAACAGAAGCTGTGCAATGGATTTTGTGCCTTTTTTAAATCCATGTATGTTAATCCAGACAATCGGGGGAAAAAAAAAAAAAAAGGAAAAAACGAACAAACAAAAAAAAAGCTTGTATACTACCAAAACCTTATTAAAGAATCAAAGGCAGCATCTTGTTGATGGCTGGGTTTTTTATTTGCTTTCTTTCTTTGTTTTTCTGCTTCCTTTTCTGCTCTGGGAAGGTGTCCCCTCCTCATCCTTGGGTACGTGGGAGCACTGCACAGGGAGTTGAAGGAGATCTGGTAGAACAGTGAGAGTTCTATTATTGCTTACACATGTGATCACTAAAAACTTGCAGTTAAGACACATCTGGGAATAGAAACAAAGTTACGTGACTGTTAGAGATGTGTTTTATGTACTTTGGGAAGGCCACACTGTGATTTTAGTTCAAGGCATATGAAGGCTCTGGTACCTGTGGAAAGGGTGGTGGAAATTTCCCTCATGCAGAAGAATCACAAGACTCCATCTCCTCAAAGACAGAGAGCAGTTTGTGCAGGCAAGTGATGGTCTGGGAGGAGGGACGTGGATGAGACTGTGGTCTCAGAGGGTTGTACAGTGTGTGAGTCCCCTTTTCTCCTGGGAATTCTGTGGAGTGTCAGGCAGGATTCTTCTGAGTCTGCCTTTAGCAAGGTCCAAAGCTTATCTTCTCCATGCTTCAAAGTGTGTTTTAGTTTGCCCCTGAGAGGCTGCCGGTGTGTAGCAGATGTATGTCTGTCAGGCTCTGCAGAAAGATCAGTGATGCCGTGGTTTAGAGCATGGTCTGAAACAGAACAATGGATAGAAGAAGTGCATCATTTCCTGAATTTATGTGAGATAAATATTGTGAGGGGGTTTTTTTCCTGTGCCTGGTTGATTTTTGCTTACAAGAGATGGGAGAGAAAAAAATCCCAAATTCTAAAGTAAAAGGGAAAATTTATTAGGCTTATACGGGAAACTGTTCCCTTTTCTGCGCATCAGTGCAGAGCTGCTTAGGAGAGCAGGCTTTTCTGGAGGACACTGAGCCCACTCTGTACCCTGTGTTGCATTAGGGCTATAGAAATTATGACAGAAAATAAACCCACTTGTCCTCAGGTCCAGCAGGTCCCCAGAGATCAGGGGGGCTGGGTGTGGCCGGGCTTAATTGCTGGTTATTCCCAATTCAGCACTGTGAGTCTAGCTGAGTTCAAGAAGAACTTTCACAGGCACAGATTCACAGAGAACGTGGTCTTGACACTATGGGTCTGATTGTGTTCTACAAGAACTTGATCACAGATCACGGATTCACAAATAATCCAGTTTATCAATACTATAGATCTGGCCAAGTAAAGTAAGAACTTCACAAATCAGATTCATGGATAGTGCTTTTTCTTTGCCCCAATGCCCCCCTTCTTTTATACTATAATTTTTGGTGCTTTCCAAATGGGTGGAAGGGTGTCATAGGTGGGATTTTGGTGACTGTCATCATATATGTAAGGCATGCCCTTTTTCTCTTCATTTGCATTCTAAGGTATGTGAAAGTTAACATACAAATAAGGCTTAATGAGGGTCTTGGTTACTTTCAGTCAGTTGATACAAAAGGTGAAATAATCACTTTAGTCCTCCTTCCACCCAGTGAGGCAGGAGTCAGTGGTGCTCCAGAGAGTCTTTGCACACATCCTAATCTTCTTAACCAGAGTTACAACACAGCTTGTTGTGGAGGGTGAAGGGGGAGGCTGATGGCTGGTACTGAAACAATATTGGGCTTGAGGCCTCCACTTCACCCCAGACAACATCCAGTGGTTTGACCTTGCTCGAGCCATGTGCAGGGTCAGTGAGGGGCCCACCATGGTCAATTTGTCACCGACATAAACCAACACTTAGTTCTCATCCCGTTATTCACCCAGTGGCCACAGCCACACAAACAGCAGCCATAACATTGTTGCACACTGAGGGATATCATGGAATGCATATTTATTTTCTTGACCAAAGGGGACATCATAAAGTTAATTTAACTTCATATAATTGATTTTTGGGGTATCTCTCTAGGGTGATTCCTTTTCCTGCTCTTCCACATCTTTCATTTCCATCCATACAAGTCTTACGCATATCTGACAGATCATTACCTGAGTTATCATTGATAATAATCCTTAAAATGTAATAATTACAACAAAAACTAATAATAAAGATCGTGATAAGCTCTGTAGCCAGCCAGTAAGTGAAAAACCTAACCCATGCAGGAGCTTGTTTAATGTCCATTTTCCATACTACATCCAAGATCTCTATTTGTTCTTGTTGTATACTTCACATGGTCTAGTTGTTCACAAAGATCCTTAGTTACATTTGATATATGAATGGAGCAGGTATCATCAGACAGACTCACACATCCACACACTCCTTTTTCAGGCCATAATAAAAGCCTAATTTTAGTCAGTTTTGCAAAGCCATTTTTGACGTTGCCTGCAATTGTACCTTTACTTCCTCCAGTACCACACGAGTTGCATTAGTCAATGCTTTGATTTGTCCAGTAAGGTTCTATAACATCATTCGATCTTGGAATGCCATCGGCTGGGGTGTGAAAACAGATTCCAGACCCCACCGCAGGTCCACTTGTTACGAGTATCTTATTGGTCAAGACAAGCTGATGGAGAAGTCCCCTTCTGCTGACCACATGGCCAAGAGAGAGGACAAAGAAAAGAAAAAACACAAGACAGCAACTAAGCCTTTGTGATTACAGAGCTCCCTCTTCCCCTAAAAAGCAACCAAGAGGGAACAGGGACAAAACAAAAAAAACATGAAAGTACCATTTCTTATTGTCCAGAACCAAAAGTCAGTGCTGCTGGGTTGTCTGCTCTACACCACACAACAGGTGCTCTCCTGGCAGCAGCAATTCCATCAACAGTGGTGGCTGGGACTGGGCCACTGGCTGGAACTTGTGGAGAGAAAAGGGGGTCTGACCTTCTGGGATGTCCTGGGCAGCAGCAGTGAAAAGGTCCAAGGAAAACGTCCTCCCCAGCTCCAGAAACAGGGATTGCTTCCAGCAAGAGCAGCCAAACTGATGTTAGGAAATTCTCTAAAGCCCAGAGAGAAAACAAAAGAGGGCTTCTGCCTTGTGCTGACTCTGAGAACCTGTCCCAGGCAACTCTCTTGGCAGCCCGGGGAGAAACAAGAAAGAGAGCACAGTGTGCCTGTCCCTGTCTTTCAAAGGGACAGTGATAATCTTGGGAAGGTTGGCATAGGAAAGATATGGAATACAAGACACATTTCTCGGATTACCCAGGACACCTGTATTGCCGTTGGTCTTGTGACTCCCTTTTGATTCATCCACACACATCACCGTTGTAAAAGGCTGCTTCCTCCAAAGGTGAGAAAGTGTCAATAATCCCAGTGTGTGTTGGCATCACTGCCCCTCAGCAGATCACGTTTCATCACTGCTGAGCCACTTGGTGTGCCCCAGAAGAGGATGCTTAGCTCGGAATAAATCATGTCAGGCCTGGTGTCATTGTTATTCAAAAAAGACCAGACACACCACATTGTGGCAATCCCCATTGGAATATGCATTCCTCATGGTATATTAGTACACATGTCCTGAGGATGATGATAAATCATATCAATCATTTCCCTATTAGTCCCAAATATTAATGGTGGCTCAGGGATGTTGCAGTTCCCTGTGGTTGTATTGTTCTTGTGCCACTTCAAAATATATTTTCCTTAGTTCCCCAAGTCAGATTTGTGGAGTTTTTTCACATGATCTCCCAAGTTTTGGTCAAATCCATAGTTAATATTTCCCAAGAACTGGTGAGCTGGGAGACTGAGGGAGATGAACACACAGTTCTTTGAGTAATATTGTGTGTCCATCTAAAAGCTTGGATTAACTGCAGCATAAGATTTGAAGTGAGACCTGAACTTCCATCTAGTAACATAAACCTTTGAAGTGTTCGACAGGACCGTTGCCTTGGGGATATTATGGAATGTGAAATATCCATCAGATTTTTTCCTCTTTGGACCAGTCTTGAACCATCATTGCTGTGAAACATGAGCTATTGCAACTCTGAATTTCCCATGGGAGGGGCAGTGTGCTGAACTATTCTTTCACAATTCCACTGAGACATCCCAGATAGACAGATCACTGTAGGTTCCTGAGCAGTGCCTGCAGGTGACACTGTACCCTTATGAACTAAATCTGGGAGGTGGGAAGGTCCCCTGATGATCACACTCTATCCTCTCTTTATCTGTTCTGCCTGTTTCACAGGGAGACCAGCCCTTTTCAAGATCAGAGCACCTCATTTTGGTATCACTGAAAGAGTGGGAGCCCAACTCCAGTGGTGTCTCCACCTGTTCTGGCTCCTTTTGCCATAGATGATGAGACCCATGCCCACTGAATCCCCATTCTATGTGAATAAAGTCAGTTGGGTGTATGGGACAGAGTTGTTGGAACAATTTCAGTTCACTTATTAACAATTCTAATACATTCATGTGCAGTTATGTCATTCCCATGATTTTCCTTTCCTCAATAGTCCATGAAGACATCAAACAATAATCAGAAGAAAATGTGGTCAAGAAGGAGAATTATGAAAAGCAAGTCCTTCACACCTAGGGCAGTCATCCAATTATGAGCAGGCCCCCTGGCAGTGTCACCATTTTGACAATGTTTGGAACTGCAGCAGTTGAAGTTGCAGTATTAGCAAAAAACTGTTAACAATCCATGATGAAATAGCACTGTTGATTTGTTTACTGGCCACACTGGTGAATTATAAGGCAAGTGATGCCTCTTCTTTCCAAATCTGTCACCACCCAGTCCTTGTGTGTGCTACTCTTGGTAGGGGGCATTACTTTACATTCATGAACTTGTAAGAGGGCAGTGATATTGATGTTTTTAATAGGTTGATATGTTTTGCAGATCCTGAACTGTCCCACATTCTTTCAGATTTTATTTCTGTCTCTGGCAACCCAGTTGCCTTCTATTGCAAAACTCCAGAGTTCCATCTGTGAGTTTCTAGGTTTGACCATAAAGTAGGTAAAGTCCTAAAATGTTTGTTTGGACAGCACTCACAAGCACTTCAACCTTAGTTAATAATCTAGGACAAGTTTGATTAAGAGACAGAGTGTTAAAGAGGTGAAACGTGCACACTTTGTGGGGAACGCGTGCTCAGACACGTGTAATGCCACAGGCGTTCCTGGACAAGCAACTGACAAGTCAAGAGAGAGTCAGGAGTGGAGATCTGAGGCCAAACAGGCAGGAAGATGTGGCTGCCTTAGCTCATGGCATAATTCCTGCTCACAGGAGAGTGAACCTGATAGAGGGCTGCCAGGATGACCAGGAACTGGAAACATCTGACATGAGAAGAGGCCGAGAGATCTGGGTTTGTTCTGCCTTAAAAACAGGATTGGTCGTGGCATCCTTTTTCTGCCTTGAACTGCCTGATGGAGGGAGATGCCATACTCTTCTCAGAGGTGCACAATGAAAGGATGAGGTGTTATGGACAAAGGTTGCATGAAAGGAAAGTTAGATTTAGGAATTAGATCCTAACCCCCCCACATTTTTCACTATGAAGAGCCTCAAACTCTAGGAGAGGGTCCCAAAGATGTGAGATTTCCATCCTTGGAGTACTAAAAACTCAGCTGGCTGCTTTGAGGGGTGTTTGGAGCAGAGATCTTCAGAGATTCCTTATATCTTTTTTATTCTGCTGTTTTAATACACAGGCTAAGCTTCTCCACTTCTGATCTTCTGACATCTTTCCTCAGTTCCTCCCCATTAGTACAGCAGAGCAGAAAAGTTCTTCTCTGGCCTTTGGGGAATAGTCCTAGAGCAGCTGAGTGTGATGTAGGACAAAAGACTGTCAAGACCCAAGTTTCTCTCGTGAGGGGTTCAAACTGGGAACACCTTGTTCAGCAGAATTTCTTGTAGTTGGGTATTTGTGTTCTTTGGACTTTCTCTGTGGTGCGTTTACAGTGGCAAAGCAGCGACTGTCTTGGGCTGCTTTAAGGAATGTGCTCTGGCAGTTTTGGGGCACTGCATGCAGCTGGTTAAGCAGTCCAGGTCTCCCAAAGATAGAAGCAAAGCAGTCACTGTTGTGCTTAGGGTGCAGTGTCCATACAGGAAATTAGAACGTACAGGGAGAAATTGAAATGGCAGACAGAAAGGCAGCGCATTTACTAAATACTGCAAGGAATTTGTAGAGGTGGAAGTACATGGGGGTTAGAAAGTTATCTACAGCATGACTCAATGGTAGCAGAGGGGCACCAGAGCACAAGAAATAAAGAACTGCTATTTTTCTTACAGCGACATCCTGCTGTCCAGCTCCATGTCATACATTTTTGCTTAGTGCAGCCTCATCTCAGAAAAACTTTAAATGTCTTGCAAGGGAAAAGCTATTGAGGAAAGAGGGTTTGCTGGATACAGGGCAGACTGCAGGCACAGAAACCATATCTCTGGCCTATGTAGGATGTGCTCTGCAGGGCTGGATTCAGCTCATATTTACCACAAAGCAGAAGAGATGACACAAGCCAAGGGCTGGGAAGAGATTTTAAGGTCTACACAGGTACATATTTCACTATGCAAAGAAAAACAGCAATTGTCCATCTGCATCATCAAACATAGCATCTAGAAAATGGTGTGAGATAGAGCAGCAGAGGAACTGTTGTTGGCGTTGTGGAACTCTTTCCAATTGGGAGGCTCAGCACAAGGCAAGATGTTGGTCAGGTCCCATTCCCACTGGGGAAGTGCATACGTTTGTTTAGAATTCCAGGAATAGCACTCTGGATGTATTTCTTGGAGAAAAAAAACACCCGGCCAACATGCATCATCCAAGCCTAGGCTGTTGAATGAACTAATTTCCAAGAAGTGCCTGAGGGAAGAAGCCACGTGGGTAATTTCCTTTGCAAAGGGTGGTAAGTGCCTCTTACCAATCCAAGTTCCACATCTGCCATCCTGATAAAAAAGATAGGTCAGTGAACGCCCAAACCAGGCCAATATAGGGCCATCTTCAGGGCCAGGCTTCAGCTTTAATGAAAGAAGAGAAGCAGGTTTGGAGTCCAGAGGTATTGCCAAAACCAGCCTGTGTTTTAATTTATAAGATATAAAAAGGAATGTTAACTGGATAACAACTTACCACCACGCAGAACAGCTTGATGCTGCCCACCAACCTATTTGAAATGTCTCTGTTGTACAGGAGCATAAAAATACTACATTTTTCAGGCGCAGCGCATGCAGATTTTCAGCACAATTTTTAATTTTTAATTGAGCCATTGGACTGAAAAGCCACTGAGGGCTTTTTCTCCCAGCAGAGACAAAAAGATCCATTCCCATGGCCAGGTGAATGTGGTAGCTGTTAGCAGCTCTGGAGCTCACATGGTTAAGTGGGTGCCTCTTTAGTTATGTAGCCTAAATATCCTCTGGCGCTGTTGAATGCCGCTGGAAAACGCAGATGTTTGGAGCCCTGCTGTTCATGATTAGGACTTTTCAAGGGTGACATGTGATGCATTATTGACCAGTTGATTTTATGGAGAGGTTACAGTTTGCAAGCCCTAACAGAAGTGTGCTGTAAGTGATTTGGTTTTAAATCCATTCTGCAGAGTGGTGCTGATGTGATTTTCATTTGCAACTGATTGTTAATTAGGCCATGCTTGACAGGCATTTCCTATTTATTTTGGCCTTGTTTGGTCAAGTGTGTGCATATGCGTGTGAGCTATTGCTTTTCTGTAGGATCATTTGCAGTCATTTCACAGCCTGCTACTACCACAGGCTGCTGCTGGAGAAGCAGTGCCCCCACCACCCGTCCTGTCTGCCCTTCACTTCTGGTTGGACACCCCAGGGTCTGATAATGACACTTTATGTGCCAGCTTTTGTGACTTGGTGATGGTTTTAGTGGAAGCAGAAGCCTGTAGGAGACAGAGTGAGGAGTTGCTACAGGGCTGTGGGAGCAGAAGGGGAGATGGATGGTGCACCAGGAGAACACAGTAGCACTTACAAGTGTTACTGCCCCAGGGACAATGGTGGATGGTAATGGAAAGTGATCAGGAAACTTACCTAGCCCAGAGGTACCCCTTGAGTTCACTGTGGCCTGGGCATAAAAGAGAGTTGTTAAGTGGTTCCATTAAGGAAGGAGTGATGTAAATATGTAAATACTGAAATAAATATGTAAATGCTGAAAATTATTGAGAAATGTGAAAAAATCCTTTAAAATTGCTCTAAAATGGTTCAATTAGGTGCAGGTTAAAGACTGCTAACAAAGGAACTTCTTTGGCACTTTTTTTTCCCTTCATTGATAAGTATCTGTGAATCTCTATTTTCTAAGGTTTGTATGAATCAAATGATAGAGTGATGACTGCTCAGGCACGTGTTTTGGAAGTGTGATGGATTAGATGCTTTCCGTAGATTCCTCCTGCTGCTGCTGTCTTCTCTGTCAATGCTGTGTCTGAATGCTAACTCACCCTCTTTTGTCACATTTGTCTTCCTGCAGGCATACATGCTGAAGTCATTTGAAATGAATGGCCTGCCCAAGGCAGTCCCTTTAAGTTTGCCTTACCAAGACTTCAGAAAAGATATGTGCAACTACTGGGAAAAGCCTAAGTTATCGCAGCGGATAAAGAAAGTTGATTTCTCAAATATTGTCTTGACTGCTCCTTGCAAACCTCTGGAACCTTACCTGGAAATGAATGGAAAAGAGGAGGAGGAGGAGG
>WAAE01018844.1:0-26975 GCA_013400495.1 Nicator chloris
TCTGTTTCAGCTTCTTAAGGCATTAGTGCCAGTCCAGTGTAGATGGCAGATGCCTGTGCAAGTGCTGTCAGCTGTACTAGTAACCTCTCCTATGTTGCTCCTACCCCCCCAGGTCTCCAGTTTCTCTCACCATCTTAGAAATGAGCATACATGTCTCACCCCACTACAGGGGAGAGGGTGACCTGCACACAGGTGTTTACACATGCTTTCAGTCACAGGGCCTCCACTACTGTTCCATCATGTGAGCCATCATCAGAGCTCCTCCAGCCTCCAGCTTCTGCCTTTACTGTTTAGGCTATGTAATAACTCAGGTGTTTTGCTGAGAAAATGAATTTACTACCCTTTGAGTTTCTAACAGGCCCACCATCTATTATACAATGAGTATTGAGGCTAATATTGACCCATCACAGTACTTAAAGGTAATGCATGTCACTTTCAGGGATAGATTTTCCCTATTCCTATCAGTTGTCAAAAAATATTTGTTGCAGATTGTTCAACCAGTAAAAGAGCAAAGACTCTTGTCACCCTTTTTAAATAAGGCTTTAGTGCAAGAGACATATTAGATGAATACCTCCTTTGTAGGGTGATAATTGTTATTAGATAGTGCTTTGGAGAAGAGATGTTTGAGGGAGTCACCATTCCCAGTATTTGGTGGTACACCATGGTTGGGTCAGTGACCTTTTCAACTTGGCTGGGAATCCACTGAGAAACAGCTGTGGTGTTTTTTTCTCTTGAAATGCAAAAAGGAAATTCCTTGCCTTAATGTCCAGCATTGTTAGCTTCACTGCAGTAAACTTCTGGGGGATTTTGTAGAACATTTGGTGTTGTTTTTTAACTGTGAAATGCTGATTTGTTTGTCATTTATTGGGGTTACCCCAGGGTGAGCCAATACAGTTTAGTCTTGAGTTACTTTGGTCGTTGTGCCCATAAAAATGTTGCAGACCTTTAAAACTGCAATGGGAAACAGATTACCCAGAGACATATTTTACTCTCAGATGCTAAAGAGGTTTGAGCAGAAGCAACTGATCATGGTATTTGGACACTGCAATTATTCTGTTCCCATGCTAGCTTTGATAAAACAAGTGCTAATGTCAATCATGGAAATACCAGGGAAATATCTACTATTTTCCAGGCAAAAAAGTTAAGAGTGCATGCCAGAGTGAATGGTCAAAACATGAAATGGAAGAAACATGAAATACAAGTAAAGTTTCCAGAATGGGACAGAAGTCAGCCAGGGATTTAAAGGAATTACGGAATGAATGATGTAACTGCACTACTAGCAGTAATGTTTGCAATGGCTAGATTATCATAATGTTCGGTGATAAGCAACTTTACTCTGCTGAAGTCAAAATCTTTTTAGAATTTACTCCAATTGCAGAAATAGCTTATGACAGGTAATTTGAAAAATCCTCACCAAGACTTCACAGAAATCAGTGATTATCCTATGGACCTGAATGGCAATGCATATTTTATTTGTCACGTGGAATGAAAAGATCAGGTCTGTGTGGCTTTTAACCATGCCCATGCAACGACTTGCTATTTACATACATCTGTTACCATATGGACTGGGGAATACCCACTATGAATAGTGCCTGAACTCTTGGAAGACAGAGGCAAAGGTGAGTGAAAACAGTCAGAAAGCCTAGAGAGGAGCTCAGGGTTGTGGAATAGTTCTGGAAAATGGAGCTTGCTTTGAGATTAACTCCCCTCAACTTTCTAGGTCAAGTGAGCGAGCTGCAGGATTACACTGGACTGATTACACTGGGAGGGACAAAGACATTTTGTCACTTCACATGTAGGTGAATCAAAATCAGGGAAATTCATAGAAACTCCAGTTGTGTGTGTCAGAAGGAAGGAAGCCCAACTGGACCTGTAAAATGCAAGTTATCTGTTTCTGCGATCCCTCTCTCACCACTCAGCTCCTTGCATATCTCCTTGTCTCCCGTTTCTGCATCTCTGCCATCGGTGTCTCAGTTTCTGCGCATGCACACTTCCTCTTTGCAACATAAAACCTTAGTCACTTTGTACTGAATACTGCTACATGCACAATAATCCTGTGACTTTGGAGCTGTGAAAATTACATCCTTCCCATCAATGCTGTGTGAGGTTGTTCACAGACCCCACAGCCTTTCTCTTGCTGAGGGGCTAAGACCTTCCCTCCTGTTTTGAGGAACTGAGCAGGGGATTTCTCATCCTCATGAGAAAACTAGCACCAGAGTCTAAAACGTCATGGGGGAAGCAAGATAGGGTTTGTCAATGTATCAGAATTGCTTAATTTGTGTTGACTGTTCTTTCTCTTACAGTATTCCTTCAGGAAAAAGGCTGTCACACTATGTTACTTTGTCTGTGGCACTCTGGGCTGCTTCTGCTGATTCAGACAATTTCAAAGGAACTATGAAATAGGGATAAAAATTCTGTATTTCAAGGAAAGAAAAGCTTCACTGGGAATCATTTTAGAAAACAAGTGACACAATAAGGAGATAAGGTTTGTAAATGACTTAGAGATAAATCAGGTAGTCCAAGTCTGTGAGGAACTTCTGCTGGAGTAAAGAAAGCTAGGTGGCTTGGTGGTATATTAAATTCCTTGAAGACAACGGCAAATTAATGCAAGTTGGGAGGAAAAATCAGAATGACATATTGCTTGGCTCTAAATTAATCATAACCACGCAGCAAAAAAAAGTGTCACAACAGACATCTTAGTCAAACCATATGCTCTGAGAGCAGAAAAAAGTGTTGGCAAACTGATAGAATGTAGGAGGAAAAAGATAGAAAACAATATTGAAAACAATATAATATAATTATATAAGCCAGTGATGTCTTCTCTGTTCCTTCTAGGCCAACCAGATTGAAAATAATACTGCAGAAATACTAAGGGTCCAAGGAAATACATGAAAAAAATTGTTAGAGAAATGGAAATGTGGTACAAGTTTTTATGGAAGGAGAGTGTGGAAAGAGTAGAGATGGTTAGATTAGAGAGGAAAAAGAAGTGACAGCATGACAGAACTGTACAGAATAATTATTGCTGTAAGGAAGATTGCCTTTCCCACAAAACAAAATGATCAAGACACAAAACTGAATAACAAGACATTTACAACCAATAAAACAATCCCATTTATATAATGTTTAATGGGCGAGCTAGATATCTACATGAGCAATGGGAACAGAAAGATTTTGTTGGAAAAGAAAAGAAATAGGAAAACAATCTGTGTGATTTGAGTCAAAACAAAACTACAGTGTTAAAGAGCAATTTACCCCTTTGGGCAGGTTATACTCTTAATATCCTTTATGAACCCTATTTCTGAGAAGAATTTAGGAAAACTTTGAAGTAGGGTACTGTGATGAGTAGCTCACATCTGCTCTCACACTGAAAGCAGCTGTGTTCTGGCTTTGTGCTGTGGTGGGGACTAGCAAGACCTGCACAATTTATAAGCAACATAACTAAGGCACTGGAAGGAGCTGAGGTACCAAGGTGCCATATCTGAGGTTCCCCTGGCACAAACAGTTGTGCATGTGATAGTGAAGCCAGTGCTATATAGAGTCTTTGGTCTCAGTGTGCCTGTCTCTTTTGGCACAATTCTTGATAGGCAACCCACACAGCATAATATAGCTATTGTTATAGCTTTAGTCTCAAGATTTTCAGATCTGTGGTGGCCCATGATTCAACAAGGCATCCAAAAACTTGGGAGAGGGGAGCCACATCTGGAAAAGCTGGATGCATGGTAGCCTTATCTAGACTTGGCTGCATAGAGAGCTGTGTGGGTGAAGTACTCTACTGAGAGCAGACATCTGTGGAGATGCCTCCACAGAGTTTTCTATGTGAGTAAGGACAAAAATTTCTAGCAGACGTAGTGCAGTAAGTAATTGTTCAGGATCACTTTACCATGTCTGACATCTTAATATAAACTACACACATTTGTTTATATTAAAAACATAGAAATATATCTTGATGGTGTGCTGGTGGAGTAATTTTATTCAACAATTAGAGATGATGGCTATCTTTTGTCTTGCTCCAGACAGGAAGTTAAACAGTTGCTTGTCAGTCTCATTGTCTCCTTTTCTAGGTACAGCTATATGTTAATTGGAACTATGTGGAAATTTTTCCCCTGCAAAATAATATTTTGGGAGATGTTTCCATAAAACTTCTGTGTGAAACATGCCAAACTAAATGGTTCTCCAGGGTATTTCTGTGGTCTAAAGGAGAATAAATCCAAGGCCTTTTTCTGACTGAGATGTAGCATTTCATTCTAATTCCAATGCAAATCAATATTTCCTGTGTTCCCAATAGCTGGCTGTGCCAGATAATGCCTGTGCTCAGAGTAGGCAGTTCCATTTTCACTTCAGCATGGAAATCATATTTCAAAAATAGTAAATTTTGCTGAAGAAATGAAACAATATTTCTATGGGGACTATGGACTGCTATGTGTTGCATTTTATTGCATGGCTCAATAACTATACTGCACTTTGACTTGTCTGGTTTATTCAAACTGCCACCTTGCAGAAATGTGTTCTCAAAGGTCAGCCTTTCACAAGAGAAATTGTGAGTCAGTTGCTCAGCCTTGTGGACAAGCAAGCCCAGAGATGCCTGCATACGTAGTGGTGATGAAGCTGCTGAATTTGTGAGCATTCATAAAATGGTTAAGATTAGAAAGGATCTTTGGAGATCATGTAGTACAACCCCAGTACTAGAACAGGGCCATTGACAGCAGGTTGCCAGAACCATGACAATAATTTTTAGCAGAACCTGTTGTGATAGGACAAGGAGAAATTCTTAAAAAGTCAAGATTAGACAAGACAGAAGAAAGAAAACTTTTGCAATAAGAATGGTGAAACACAGGAAAGACTTCCCATTGGTGCCCATTCCTGGAAACATTGAAGGTCAGGATGGATGGGGCTCTAAGCAACCTGATCTAGTTGAGAATGTCCCAGGTCATTGCAGGTGCTTGGACTAGTTGACCTTTAAAAGTGCATTTCAACCCACCCCATTCTACAATTCTAAGCCAAATTTTGAACACTGTCAAGGATGGAAATCTGTTCCAGTGTTTGGTTACCTTAGATTAATAGTTTTTTCTTCTCATGTAATAGAATTTTCTGCCTCTTGGCTTCTCACTTAGCACCACTGATAAGAGTCTGGCTCCATTTCCTTTAATCCCCTCATCAGATGATTATGGATATTGATAAGGCATCTCCTGAGCTTTTTCTCCGCCAGGTTGAACAATCCTATGTCTCTCAGCCTCCCTCTGTAAGGTACTTCTGTCCCCTAACCACCTGAGTGACCCTTTGCTGAACTTGATTCAGCAGATCCATGTCTCTGATCCTAGGGAACCCAGAACTCAACACAGTATTCCAAATATGACTCAGCAGCGTGGAGTATTAGGGAAAAATCGCATCCCTCAGCCTGGTCACAATCATTCTCCTAATGCAGGCCAGCATGCTGCTGGTCTTTTTATACTACAAGGATGCATTGGTGGCTAGTGGGAAACATATTGTCACCAAGAATTCCCAGGGTCTTTTCTGCACAGCTGCCTTCCAGTGTGTATCAGTACTTGGAGTTTTTCTTCCTTAGGTGCAGGACTTGAGAATTCCCCTTGATGGACTTCATGAGGTTCCTATTTGTCCATTTTTCCAGCCTGTCAAGGTTCATCTGAATGGTAGCACAACCCTCTGGTATATCAGCCGTTGCTTCCAGTATTCCTGTAGCTGTACTGACGTCTAGTTCTTTTTACAAACCCAGGGGACAAAGGTGAGGAAAGAAGTCTTTTCAGGGACTGATCCAGAAGGCCAAGAAAGTCTTCAGGACCCCACTAAGTGCTAACCCTCTGAAACTGCAGGAGAAATCCCTGTGATAATGAAAGCTGAGGTGGTTTTACCATTTCCTCCTATTAAGCCAAGCTTTTAGATTTCTTTTCAAACTGATGCTTGATTTTTCTTTTCGCCTCCTGTACCTTAAATTCCTGTTGTTTGCAGCTGGAGAGAGGACTTCAAACTATAAGAAAAAGACACTGGGTAAAATCCTTTTTACTATTAGGTGCCCTTGCCTATAGCATTGTTGATCTCAATGGCTTTCTTCTAGGACTTTACCTAACCTTTATCATTTTCATGGAGGACCTGAAGAATTATTTTCATTCCAATTTATGTTTCCCACACATTTCTAGTATGCAGGTGAACCACTTAATTGGAAACACCTTCTGTCTCCTAACAGCAAAAGATTTCCTGGCTTGAAAATAGTTTTCTTCATTGAAAACAAAGCACACAATTGCTGCAATAGTGTTTGATTAGATTGTGTAACTTTCTGACAAAGCAGAGAGAGAACCACATTAAAATTTTACTGTGTGAAATAATACTCAAAAATGTCTAGGTCTCTCCAGACTTCATTAGATATCAGGTAAACTGGGCAAAAACTTTGTTTGAAGTCAAGAAAAGAGCTGGAATTCTTAGTT
Organism: Nicator chloris; assembly: GCA_013400495.1. Classification (NCBI taxonomy): domain Eukaryota; kingdom Metazoa; phylum Chordata; class Aves; order Passeriformes; family Pycnonotidae; genus Nicator; species Nicator chloris. The sequence continues at coordinate 6,438 of WAAE01018844.1, forward strand.
CTCTCAATCTTTCCCTTTCTCTGTCTTGCATACACAAAGAACAAAGTTTAATAGATAGCATATGCTGTTAGCCAAGCCTTTGTTCTTGACCCAGCAGAATCAACCCACTGCCAAGTCTCACTCTGTTTCAGTGTGTCTCCCTGTGTTTGGCTTGGGTTTCCTTCAATTTGAAGCGGTCTCATACAAAATTCTGAAGATTCACGGTGCATTTAGATGGAAAATTTGAACCATCACTCAGAGACTGGATTTTTCAAGTCTGAGTCCTTTCAGTGACCAGAATTTGGCTGGTTTGCCTACAGTCTGATAATGGCAGATAAGAGCTGATTTAACCTCCTTGCCACCTCTGTGCAAAACCTTAAGCAACTGGAAAGTAATAAGGCTCATGAAATGGATGAGTAAGATGTAGAATTTTATGCTTTTGTTTCTTGTTGCTGTTTTCTGTGTTTAGTCGGGTTTTTTTTAAAACAATACGCCAGTATTGAAGACATTAGACATTATTAAGTTTAGGTTGTTAAAAAGGGGCCTACTTTGTGATCTTAGAAAGGTCTTAGGTATGTGGATAGATATGGTGCTCTTCCCTCAATGGCTGGGTAATTCTTTAACCTGACCCCTCCAGGAAAATTTCCCAAGTGAAAAATTCTCTTATTTTTCTGTATTTGGCCTGTTACAATTTGTTATTCTATTTTTTCTTTTCCTCCTTTGATCCTCTCTGCTTAATTGTTGAATTACACAGGCTTTTAGCTCTATGCCCCTTGCTAAAGTTAAGATTGATTAAGTCATCATATATTGACAAATCTTCATGAAATACTGTGAAAATGTGAAGGTTGGGTTATTGGGATGGGCTGGTCCTGAAAACCCGACAGTCTTCTTTTCATCTCTTCAGTGCAGTCAAGAAACATTTCTGTCAGCTTGGTTTGTTGGTGAGCATTTTTTATATCAGATGTTGCCTACCCGGTGGTAAGCAACTCTGCATGGTACATGCTCTTTGTGAAGTCTAGTCAAGACAGGCTGAGAAAGGTTTTGCCTTGAATCTAATAAATGGAATATATTTGAGAATATATTCAGTAAACCTTTAGCATTGTGAACTGTAGCTGGCACATCAGGTGGGTGTAAACTTGCACACAGGCATGTCTAATGGCTTGTGAAATGCCGGGTTGGAATAGAACAATCTTGAAATAGTGTTAAGGAAAGACAGCAGACAGAAGCTGAGAAAAGAAGACAAATTCAAAGTTGGGGTTGTCATCCCATCCCCAAGATATCACATTACCCTGTAAAATATAACAAATATGAGAGGTCTGGATAAGGGACTCTCTGCTTACTTTTTGTGTCCTAAACTTCCACTCTCACCATGCTCACTTTTATAAAACCCAAAGTACAAGCCAGCCAAGTAAAAGTTACTAACTGCCAGTTACTGAGGACTGTAATCTGAAGTTCCTATTTCAGCAATGAACCACCTCATGTAACCCCATGAACCGATGGGTTACAGATACTAACTTTCAGCGTGCAAAAGTACTTTGTGAGGGCTGTGACAGATCAGCTGAGCTTGATGCTGTCCGTTAATTAGGACAGGTCATAACCTCCTGAGCTGAGGCTGTTTCCAGTCTCTCAGAGAAAGGTCTTGGGGCACATAAGCCATTTCTCGCTCTTCTTTCTGGGTGGACCTGGGTAACAGTGCTCTCTCCTCGTTCACCCTCCCTTCATACTTGGATTACACCACCTGCTTTGATTTCCCGTAGGTGATAGGTCTGTGTACTTCATCAACACAGTGCAGTAAGAACTGCTACTGCAGGTAATGAGTCTGCAATGTGGATCACAGGACAGCCTTCACTGTGTAAGGTCTTAGTTCTGTACAAGGAAAAAAACTGTGATTCAAAGACAAGGCTGGGTTTGCTGCAACTTCCTACCAGAAAAGCATAAGACTTGTGGCGGCAGCACTAGTCGACTAATGAAGTCAAGTTTCTTTCTCTCCATGAACCAGATTACAACCAGAATAAGAACCCCTTGTGTGTGGCCCTATGTGAACACCTGGTTTTGAGTGCCATGTTCTGAGTTTTTCCAACAAAGCAAGCACGTTTGGTTCTTGGTGGAGAGTCACAGCACATGTTATTGCAGCATAACAATGATTCATTGCCTTTGTGCCACAGCAAGCACGTGTGGGGAAACTTAAAAAATACCCCCATTCAACCAAGATAATGGAGAGAATTAAACTGGTTGGCACTGGGATTAAAGCTCATTAGCCTTGCATCTAACACTTGACAACCAGAGATGATATCAGAAAAGGGGTTTCCTTATGTCATTTTCTGCATGTGTTGCAGGGATTGCTCATGTGTAATGAGATCATATCTTAGTAAAGAATGAGAAATAGCATTTTTGCCGGTTGTCAACTTCATCTGAACATGAAGTTTATTTAAACAATTTTTTTTTGCTATGAGCTCATATTAAATCTCAGCAAGTTTATCCAACTCTAATTTAGTTATATGGTCATTACATGGAAAATCCACTTGAGATAAAGCAAAGCATTTTCATCATCTAGTTACACAAGTATCAGGTCACAGCAATTACATGCAAATGTCATACATCTAGTATACCACTGCAGTTTTAACATGTGCATGTTCTGCACAAATAATGAGCAGATTATTCTGTACAACAATGTAGTGGATGTGACATTGCATCAACAGGATAAAGGAGGTAGAGAAGCCTAGAAAATGAGCTGACACTCTACAAAGTCTTTGTCAGAGTGCTTCCATTCTGATAAACATCCCAAATCACTCCTTCCCCTGGCCTGCTATCACAAGCACCAAAAAAAACAGCACAACAGAGTATTTCATGTGAACCTCCTGCAGTGTGACTACCTCCACCGCACTGATTTTCAATCTTTTTCTGTGGATTCCCAGCACACCTCCTGTGAGAGAATGGAGTAAGCAAGCCACACCTGCTACAGCATTTTAGCTGTCAAGCCTTTCCATTCCAGCCTTGCAGCCAAACCACTTATACACACTTAATCACTTTCCTTTTCAGCTACTGCAGTCTTTCTCACAGGACTTCTTTCTCCCTTTGCTGGGCTAGTGGGATGTTTCTGCCAAAGCCATCTTTCTTCTTCTGGCTGTGGCAACTGCATCTCTGGATGTCAACCTGTTTCCCTAGTGGTCCCTAAAGAGTTCTGATATCTTAATCTTGAAGACCTGTTATGCAGCTCTTCTTGCTAAATCTAACTTTTTTTCTCTACCCGTTTAGTTCCACTCAGTCATGCTGGCTACCTCCCTTGTTTCACAAAAGCATCCATCGCCTCTTTCTCTGTCCTCACCAAAACTGCTCCTACAACCACCTCCTTCTGTCACTTTTGGCAGTCAAACCTGTGAAGAAAACAAATGGAAAGAACCATCCATATGCGTTGCCATTGCTATTCTTGTTGTCAACTTCGTGATTTCTCTTTCGCTTCTAGTCTGCCTGTCTAGTGGCCTTCACTCGCTGCATATATGCTAGACATATTCATTTATCTGAGAATATAGAAAATATTCTCCAGTCTGCTTTATTCACTGGCCAAAGACTCCCACAGGAGAATTCCAACAGCAATATTCTCCCATGGGACAGAGCTCCAGCATTAGACAAGCATTTTGTTCATGGTGGGACACAGATATATGCAGGAGGTTCTTTTAAACTATTATATTAAAGTCATGTTAGCTGAAAAGCCAAAGAAAATGGTAAAACAGGCAGATTTAAAGAAAATACACTGTTATAGAAGTGGATCAGAAAACATCTTCCTTTCTGTCCATAGAAATGAACCTTGACCTTTTATTCTGGAGCAATTTAAAAAGCAAATATGGGCAAGTAAGTGTTGCCATCTGGATCCATTGTGTGCGTATGTTGAACTCCAGTAAAGATGACTCTTTGATAGAAGAATTTGACAGTGCCAACTGAACAGTAGTAAAACCAGTATGCTCACAATTCTATTGTTATTTGACTGCAGTGCTTTTTAAAAAAATAAGCACAAGCTGTGGCAGACAGAAAGTGAGAGAATAGTGAGCTGCCCTTTGCAGCCACAGTGAAAGCCAATGTTCTCAATATTCTGATCATAATCAAGGGCATCAGTCACTCCTCTAATGTATTCTTCCTGGCTCCAGTCACATTCATATTTACCAGATCAATCAAAATCCCCCTTTTATTTCCTTTCTTTCCCTTCAGTGGTTTTGTCTTGGGTTTAAACTGATTCCCCGGCATCTCCACCAATTTTTCTGGTTTGACCATTTGCTCATCTGTAAAAACATGACCAGGGGTAAAATAAAGGCAAAACAACCCTAAACTTATGAGTTACAAAGATAGTTTATTCACACACACAAAGAGAGAAAAGAAAAAAACTTGAAATGTCAAAAAAGCACCTCCCCTCCTTCCCAAACAACCTACTCATTTCTCACACACCCACCACCAGAAAAACTCTGTCCTCCTGGTGGCTTTCATGTCAATGTCCCAAACGACAGCTGCCTGCACTGCTGTAGGATCTCAGCCTTCTTGGGCTACCATTTTAAAATGCTTATCTAGCATTCAGTGAAGATTCTCTCAGGCCACACCCCAACCAGAATAGCATTCCCCAAAACTACTAAGAAATAGTCCATTTCTCCCATGAAATCTTCTTGCTGTCTCTCTCTCTTCAGCAATATCTCTCCGAAGGTGGGAAGGGGTTAAATTCTTATCTTGGTTCTCCCGCAGCAGTCCATGATGTCACATCTCAAAGCTGCAGCTGTGGAGACCAGGGGCCCCCCAAGGCCCTGCCCCAATCTACTGCCAGCTAACTGAGCTGGGATCTCTCTGCTAGCCGGGGCCCCTGGGACCCTTCCAGGCTTCTATGCAGGCCCCCCCACANTGCAGGCCCCCCCACATCGGGACACCGCCCAGGGCCCGCCTGCTCGGCTGCCCTCACCGTTGCAGCCAAGCTCCCCCCACCTCCCTTTCCCCCCAGCTCTGGCAGTGGGGAGAGAAAAGGAAAAGGGAGGGCTCCTCTCCACCGCCTGGCCAGGCCCCGCCACCCCCTGTCCCCCCAGTGAAGAGGGTGGCCTGGTACTGATCCACCCAGGCTACCCCTGGGCTCCCATGGGCCGTGGGGTCGGGCCAGGCCCCCCTCACAACCTCCCTCCCCGACCCCCTCAGGGGGAGACAGAGACTGTGAGGCCTGGCCCCTCCTGCCCATGGCCACGGCATGGCCCTACCTTACCTTCCTGACAGCCAGAGGCAAAAGAGATCACTTCCTGAAAACCTCCCTTATTTAACTCTTTGCCTGTGTGTGTTCACTCAGATGTAACTTCCTGGGACACAACTTCCTGGTTCAAACTATCATAGGCTTGAAGAAAACAAAACAAAAGAGCAGCCAGAATCTAATAATTTATAAAATAAATTTTTATTCACTCCACATGATGAGATCACTCTGAGAGAGGCGTTCTAATCTCCTGGCTGAAGATCCTGACGGACAGGTGGGCTCAGGCCCTTTATAATTCAGTTCATTCATTCATCACTGTAAAATGCACCCATTTCACCAATTTTCTCTTTGTGTGTGTTTGTCTAACAGAAGATGGGAATGTACACACCTGCATTAAGTGTGTCATCTACCTCACCACCTTAATGGTTAGTGCGCCTAATCCACAGGCCTGGCTAAGTCTTGGTACCAAAAAGCAACCTAAGCAGCTTAAGGGAACTCCAGAGCAAGAAATGCATGGAATTACATGTTTTGGTCACAGTGCACATTCCAAGAAGGCCACCATCACACAAGGACTGAAGTTCAGTGGACATGCTCTAAAAAGGCTGTTGTGTGCTGGAAGGTGGACAGTCTCTGTCCCTAAACAGAAAAAGAGATCTGCATGAGGAGGTGGCAGTAACACAGCCTTTCCAGAATACTTCTTTTTTTCCAACATCATGAACTGAGGAAACTGCCTAGATCCTTATCTAAATAGATGACCACAAGTCCAAGTGTGTTTCCTGCAGGGCCATTGTCAACAATTTCACAGGACCAGGTTCCTTGGAAGCATCATGAGCATGACTCTGAGCCCTTACCTGACCCACACACTATTAAGAGTTTCTCACATTTAAGGTGTTCTTTTCACTACCCCAAAATATTTGCAGCAACATAAAAAATATATTGCTATAACATTTTTCATATGCAAATGCATATTTAAATACTTCTCATCCTTTAATTATACATATTGAAACTAATTTTCCATTTCAGACCCTCAGGCTTTTTAAATCAACCTTACTACTCTGTTGTCTCTTCCCAAGCCGTGTATTTTGGTATCTGATAATCTTCTGGGTGGTCTTAGGTAAGCTGCTGTTTCTTTGTATGAATTTGCTTCTGTATCTCTAAGTTAGACTGATAATATTTACCAAATTTCTGTGCTTCTTTTTCTCAAACCACGGAAGAGATGCAAAGGGCTACATAAAAATAAAAAGCTGTTGCCTTTACACTAGAGAAATTGTTCAAATTCTGTCATCAGAGCTGATTTTTGGGGGCTATCAGAACAGAACCTAAACCTTTTCAAATACCTTCAGATTATTTCTATTTTTGTGCAACACACTTTGTTTTCCCATTAGCAGCAAGTTCTAAAACAGAGTTAGCTATCTACTTGTTGGCAGTTGGCAGGAGCTCAGCATTCCAATGTAAAGTGATCTTTTTTTTGTCTGCCAATAATGCAATATTAACAAATTTGTCTTGATATTTATCTGTTGTTATGTCTGTTGTTAGAGTGTATGAAGAAAACAAAACTTGGAACATTGCAGCAACCATTGTTTTAGGATATCTGATATGGCACTGAAGACTTTCCTTCAGGGATTACCAGTTTCATGGCAATGCAGAATTATATAATGTAAGAAGCTCTCTTGCATGTTTTCCATCACTGGCCATTTCAAAATGCATCTTCTTTCACAGTCTCAAGAGCTCAAATTTAATTTCTGCTGATTGGAAACCCAGCTTTTTCATGTTATTTCTGGCAGTTTTAACATGAAATGAAGGGCTAGCTATCTGGTTAGAAATCCATATCATGGTCAACATTTAAATTTTCGAAGGAAGAGTATTCGGGGGTTGTCTTATAGTAATCACAGTATCAAGTTTCCACATATCAGTGCTGGACAAAAAGCATGAGGAATGTCAGGGTTTGTCAAACCACATGCTTTACTGCTAAGAAAGACGGCAGAAGAGTTATGAATGATCAGTTAGGCTAGGCTAAAAAGAAGCTGACGAAACTGAGCTGTGAATTTTCACAGTCAAATGAGATGCATTTAATCTGAGAAAATATCCTACAATTTTTTCTCAATTTTATGTTAGATAACAAACTATACTTTTTCTAAAAATGCAAACTAGTAATTATCAGCCAGATAATTGAGAGTGAGGATCTTATCCAAGATAACTAAAAACCAGGCTTAGTTGAAGGCAGTGGCTTTATAGAAAATTCTTGAACTACGACTTCAGAATTCAATGTTCTTCCAAAATATCCAATGCCTTTCTTCAAGAATAACTGCAGCTTTCTTTGTTGCCTTCTTATTTTGCTGCCAAGCACTTGTTTGTGGCAGGTTCCTGCATGGTTTGCAAAAACAGTAAAAGTGAAAAAGAAAAGCACACAAAAGGAAAGGGTGACAAAGCATCAATTTATTAGCCACAACTGGATCAAATCAGTGGGCTGGAACTGTAAAGAAATTGTGATTTTTATCCAGATTGATGACTATTTTGATTGTATTGATGATTGTATTTGAATATTGATGATAGGCAGAGACTTAGTAATCGTTGTAACAGATGCGGCCCCCCAAAGCTGCACAAAGGAGACCTCTTGCCTAAGTGGGAATAGTAATTGTTGCCTGTTTTTAAAAACCTCCAGCCTGCAATTGAGTTGTCACAGTCTCCCAGACACTGCTCCAGGCACTGCAGATGGTACCAGCTGACACACTTTGGGCACATCATTACGAGCATGAGTAAGCCACATGATTTTAGCTACTTTCCTGATATTTAATGCCTGACAGGGAGTAAAAGAGAGATAGATGCCTTTCAGGAGGAAATATGGGCACCATGGAGCTGCAATGTGATTGATGAGAATATTCAAGTGAGAACACATCTGAAAGAAATTGCTAGCATGCAGTACAGCAGGGAACAATCAGCTTCTGTAACAAAACACTTGTTTCCACACTGAAGTATCCAAATTGTTTTTATATGAGACCCAAGTCAATACTATCGAAGACCTTTTCTGTTTATTTTCAGTTCTTCGTCTATTGGATTTGCTGAAGAACATTGCTTAAGTTGAGAGTGAATGCATTAACAAATACATCTAGCAGCCCATTACAAATTATCTGCGTGCCACGGGAATAATAGGTTTGTGCAGCTGAGAAAAAGAAAACAATTGCAAATGTTCACTTGGAATTCACAACACTTTGAGTTTAGATAATTCACTTTGAAGCAATTGGTTACCTAATTCTGATGGTAACACAAATCACAGCTTGAAGCTGACTGTTAGTAAAATTTAGTCAGTTTCCTGAGAAATAACAAATACAATAGGTGTGATGGTGTCCAATCTTTGAAAACCACACCTTCAAAGTAATTTACGGTAGTGAGAAATTAACATCTGGTGCTGAATTTCTGACAGCAGCCATGCAAGTCTACATGAAGAGAAGTTGAAAGTAAAAAGGACTCCATGAAAGTGTACTTCACCTTACTTCTTGTCCCCAAACTATTTGTAAGCCATATCAAATTGAGTATTTTATTCAAAATTGCTTACATTACTCCTGGGAAATTATTCTGTTTTTATGCAAACTCTGTATGAACAGTTCAATGCAAAAGAAATAAAAGATACCAAAATGTGAAAAATGCAGCATGCTAGTTATTAATACATACATTTGTTTGGAGAAATGACTGTTTGACAAAAGCTTCTGGTAAGACTGAGTCCAAATCCTGACATCACTGTGATATAAATAATATGCAAATAAACCAGACACATGCATTTTGTAGTTTCTGTGAACTGAAGTATTCAAATGGAAGCAGCAACCAAAGATCTTATACCTCTACATAATCTTAATTGATATTCAATATCTTGCAAGCTTTTCCATTTACAAAATTAGAAGTAATGCTTGTGACTGATGAATTTTCAGATGCTAAATATAAAAGGAAAGGGAACTTGGAAAGGTGAGGACCTCAACCAAGTTAACCATCACTTCTGTGGGCCACTTCCCACTTTCCTGGTTTTGTCCTGTGTTTTCAGTCTTCTTTGGGTCAGTGTGACTAATAGACTCCCTTGATACCTCCGTGTCATCTACATATGCAAATTCATGGCCTACTAGACTTTAATGAAAACTCAGGAGGACTTGTAGAGAGTACTATAAAAACATTGTGTAATGTTTTATAGTGTCTTGTATTCTTACTAATCTAATGTAAATTAAAAGAATTTCCTGTATATAAGATCTGTGTTGGATTAGTTTATCAAACAAGTTGGTTAGAAAACAGATGGAAGTAGAAAATCAGTATAATGGATATACACATGAATTAGCCACTGTGTTACTAAGAAAACTGAGAAAACCCTAAGACAGACAAAGCACCTCTATGATTAAATTTGACCTTTTTTTTTTTTTTTCACGCTTCAAGCTGCAGTCTTCAGATTCTGCTCTCCAGCTGGAGTCTAAGAGATCTCTGATTCAAAGAATCTGCTCAGGACCAGGGTCCAAGTTTCCTGTCAGTCAGGAGCCCATGCCTTGGGCCACCAGGGACCCCACCTTCTCTGTTTCAATTGTTCTGCTCTGTATAAAGAGCTACTTGCTCATGTATAAATAAATAGGTTTAGTGCCCAGACTGCTGCCTCACTGATAGTGGGAGTTTCTTTCAGAACAGACATTTAAAGAACAGTTCAACAAAATCCATGTTCTCATGAACAAAAGAAAAAACCAACAAAAAACCCCCAAACAACCAACACCACCACCAACAAAACTAGCATCAGGTCTCTTCACCTCATGTAGTAAGTCACACATAGAATTTTTTTTAAAAATTCTCTTCAATCTTGCTGAATATGATATGCATTCATATTGATATGAAAGGAGGCTATCCAGGACTCGCATTTGCATTTGCAGTGAAATTTTAATTAGTCCAAAGTGAATTGTTCAAGGTGATGGCAGGGTTTTGTGTCAGTCAAGCTCTGTGTGTGATAGATCACTGTGCAACCCATAATGATCACAACTTCCTAAATCTCAGGTTCAGGCTCCAGTAAAATGTCAATTTCTTTCAAAACATGAAGAACAAACTATGTTTCCTTACAGTTCATGTGAAAAAGATCTAGCACTTTAATCCACAGATGTGCCTTTTTTGAATCCTAGTATGTCCATCACTTTAAAAGATTTTGCTTCTTGGCAGACAGTTTATCCATGCCTGTATATCTGGATAACCCTATCTTTCCACAGGCCTAGAGGACACACTTTCCTGGGCTACATAACCTGTTCCTTCACACTCACGTAAGACAATATGCTGAAATGCAGAAGGATAAGTACTAGTATGGTTTTGTATGAAACTTGAATTTTAAGTTGGGTATTTTATTCTGTCAAGCAGTCCTGACACAACAACACCACAGCAGGAGAGACGAGAACTGTGGTTTCCATTTTCCAGCTTTTTGTAGTAGCCATAAATCTCAATGTGATACTGAAGCCACTTTACATTTCAGGTGGGAATTTAGTACTTGTTTTTTAATATCCTTTTGTCTGTACTGCATATTCTATGACTTTAGGAGCTCTGTCACAGCCACCTTAATGTAATTAGATGGTGCTGAAAGACTTTCCTGGAAGCAGTAGTTAAGCAAAAAGCTCTGTCCTCCTGCAGAGGAGCACAAGGTGCAGCACAATCTTCACAGAGTTTTGGTGCAACCACAAGCTGGGGAGGTTGGATCTCCTGAGCCAGAGGCTCAGCTCCTCAGAGGTCTTCCCATGAAGAGGTATGACTAAACCGCACAGATTCACAGACTTGGAAGAGTTGAAATTGAGCCTGACATCTTCACTTGAAATAGAAAGCGCTTCCCCGAAAGTTCATTTTTTCAGCAATGCAACATTGTAAAATGAGAATTGACTTTTGTTCAGAAGGAAAAGGAAACATTTTCTAAGCTAAAAAGGAGTCAGCATAGATACACTATCTATCGCGATTTAGGGAGCTTGCTTACAAAAGGGTCAGGCCATGAGAAACTCAGACTTGAATTTGAGAAGTCTGATGCTTCAGATAGATTTATGGACTAATGACAGAGTTTAAATTCAGGACTACAGTGAGTTCATACTTGTACTCTCCAAAACTGCCAGATCCTGACTTCTTGGAAAAGAGAGTCTTTTGAATGGAACAGAGATCCTGTCACTATCTGAAAAGCAGAGTGGGTGCATTTTGGAAAGTTCATAGTAATTTTCTTTGGGATTTCATAGAATTAATGTGTAGAATTAATGTACAGTCCTGAGATGGGTTTTCAGGAGTGACTTGGGCAGGGCCCCGGGTAAAGATCTCATGATTGGGCTCACAGCGCATAGAGGAACAAGTTGTTTGGCAAGAACAATGTTTAATCTTTTAACAAGCTGCTTTGCCGTTTTAATCATTGTTGTTGACTTAAAGAAAAATAAATTTGCTGTCTCATGACTGATGTTTTTAGGACCTGCTGGGCATTTATAGTGCACGTTGAGGAAGCAGATTAGTACGTGACATATTTCTGGATCAAAGTTTGTCACTACTAATTTTTGGGTTTCACATCAGTCCATTTCAAATCTTCTGTGCTGGTGTAATGAGTTCACCTTGTGTCCCATATTTGATAGCATACTACAAACATATTTCTGAGAGAAAACCAGACAGGAAAAAATGGAACAAAACCCATATCAGTGAAAGAACAACGGAACATACAGAAGGTGCATACTGTCTTGTCATTGGAGCTTGCTTTCATGCTGCTTTTCTGCCAGCCAGCACCATTTAGCAGAAAGATAAAGGATGAAGCTTGAGAGGCTCCCACCTCATCCTCTCTCACAGGCCAAGGAAGCTCTTGACCTGTTGAGAAAAGAATGTTTTTCTGTTCAAGGGACTCCAGCTTCTGTCCTCTGAGGAAGATGAAATAAATTTGTGGGAAATGATCAGTGCCTTGTGGTGCCTAGTGGGACTCTATTTATTAAGTGACTGCTTTGATAAGCACCTCCAGGAATTTGCTGTTAATACACTGTTTATGAATTAGTCCATTTAAAACAACTTGGATGGGCAGAAGATGTTGTGAACTGTAACTTTGTAATAAACAAGACAAGATAATCTAGAATATCAGCACACGGGATATGGCTAGTTTGTGAGCACAGACATTTGAACAAGTTGTGGGGTAAAGAGAGACTGCATGAACAGAGCATCAGAACAACCCCTACTAACTGCCAGTGTGGGGAGTTTTATCCACAGTGAAAGAGAGATAATTATGTATGAAGAATAAGAGCTAGTAACAAAAGCAATTACAGACAGCAGATATGTTGGAAGTTCACCTTCTAAGTCACCCTGCAATGACTCATTCATGTGTCTACACCTATCGTTTTTACCAAAAGCCGTTCAGCTTGCTTTAACTCATCTGTTTCAATTTCTGCTAGTGTTAAAGGCTGTTTCCCATGTTAAAGGCTCCGCTGTAGATTTTCACTGGTATAGCCCTCAGTAACCTCAGCATGGACTCAGATCCAGTGATTCCATTCTGAGACCCTGCGGGGAATGGCCTGTAAGAGTATTCAGTAATTTCTAATTTTCTCACCTTTCCCTTTTTATAAAATATTTTCTTTATCTTTTTTACAACTTTCTTCTACTGATTCCTGTCTTCTTTTCTTAAGGAACAAAATGAACGTAAATTAAAAACAATCTTGGAGCAGCTTTCTACTGAACTTACTCTTGCAAACAGAACTATTTCTTGGCATACTGTCATGAGTGTTGAGACTACCATGCTATGATTAGATAGAATATAACTGCTTAAAGGGCATCCAAGATCCAGTTGCTCTTAGAAATGTAACACTGTAAATGATGTTAACATAACATCAGAACACAAACGTGGGTCTCTTTGATTAGTTTTCAGGCCCTGGCACCTGAAATATGGGCCATATCACATATCATCTATTTGCAAATCTAACTACCAGCTGCAACTGAAAGTTTGCTTACGTACCAAATGGTATTTTATCTTCCAGAAGAGATTCAATAAGTTAAAATAATGGAAAATAACAAGTGATCTGCCCATTCCACCTGGATCCAATTGTTTCTAATCAATTATTTTGGGTGGAAATTGCTGAGTTATGAGCATTTGCTATGAGATGACTAATGTCCTTTAAGTAGACTGAAGTTTTGACTCTGGGGACAGAGATCTGTTGAAGTAAGATCTGACATTTGCCCTAAAAGTGTAAAGGAGTTTTCAAAATTACAAATGCTTTTATTTGAAATGTTCTCAGCTTCCTCAGCACAGATGGGTCTCACTAAGAACAGAGCCAAAGCAGGCTGCTGGTGTAACTCATCTTTTTTTAATACAAATCCAGGTGACTTTTCATTTTCCCTTCACTCACCAAGTTTTCTGTCAGCCACCATGGTTTCTGCAGTTGCTTGGTGTGGCTGTTGAGACTGGAGTGACTAGGAGTAATTGAGTGAGCCCTACCCATTTTCTAATTTACAGACAATATCCCTTTGAACACTCCGGCAGGAGTCAAGAGAAGCCCAAGAAATGCCCGCAGCGCAAGAGCTTTCATTGCTGAATTCAGTTTCCTGCCCAGTCTCAGTCCTTACCAGCTGTGATTTCAGGAGCTGTGAAAAGAACATGACCCCAGGAGAAGACAAGGGCAAAGCTGATGGCCATCCTCTGCCTTTTCCACTACAATCAGTGTGAAAGATGAGATGAAACAAACTTTGCTTCAGTAAATATGTAGCTCAGATAAAAACTCCAACCTATCATGCGAATTGTAAGTATCTCTTGAGCATAGAGAATAGGGTGGATACTGCATGCACACAATCTTACCTCTATAAGGCTTCTACCTTCTGTTGCAAAAAGAAACATCACAGTAATATCTTTGTGTGTCTGGGTTTCAAATTTCAGACATAGACACTTTTAAGAAAAAGATAAGTAAAAAATTCATTTTTTAACTCCTCTCTCTCCCACTACCTACCCCTAAAAGAATTTGCTTGGAGCTTTGTGAAAATCATTATGCTTTTACATTTGTTCTAGTCATTCACTCCTAGGGAATACAACACTTTATCATAGGCCAGACCCCATTTTTTCTGGAGTTCATGCTCTGTCTGCCATAACTGCCAATGACTGGGTCTAAATGCTGTGTACTGGCTGTTCACAGAAGTCAGAGTATTCTCTTCCTGCTTTTTGAAGGCTTTTTAAGCAGCCTGAACATTAGCCTTGTGACATCTGAGCCTGATGATATGTTATTTTAACAAATGTTTTTCAAGGGCTTTAAATTCCTCAGGGCTGTACATCCCATCTGCAGTCACACATCTTCTTTTTACAACCTGACCCCTGTTCCCATTTCTGCCTGCCCGTTGCCACTCCCTGCAGCAACTGGAAGTTACTGGCCCCTCTTTTCATGCCCATCCAACAAGCTGATACCATTAAATAAACCCTCAGCATTTCAGCCCATGCAAGCTGGATTAATACAAGCCTACTGCTTGTGTCAAGTGCCATGCACATGGGTGTTACCGTGGGCAGAGCTGATCCTGCAGCCTGGCCAGCTGCTCTAAGAAGGGGAGGAGAAGGGGGGACCCAGGGTTCTCTGTCCCTTGAGCACAGCCTCCTGCTCCTCCCATGCTCTCCGGGGAGGGGTGCCTGGCTTAGAATCTCTGCTTAAACACCTAGCATATGTGGGCTTGTGTAGGGGAGGGCTAAATAACAAACAAATTATGCCTTCTCCAGTTTCATTCTTACTAGTATCCTTTCACATGGAAACTAAAGGGGACGGCAGATTGTAGTCAAATAGCAGCCAAGGCTGCCCTGTTATAAGTGCAAATCCCTCCCTGTGCAGTCCTCTCAGATTTCCTTATCTACATCCTCTCAGTAATATTTCAGTGCCCAGCCTCACCACTATAATTTTTCATACCCTATGGAGCAATTATAACCGCTAATAATTTCAGCTATGGGAGTAATTTTTCCCTAAGGCAAACAGAAAGCAAGGATGACAGCTCACCACAATCTGTGTGAAAGAATTCTGTGTACTGTGCAAAACACATTAGTAAGTTTGCTGTTACAGTTGGGAGAGAAATTTCCTTTATGTTGGAGAACACTTTCATCCTTACAAAATGTACATAATGTGAGATGATTTACTTCGGTGGTAGATCCAAATACTTGCAATATTCATACTCTAGAAATATTCCTAGTGCACCTTCCATCAAAGCATTCCCAGGTAAATATAATGCACAGAAGTTCCAGAGGGGCTGACTTTGGTATCTCAACTCTCTTCATAACTGAGTGCACACAGTTTTGGGGATGTTGTCCCCAGACAGCTCCATTTCAATGTAGTAACTCTTTGTGTACACAAGAGATATTATTTAACATATACAAACTGAATGTTGATCATTCTGACACACAATATGTAGACCTTGCTAACTCTTTCCAGAAACAGTGTGGACAGGAAGCGCAAGCAAAAGCATGTTCATGCACAGAATTTGAGAGATGATAGATCATGTTTATCCAGTGTCAGAGTCAGGCTCATTCTCTCTAAGGATGTCTTTGCCCGTTGTTTTTAAAGTTTCAGTCCTTACATCTAAAATACTTAGTAAAGCCTGTAAAAAGACGAAATAAAATATGCCCTTCTCAACACAGATGAAAGTGAAGCTGCACCTAGCAGGGTAAGTTTTATTTTCTGCAAATGTTGCATGGACAGGGCATATAGCAGTCATTTGAGATAATATGAAGGTACCTTTTTCCATTGAGGCTATAGAGTAAATTGCGTTTCTACTCATTTATATCCTGAAAATCTGGGCCACTTACTTCATGTTGTATTTTATTGTATTTATCATAATATTGCCCTGAAATGTGCAGTTAATTACACAACTTCCTGTTTGAAATGCTATAGTAACTCTTCTCATTCCAAAAGTGGATTGTTTTTAATAGAATTCTGCCCCTTCTTGGTGATACGTCATTGTATATATTCCATTCCCATCCTTATTACTCATGTTCTGTATCAAGAGACTACAAGCTCACGAGGTGAAATTCAGCCTGTGATAAAGCTAGTGGCAGGCCTCCCAGGCATTCAGGAAGGCTGTGTTCCTCCCAGGGTAGTTGCATTCCCACTACACACTTCTGCTAACGAAGCAGCTCCACTAATTGTACTGGAAGGGAAACCCTAAAACAGTCACATCGTTTTTCCTCAAAGCAAATAGGCCTGGCTATATCCTTTGATTCTCACAGTCCCTCCTGCTCTTTTAACATCTAACTGTAGTCACGCAGCACCCATCAGGAGCTGCTTCCTCCAGGACATCCCTGGAGCAGCCAACAACCCTCTACCCCCCACTGCCTAAACTCATAGCAGGTGAAGGAATACCTCCTGTGGAATATGTAGAGGTTGCAGATCTGACAGCAGAAACTTCACTGTCATCTTTTGTTGTTTCTCTCTGCTTTTATACTGAATAGTTCCCTTTTTACATTGGGGTAATGCCTGTGGGTATAATCTGACAGGCTTGCAGATTCAAAATTTGCCTCCAATACATTTTCTACAGGGTTCATATTCTTTGTTTACCTGATTGGTTTAATGTGCTTTTGTTGTGAATTTCAAATGTTTTTGTAGGAAGCACAGTATGTACCATGCATAAGACTAAAGGCAGATGGATTTCTTTGTGAAATGTAACAAACACAAATGTAAAAAGAAAAGCACATGTATGCATATATAGACACATTTATATGGTACAAGATAGTGTATTCTATTTATCATAGAAACCTGATGCAATAAGATTTTAAGTGTGGATTATTTACATGCATAAACACATTTTGTGTTTAAAAAATTTTACTTTCATATTTTGTCCTTTCCTCTGGAAAGTATTGTTTGAAGAATTCCCTACCAGTGTAAAACATCTGCTACAAAGCTTTTTCACAAGCAGATTTTTGTAGTTTTATCATCTTAATCATATAAATTAATGATACATTCTTTTTAAGGGTTTCTTCTTCCCAGAAAACAGAAGGAAAAAGGAAGGCATATTCTTATCTTTTCAATTAAAACATTTTATACTCTACACTTGAAATACTATGCCTCATATTAGCTCTTCTCCTTCATAGCTGATACTGCTATGGTAGGTATCTTCTGCATGACAAGATTGAAAACTGCACTAGCAAGACCCCTTATTGGAAGGAATATGCTGTGAAACCTTAAGATATGAAATAGAAGTAAGACCAGAAAAGGAAATGTTTAGCAGTCAATATAGAATGAAAGAGTTTGAGAAATGTCTCAGAAACATTAGTACACGGGAAAGTGTGGCAACCCATCCATCCTAAGCAGTTGTTTCAGAGACAACGCCAGAAAACATGACACTGCCTTCAGGCATTCAGTGGCATAGTTTTGAGCCCATAAAATACTGGAAGCATTGTTCATGGACCATCATCCCTCTTTGTTACAACACTTGACCAAAAAAATATTCAGAATTAAAGAGAAAACACTACAGAGGATCTTGAGGGCTGTTCAACACCCACACAACACAGTGTGGGAACAGCTGCTCTAAGGCAACCAAACACTCAGCTGCCACAGTATTTGATTCACCTACTACCTGAGTACTGTGAAAAGAAAGATAAAGCCTCATAAGTCCTGTTCTTCCTGGAGACCCATAGTTATTTTACTTACTATGGGCTATGGGCAATAATGTGGGAGTAGTAGAGACAACCATAACAAACCCACAGTGCCTATCCCTCCCACTCCAAGCACAACAGTATTATAAGTGGCATTTGAGAGGGGAAAAGCCACCATCCCACCACCCATTTGTGTGGGAAAGGAAGTGTCAAGGGCTGGTCATTACTAGACAAAGTTTGATGTGTTTACACTGAAGCCTTCAACATACTGCTCATTCTAGTATAAACAGATCAAAGCAAAGGGTATTATTATATATTTGTGTAGACCCAACAATGTGCTAGGCACTTAATTTGCCATCTGAGACTGTTCCCTTTGCTGTGATATTTCAGGCACTATTTCCCATTCATCACACTGATCCCACTCTGGGGCTGGAGCACAAGGTCAGCTATCATTGGCTCTGTCATGCTCAAAGGCTGCAGTGCTCTGGTAATTAAGACTGTTAGATGGGAGGGCCTCTTTTCCTGCTATTTGATGTAAAGTAGGTGCAGATGAAAGATTTATAGCTTTAATTCAAATACAGGACTTGTCTTGGCAACTTAATTATGCTTGCAAAGAAGTTCTGGACCCTTTCTCTTGCCAAGTCATTACAGAAAGGCCTCACATCTTGGATCTACCAGGAAGCTGTTTGGATTAAAGAAATAACCAAAGGGATTCTGCATTAGTGCTGATAGAAGCAGTAAACATTTGCTTGTCCTTCTGCTTGTAGTAAATATATTGCTTAAAATAGTATATTTAATACTTAGAGACCAAAGTAGGTATAGGTTTTCCTTTCTTTCCTGTGTCTATATTCATCTCTCTAATAAAAATTTTCTTATTATAGCACTCTTATTAAAATCAGTTACTAGTAAAGTGAACAGCTCAACAGAACAGGATTCTAAAAGTAGATAATTGTTTCTTTAATAAAAATATGATTATAAATAAAGTATGGTTTGATTCTATGAGGAAAATTGCTTATACAGTTTTTTTATTACATAAAGTCATTGCAACACTTCACATTTATCAAAAAGATATTTCTTGTACTCGTCTACTAAGCAGTAAACATCAGATCCACAGAGAAAATTTCCCAAAAGTCAGGAATCACCCCAGGCACCCAACCAGTACATGCAACTTGGTTTGTAGTGTTTGAGTTCACAAAGATTGCTTTGATCCTCATCCTTGGCTTCTGGCAGCAACTGCCGACAGAGGCAGGCCATTGCATTCTGCACAGACAGACACGTTTTTGCCAGCAGATTACGGAATAAATCCCAACAGGTGAGGTAGGAAATCCTTTGGCACAGAAGCACCTCTCTTCTATGTCTGGTTCTAGGAGAGGTGATAGATGGTCAGATGGCTGGAGACAGCACACCTTGTTCGTTGTTTGGTTCGCTTGTTTTGCACATGGGATCTGCAGAAACATGGCAAGTTTGGGATCTAGGGCCTCAGTCCAGCTCTGTTTGGTATAACTCTTCATGCAAGCTGGTCCTCTAAAACCAAGGACACTCAGCTTGTTGAAATTTTTTTTAATAAAGCTTCTTTAAAAAAGCTAGGCTTCTCCATTTATGTGGCTGTCATTACAGAGCATCTGAGCATTTTACAACCATTGCTGCAATTGTCCTGCTAAAAGGAGCTGAATCACAGACTTAAAGACTGGCATTTAAAAAGGGATTTAAGCCCCCAAATTGGCTGATAGTTTCCTGGTGATCCAGGAGTCTTTAGCCAGGCATTTTTCTCAGCATAGATGAGTATCTTCAAGCTCATAAAAGTCTTCAGACTGTTGCTATCCAGAGTCCTGTGGGAAGGAGAACAAGGAATTTAATCCCAATTCCATGAGTTCCGAATATCCAGTGTCTTCTCCACATGTGCACAACAGCCAGCAAGGTGCGGCTCAGGGCACAGGGTACTGTCCCTTGCGGGTTGTCTGCAAAAGGAAGAGCAGGGGCAGCAAGGCAATGCACATGCTGTTGAGAAGAAGCGCAGAGGAAATGTCACCTCCCCAGGGCCCCCAGCTCCTACTGCATATGGGCAGTGGTGCTTCACCTCTGACCACAACAGGCCATCACAGTGGCTGAGGGGAACATTTAAAATAGCATGAAGGAAGGACAGGCACCACTTGCAGGCAACTAGAAAAGTTGAAAGCAACTGGATTTACACTGGAGAAGAGAGTTGTTTGTCGGGATTTCCTTCAGGCAGTTTTTCCAGCAAGCACCATGATTGTGTAACCTGGGTCTTGTCTTGAGTTCTTGCCTGAGACCCCAATCCGTGCCCATCTCCCATGCCACGAGGCCTTCCCAGAAGCTGCTCCCACCCACCCCAGGGCAACCTGCACCCCAGGCAGAGGTGAGACACAAGAATCCTTGTCACCTACACCTAAAGGCCATCAGGCATAGGTGGGTGCCTTTCTAAGGGTTAGCAGAGGCTGAAAGGGCAGAAGTGTTACTTGTTGGAATGGGACTGTCCCCACCAACAGAAGAAAAAGTGCCCTCTTGCTTATGGGCAAGATCTATGAATAATTCTCTCTTGTAGCCTCTGCAACAACTAAACCTCATTACTTTTACCAGATGGTGATCTGAGGGAGTTTTTTGTTAAGGTTAGGATGAATAACACATGAGAAGCATAGTCTCTGAGTTTTTAAATGGCTGTTTATTATTTTTTATTTATTTTTAGACTTAAAAGGTGTAAGTCTTAACTGATAAGTTAGCAAAATGTTTATTTTTTAACTCTTACTAAAGTCTTTTAAGTACTAATTGTCTAATAATGAGATGA
>WAAE01018845.1:8619-28002 GCA_013400495.1 Nicator chloris
AAAAAAAGCTGAAGTTTCACAAAGCGTAATATTCAAACTCTACAAATGAAACACTTGGAAAAGAAATGTTGAAAATGGTATAAAATCAAACTGCTTCTGCAAAACACACACTGAAGCAAAAACTGTCTTCACTCACTCTAAACCTCACGAAGCCAGTTGCTGTAAATTTGTATCAAATATTCCAAATTAGAAGAAACTCAGTAAGCACATTTTACTGTTTCTCTCCCTTTCTAATTATTTTCATGATGTTACTTATAGATAGCAAAGTGGAAAAGGAGTGGCTCTCATGTCTGTATCTTTGCATACAGTTTAACTGAAATGTATTTATATATTCTCTTTCTGTAACCTGCCATAACAGAATTAGAGAAATATTTTATACATAGAGTGCTGCTTTTAGATTGTTTTTGTCTTAACACCTTTACTCAAGGAAAATGGGTAAAATTCAACACCATCTATTGTCTACTTGGTTAAATTGAGAAATTATGAACAGTATTTAAAAACCCTCTGCCTTTAAAGTAACGCAAAACACAAGGGCCTCATTCTCACCCAGTTATTTCTGGCTTGCAAAATCTGGCGAAAAAAATTGGATCTGTCACATGAAAATTGGTTGCTGTAAGTGAACTGTGAGAAGTTTATTTTGTGTTCTTAGTTTATTCCGATCTCTAAACCCTTTTTTACTGGAACTTTACTTGGTAACCAAGATATTTGGACCTTTTGGTGGTTTGTTGTTTGTTTGGGGATTTTTTTTTCTGTTTTTGCTTGGTTTTGGTGGTTTTGTTTGGGTCCTTCTGGAATTTTTTTTTTTTTTTTTTTTTAAATCATACTTTAAGAAGGAGAGCCAGAGGGCTTTCACACACGTTTTCTGCATTTTGAATTTTTGGAAGAAACTGGCTGCTCTCCTCTGGCAGGCTGTCTCAGTACTACTATCATCAAATGAAAATCTGATGATTTATAGAAATTGAAAGTATTAATAAGACAGAAGTTGGGATCTTGAAAGGTTACACAAATGTAGGGATGATGAAGCAAGTTTACTGGAGAGCTTTCTGCTTTCGTTCTTTTCCTCAACTGAGAGTCAAATTTTTAACAGGGATAAAATGGATTGAAAGGTGATGAATTCTCCCTGAGAGGTGAGAATGCAAAAATTTTTGTGGCAGGAGAATAGAATTCTATGTATAATTTTTATGCCATTATTTTGTGATTAACGTAGGTGGTGATAGCTGTTATTCTGATTATCAAATTATTCACTTAGAAGTTTCAATAGAAAATTACTTATCTACTGTTTACCACAGATTTCTGTTCATGACATTTCTAACAAATTACATAACTTGGAGGTTTTTAACTGATGTTCACTGTGTCTATAGTAATGCCTTACTATATTAAAAAAAACAAAAAAGTAAGCCCAGACTCACAAAGGCAAATAAGAAAGCTCCTGACGATTGCAATTAAACAAGTTCATTGCTTCCAGGATTCGCTCAGGCAGTCCAGTAATATCTGATTGCCATTTTCATTTACTGTAAAAAAAGCCTAATAATTCTGTGAAATAAAAGTAGTTGTTTGCACTAGGAAAAGTATTGCATGGCTACACCTTAAGGAAGTAATCTCTCCAAAAGCCAGCCCCACAATCTTCAGAAGCAGATTAGTCCCCCCAAAAGTCATTGTATTTGTAAATTATTCTAAAAAATAAAACAACATGCACATATAATAAAAGAAAAAGAAAATATCTTCATATGTCAACATAAAAATCCTTTCCATGCCAATGGAGATTTGCAGAACAGAATATTCAACAAATCAGTGATGGGGGCCAAAACACATCTAGTCTATGACTTCAGAAAAACCAAAAGAATTAATCCTTCATTAAGCTATAATAAATTTTGAAATACAGAAAGTATTAAGTATTGCCAGAATGAAGACACAATTTCTCACAGCTGTAAACTGTTGGGGAAACTCTCCTGTTGGAACATCCAGGAGCCACTCTGGCAGCCACATCCTCAGCACCTGAGATGGGACTGGGGCCACACAGCTGCACTCACACTGTCGGAGCAGATTTCCTCGCCAGCTCGACACCAGGTGTCCCATAGCAGTGTCTCAGACTTCCAGATCCTTAAAATAATTTATTCTTGGTGCAATAAAAAAATAAAGAAACAACCCGAGTTGGTGTCTCCAAGGAGAACCAAAAACAAAGGGCTTTTATATCTTCAGAGTCTAAGTGTAGGAAAATCTGGAGCCATGAGCTCCTGCTGTGTCTCTCAGTGTCCCTCACCTGGCTGTGTCACACACCCTTGTGTCCTTTGCTGTGCAAAGGGCCAGCACCAGCTCACAGCCTCTTTTCTTCACCTGCAGCTCCGTCTGCAAATGCACCCCTGAGCTACCACACAGGATGTGTTCTTCAAATCTGAATGCCTTCCTCTAACATATCTACCTGTCCTGGTTTGGAAAGACAGATGTCTGCTAGGGAAAGCTGGAGCCTCCCTTGGAATGGAGAATGTAAAACCCCTCCCTCTGAATTATTGTAATTTTGAAATTAAGGAGCTTCCAGGCAAAGATATGGGAATAGGAATAACAGTTCTTTACTAGGAAAATTAAAATGTAGTCGTATAAAAAAGCAAACAAACAAAAAACACTGACAGAGTCAGAATACAACCTGATATCCTGTTGGTCAGGGTGTTGGGAGAAGTCCGGTTAAATGGTGGCTGCAGTCCTCCTGGAGTGACAGACGGGGTTCTGTTNTTCTGCTGGAGCAGAGATGATCCTGTAGAAGGGTGTAGTTTTCTCTGAAGGCCCAGTGGTGATGAGATGCATCCAGTGGCAACAGGCTGTCCCGGTATTCTGAATCTCAGATTTTATCCAAGAAGAAACACTTGGCTCCTCCCCTTGGGTGGAGCATCTCACGGTGGGATGATATAATTTTATCAGTCATGCAGTGAGATTCAATGGCCCATTAACAGAAGATTCCCCCCAGAGTTGTGAGGGATGGGTCATGGAAGAGATAAGGAATCACTGCCCCACTTGGTTTCAGCAGCTGGTAACAGAACACATACTTTTTGTTACATCTTGCATTGCAACCTAAGACACCACTAATTCCCAAACCCATAAGAATGCCTCTAAATGAAAGGCAAGCAGGTGCCTGGAAGAGAACTAAACAATCAAGTCACTTGCCAGGAGGAAACTGGCCCTAACATGCGAAGATCTCCTCATTCCCATCCCACTGGCTGCATTCCCAGGAGGATCTGAGACCTTGGCAGTGCCTTGAGGGGGCCAGGCTGTGCTTGATCCCTGTTAATAACCCCAGCCCAGCCTGGCTCTCCTTGCTCATGGCTGAGGGAATGGTTTGGTCAGGAAGGGAGGGCACTGCACTGCCCCGTGGCCCTCCAGACAGGATGTACCCTGTAATGTGGTTCTGGAGGAGAATCTGGTGTCAGAGCCCTTGTCACACAGGCCCAGAGCTGAACAAAAGACGTGAACCATAAGGAACAGGCTTTGCCATTCTCTGTGCTGGCAGTCAGCTGTGGTCAGGACCACAGGTCACAGCACAATGTGACTGAACCACCTTGAGGCTGGAAGGAAGGCTGGCAGAGTGAAGATGGATGTAATTGCTGTCAATAGCATTAAACATGGCAGAGAGACCTACCTGGAGAAGTACGGATGTGATTGGCTGTCTTATCGAAGGACAAATGAAAGTAATTCAGCAAAACAACAAGTTTTTTTTCAGTATTATGCCCTAGGTTGCCAGCAGATGACAGCAGGTCCTGGTGGCTGCCTCAAAAGCTTTAATCATGAAATACAATAAGTGAAGTAGATCAGCAGTGAGAAGAAAAACAACAAAAACCAAACCATGCAATACACTGAGGCACTCACTTTCCCAAAGAAAGTATTGAGAATAAAGAACAGAAAGAGTTAGATTCCTGTTTTTATTTTCAGTCAAGTGGGGTTTTTTGTTTACCTTGAATAAACCCTTTCTTGCTAGATTTGAGTGCTCAAGAGAGTGAAGTCAATCTTGGAAAAGAAGTCTTTTATGTACACACCCTGGGATAAAAAACTGCTGCTGGGTGGGTGAACCAAAGTTGTACTGGCCCATTGAGGAGAAGATTAGGCATCTGAAATCAAAAGACTCTTTCATCATTCTGTACTTGCCTTCCATTACTTTTCCATGGCTGTTAGAGCTTTAAAAAGATGAGAATAAGCCTAGTATAATTTTTCCAGCATATGATTACTAGTATAACAGTTATTTTTAAATTTATCATTATGTCTGTGCCAACTTTGTTTTGGTGCTGCTATACAATGATACATATTCAGTGTCATTACTGGGACACTCCAGAGTGGTTCAGAGCCACTCAGAGGCTCTGTCACATCTAATTCCAGGCCCAGACAAGTCCATATGAAATGGATAATGGAGTGATATCAGCAAGATTCACTTTAGCTATGACATAAACAAAATGCAAAATCGGTGCTGTATGTAATCTTTAGAGAATTCTGTCTGTTGTGGTAAAAGCATGATGGAATATAACAAATTATATTGATTTGTGGTTCAAGGCAGCTCAAAGCTCTGCCTCTTTTGTTATAATACTTTTGAACTCTGCTGTGAGTGGCCATTAAGTAGCAGGAATTAATTAAAAATAATTTCAAAGAACAAATCTTGTAGGTTTTCTGAATATAGTAGATGGTCTTTTTAGAAGACAGACTTGCTACAGCAGCCACATTTGTGTGCTGTGAATAATGTTTACCATCAGTGTTTCAGAATGACTGGTGAGCTGTTTATCTATAGGCAACCAACCAGTAGTTTGCAAAGTAAAAATGCCCTTCTCAAGTTACATATTTTTCTCCCTTTTCTGGCTAACTTATCTTATTTTTTACTATGGTAATTCATTTCTACTCTAAAGGACCACAAAATACTGCTTTAGGTGAACAACTCAATTCACCTAGGCCCTGACTTAGAGCAGGCCATCCGTGACAACCCTAATAAATTGTGCATGAAATTGATTTAATCTGTATTTGAGACATAATTTGTCCTGCAGAATGTTGTGTGTGCAGTTCACTCATGGTTTTATTTCATTTGCTGTTTTGTGGCTTGCATTGCTGTATATTTACCAAAATAATTTCTGTTTTGCTGTCAGAAAAAAAACCTGGAAAACAAAACACCCAATTTCTTCTGAGATTGTTTTTCTGATCACTTTTACTGAGGGCAGAACAAATAGCTGAACTGAGAGGTCTTTTATAATTCTTTCCATACCAACCTCTCTAGCACCTGAAGTCCTCCACTTACAATTTTGCTCCATCCATAGAACATACCCAGAAGGACATTCAGTTGGTCTCAAATGAAATTCACTATTGCCAACAAGAATGTCCCTATTAGCTGTAGTTAGTGCTAGTTCTGGACTTCTTTGCCACTGTATACTTGGTACAGAACTAAAATAACAGTAAAAAATAAAATAAAAATAACATGAGAGAGAAGAACATCTAAGTATTTTATACTCTGCTAATCCTGAAATTTAAAATATTTAAAATGCACACACACACACAAACACACACATATATATAAAAATTTATTTTTTTCAAAATCCAAGTAACTAACTTTTGTTGCCACGGACAGAAGGGAATCCATATATTTGACTAAAGAATCTGCAAACCAACATACAACAGAAATCAGAAAATAGATTAAATCAGAAATTCTATAAAACTCAAGACAAATGTTAAAAAATTCTTATTTTGTAATTGACACCACACAGACAACATGCTAATAAAGAAAAAGCAACTTCCACCATAGGAAAAGATGAATAAAATTGCAAAGCTTTTGTCACAGATTAGCTGGTAACAACTCCAGACCATTCTTTCAAGTGCTTGTTATTTTTTAAGAATACAATGACATTTCAATGGGATATATTGGATATATTTCCTTTTGAAGCAAAATTCTTAAAACACTGGCTCTGAGCCTTGCATAACTTGAGCTTCCACACAACATATCTATTTCAACATGTTCATGAGAGATCCTCCTCTAAGGCCTCCTAGATCCTCACAGCTCTTATTTGCAGGCAACTAAAGGGCCAATCATACATTTAGGGAATACAGGAAACTTGGCACAACTGCTAACCTGTCTATTTAACATACCAAGGCACACAGATAATTCAATTCCCAGTTCGGTTTCCATATACTTTAGATCAGTTATCATGGAAACATCAATAGATAAATAAAAGATTACTGGTTGGATGCTTTTGTAATCACAAGCCTTGCTCAAATCTACTTTGAGATTTAGCCAAAGAAGATACATATTTTGCATTAATATATCTCAAATGAAGACTCATATTTGATTATTAAATTTGCAAATTTAAGAAGGTCTTCTGTAAATGTACTATTTTATTGAGAATTATTTGCTTAAACAAATCTAATAACTTCACCATTTTCTCCTGTTTGCTAAATGAAGTTAGAGTAATGTAGGGAAGTATAAAGAGAGTGTCAGACTTTATTGTTACTGGGGTTTGGATTTCCCCTTTTTTTCTTTAATGCCTTTTTAATGTGTGTATTAAGCACATGTATCTGCACACACACATATATATAAGTATATAAAAAGCATTACAAGTAAGAATGCTGAACCTTTGTGTTAACCAGCAGACCTTGTTTTCCCATGCTATCTGTTTCAGGTTCAGGAAGTAGGATACAAATATGACATATCCCAACTTTTTAATTTGGTTTTAAACAAAAATACCATCCTGCCTTAGCAGTTCAGTCCCAATTTGATTCCAATTGAGTTGCAGGTCCCCAGATACAGGATTTATTCTCTACACCCCACCAGCAGGTATGTCCAAACACTTCCCAGGAAGATGGGCTTTGGAAACTCTTGTGGTTGCTCTGGAAGACAAATGTCATAATAATGACTGACATCCCTTTTCCTGTTTTCCCTCGAGTCTGGGTCAGATGTCCTGGGCATGTCTCTTTCCCAGAACCTGCCTACCCCCAAGCCCAGCAGCGAGGGGGGATGCAGGAGAGCGAGTGTGTCTCCAGCAGCACCAAACATTGGGGAGTTACCAACACCTTTCCAGCTGCCAAAGCAAAGCACAGCACTGTGAGTGCTGCTATGGGGAAAATTAACTCCATCCCAGCCAGAACCAACCCAGGTTGAAATGGAATTTCTGAAGTATAAGGTTGAGTACAGTGCTTCCAATTTGAAGCAAAAAGCTTCACTAAGCTTTCATAAAGCTGCTAGCAGAGCTGAGTTGAAAATGGTGCTTAATTACCTGTGTTGGCACCTGTCTGCAGCTGAAACTTGGAACACGATAAATTCCTCAAGCTTGCATCAGCAGCACAAGAGGAAAAAAAAAGGTCTTGAGCAGGGGAAAGTGAGGGGACAAAGTGACAGTCAAAGCAAGGAAGTTCTGACGACAAGCATTAAATATTATCTGATATATATTTGCAAATGATTCTCACGAGTTCATCCATGTGGCAAACGCTGATGTACTGCCTTTAAAGTTATTCATGAATGCATTTTTTAATCTAAAGTATAACCTCACACCAGTAAAGCTCTTATTTAGAGCATGAGAAAGTTTCTTTTTGTTCTGAAATAAAACACTTAGCCTTCCCCAAGAAACATTACCTCAAGAAATATTCATTTCCAAGAGACGATTCAGGAGCAGCTACAGAGCTTTCTGGCAGTTTCAAGGTTGTGACAGTGTTGAGATGTTGCAATGGTTCTGTATTGTATTCCAACAGCTCAATGTGTTACTTACCCTACACAAAAGGTAGAGTTGCTATTCAAGCTGTAATATCATCTTTTTCTGCTGACATAAATAAATAAATCTTACAGTGTATGTCTATTTTTCCAGCTCTCCTTCAGACTACTTTTATTCCAAATACAATGAGGCAGACTTCAAGCAATGCAGGTGAGAGTGTTGCTTCAGGTCAGGGGAGGCACATGTATCTCTCAGACCCACTGTCATTACAGCACACAGTCCTTTGGCTCCTTGTGTTTGATGCTCTTTTTTTCTTGTTAAAATATCTACCTTCTGGTAAGCTTACAATTCTGGAAGAGTGTTGTTTGTGGGATTTGAATTTCTCTTCTATCTTGACATTTATTTTTCAGCCCTTTCATGCCTCACTATGTTGCCCTTTTTTCTTTTCTCCCTGAGTTTCCATGCCTGTATACTTTGAAAGCAGTAGAGTTTATTTTTTGCTTCCATTCTTTTTATTTTAGTGTGAGTGCTTCTCACTTCGCACCCACTTTCAATTTTTATTGATTGTGCTCTTTTTGTTACCCACATTTCCACCACCCCAAAGCATTTTTCCTCCCTTACTACCACTCATCAGCAAAACAAAAAAGCAGCTTTCAGACCAAATTAGTGAACACACCAAATAATACAGGTGAGAGAAACCTATGCTACATTACATCAGTTGCCTTGAAAATAGGAACTGGTAAGAAAGTTTATGGGAAATTCTGGGTTAGGGAAAAGGTCCAGGATAACATAACATGGTTCTTGATAGTTTCCTTATCAGTAGCTATGACAGACATATTTTAAAACATCTTTAAAGCCTGCTAAGTAATCAAGACTGAATTGTTTTGCAAGCTGGGATAATTCTACTTCTGGGAGTGCTGAAACAACCAATATTTCTATCTTCCTCCTCCATAAAACAATCTGTTGCAGACTTTCCCCAGTTCATCAACATCTTCCTAGGAGGATATCTCTAAAAAGACATATTGAAAGCTTTTCCCTGAATTTTCTGTTGAGCAGGTGGCCTGTGGGATGGTTTTTGTTTTGTAGATATATTTTGGATTGTTTGCGAAAGCTGTTTGTTACCATGCCATCTGATGGACAATTTCTCTATATGCCATCATGCTACAGCATCTGCTCTCACCACAATGTTTCTTCTAATGTGAATAGGCCTAGGAGAAATTCATCCCTGCAAGGTATTATTCCTGCTGATAAAAAGGGTTGCAAAGTATCTCAAAGGGTAAAATGGTGATATTGTCTGCAAAAGGAGTCTTTCACATCTTGCTACCCACACTTATCACTCTGCTTCCTGATACATCTTTTTCCCTGAAGTAATCAGCATGTGTCAATCCTCCATGCCTCAGATTAAAACAACAAATAGAAATTATATCTCCTCCCCATGTTCTGACAAAGATTCTTCAGGATTTGTTCTCCTTCACTTGGGGCAACAGGATAGCTTAAGTGTGGTAAACTTGCCTTTAAATGCTTGTGTTTATGGCACAAAGGTATTGGTTATACCAGTGATTGCTAAAAATTGTACTGCGAGTGACCATCTGGGATATTGAAGCCACACAACAACAACAACACGAAAATCCAGCAGTTCTTCATTTCTCTACTCCTAGTGATTTTTTTTTCCAGAGGGAGGTTTCAGAGTTTCATCACTTAATATTTTAATATCTGAGAGCCTTCTAACACTTCACCTGGGACAGAGAGGAATAATTTAGAGAATCACTTAGGTTGGAAGGGACCTTTTGGAATCATCTAGCACAAAAATCCTTTGCTCAGGGTCAGCTAGATCAGGGTGTCCAGGATAACATGCAGCTGAGTTTTGAATACCCTCAAGAACAGAGACTACCAGCTCTCTAGGCCACTGTTTGACCAACCTCCCAGCTGCAGTATTTCTGTGCTCAGATGGAACTTCATGTGCTTTAAAAGGTGTCCATTGCCTCTTCTTCTGTCACTGGGAGGCAATGGGAGGAGACTCTCTCCATCACATTAGTTCACTCTTGTCAGACATTTACCCACATTGCTGAGATCCCTCTGAGTGTTCCCCAGACTACAGAATCTCAGCTCTCTGTTTCCCCTAAGAATTCCAATAGACTATTGACTTTTCTAAAACCATTATATCTGGAATTTGTTAACAGCCCAAATAATTTTTCTTCCTCTACTAACAAAACAAAACAAAAAATCCACAGATATAGACCAATGAGTCAAAAGCATTCAAATCCAAACCTTACAGCTGCATATATAACCTTAATATATATAGTTAATAGCATTTCTTTCCATGTGTGCTAGATAAAGGGCAAAGTACTAAAAGAAGTCCATATTGCTGCACCCTGAACGATGGTTGTAGTTTTGACAGAGCTTTTACAATCAGCTTTGAATGAATTTCAGATCCTGAATTCTATCCTGACCTGCCATAAGCAACACCCTGTGCTCAGACAGAACTTATGCAAATTTCTGAAGCTGCTTTTAAAACCAGGCCCACCGTCCTTAAGAGACCAACACTTATAAATGCAACCTCAGGCATGACTGGAGAGAGCTTTGCAGAGCATCAGGTGTCCTGTGCACCCAACAGGGCAGCTAAAAATGCCACAAGGCACTCCCAGACCCCATGTGCATGCTGCCTGTGGGTTGGCCACGGGCTACCACCCCAGAATTCAGCAGGAAGGGGTGGGCAGAGTCACACTCACATCTCCTCTTTCACAGGGAATACACTCCTGGGATTCTGCACAGGGACAACTCACAGCAAGTTCAGAATATAAATAACTACATTACACATGATCCATTAGGGATCGCCTCAGATTCCACATGAGGGGGAAAAAGAAACCTCTTTGTGCTCTCACATGTAAAGGAACAAAACACAACTTGTCTTGACAACTATCAAGATTTTATCATGAGTCTCAAGGTGTCTGATTTTCTTAAAAGCCCCAAGTCTCTGAAACAGGTATTTTATGAATGCTTCCCTTCCCTCTATCTCTCTATGTATATATAGAGATATATAAAAGTATATGTATGTACAGATATATCTATAGACATATATGCACACATACAAACATTGTAAGTATATTTTTTTTTTTTTTTCTTCTAATCCCCATAGTTAAGGAAGCAGGTCTGGAAATTCATGACTCAAGGTCAGTCTTGCAGCCCAAAACCAGAGGCAAAAGGAAAAAAGTAGAGGTAAGCTGCTTATTGCTGTTTTTAAGTCTGCTGTTCTGGCATTTCTTTTGTGCCTTTTGAATGTTTGGGCTTGACAATACTGAAAACACTTCACCCTTTTTCTGTCACCACAGGATCCAATACACTTTCCAATTTGGAACTTGAACTAGGGAAAATGTTAATTAAGAGTGGTGCCCTCAGTTGTTAGCTCTCTCTCAGCATATTGGGACGTGTTGCAGTTCACGTGCCCTTGTTTAAGCTGATTTACAGATTGTAACATCATACTTTAACCAAACCAACTCTCACAAAATGGACACATTTCTCACAATGAAAATAATGCTAATGTGATGACAAGCAAACAATAAAATGGCAGAGGTGACATTTCTCCTACTCTTAGTATCGACAAGATTTTTCTCAGTCATTCTATAAGGTAACAACGATGACAATCTAATCAGATGTAATCAACAAAGTCTAACATCAAGCGACATTTAACCTTGTACTTCCCAAAACTTAATAATAAATGTTCAGAGGCTTCTTCTGAGGTTTCTTCTTAAGACCAAAAGACAAAAATCTGCCATGGTGGAAATGGCTGGAATATGCAGAAAAACAATACGACAACAAAATAAAAGATACATATATTTATATTATATTATCTTTTCAGAAGATAATGGTGAAATAGGTTATAAAATATTGCTGAATTTTTAAATAGGTTTGCTATACAATTGGCTGAAAGTGCACGTTTCTAACACATCTCAGTTGTTGGTATTTACTAGATTCTGTTTCAGTCATGAAGCACATTAAGACCCACTGCTTTGTGAGCCACTAAAGGAAAGATGTAGTGGAGAAAATACATTCTCAATGGTAAGTGACTTCTTGAACAAAAGTAATGTTTTATGGAAAAACTTTGCAAGTGAAACCACTGATGGAATGGCTGTTTTTATTATGATAAAAAAGAGTTCTCAGAGTAAGGTTACAGAGAGAGCACTACTCATGGAGTTCATTCACTGCATCATTTATAAAGAAACTGCTGCAGCAAACAAATAGCCAGAAGAACACAAAGTTCTACAGTATGTCACCAGTGAGGTGAATTTCATAAAGAGATTTAAATTGTACAGTCTTTACAACATTTGTATTGAGGTGGGGAATGACCATGAAAATCTTTTATAGCACACAGTGGTTTCCTGGTCATCTCACATCAAAGTGTTTAAAAGAGTTGTCAAAATTAAAGATAAGTTATGCATTCTTCTCCTACAAAAGGACAAGTGTTCCATATTTGCTGACCTTTTCTCTGTTGACAAGTGGGTGTCAGAAGGTTACTACATAGCAGATATTTAAAAAAAAAATGAACAGACTTAATGTGTCCCTTCAAGGTAAAGGTGACGTCTTAACAATGAGTGAAAAAGTAACTGTTTTTCAAAAAAAACCCTTATGCTATGAAGAGAGCATTTTGACAAGTGAGTTTTGGAATTAATTTCAATGTTAAGGGATTTTGTTGCTGAAAATAATGTGTCACTTATAAAAATTCTCATATCTATATACATAAAAAACCCAGAAACAGAATTTTCTAACGTTTAAAATTTCTCGAAAGGTGTCAGTGGGTTTTGAAGCCACTTGTTAAAAATATAAAAATAGTACCTTTCAATTAAATTGCAAGAAAAACTGAATCACATTGGGGTGGATGAAAATTCACTAGCTGAAATTCTATAAAAATCTCGATTAATTCATGAATGGGATTGAAAAATTAGTACCATTATTTAGAAAACATGGAAAAATGATGCATCCATGTATTTTTTTCAGCTATGACAGTCATTTAAAAGTATCAAAATTTAGAAACACAGCTTTAAATTGCTCCAGCAAGATGTTAAACCAGAATTCAAAAAATAATTACCCATATTAAGCCATATTGTTTACAATACTCATTATTAAATATTTTTTAAATTAGTTTTTTTTGCAGTGTTAATAGGATTATTAAGATATCTTTAATCTTTACCTCATGTATTTTAAACTTCTATTTTTTGTTGTGTTTATAATATACATAAGTATTGCCATTAGATACATGTATAATATATAAATAAGAATGTATATATATATATATTCAACCAAGGGTGTATGTTTAAAAATATTTTATTGATGAGGTATATGACCAAAAATAGTTGATCAATTGGGAGACTGCTGCTACATTTCTATAGTAGTACACCTCACCCCCATATTATTTCACTGTTAATTTAGACTTTACTGTAAATAGTGGCTGTTTTTCCAATTATTTTCTTCCTGGCATATTCTTGGAGACTGAACATCACCAAAATCTTCACTCGTAAGAATCAGAAAGGGAATTGGTATTTTTATTATTTAAATTAATAGTGTGATGGCTTTGCATCTTCCTGACCTTGATTTTTCACCCACCTTCCCTGCCAAAAAAACCCAAACCAAACCTCAAAAACTATCATCCTCCTTTTCCCAAAAAGTCCCTTGAAAACTCCTGAGGAATGATGCAGTGATTTTTCAGCTTATGTATTTTCAAGTCTTCCCTGACACAGAGGTAAAGTTATGTTTTGTCTTTATTTACAGTCCGAATCATCATCTAGATTTTTTTTTTTTAAGTGTGAAACCTTCAATACAAGATAGCTTGACTGGCTGTTTGTGTATATGTTGGGTCTTCCAATTTAAAAGGTACTTTTGTTTTTTTTTTGTTGGGTTTTTTCCCTTGTTTGTTTTAAATTTGACATCTCAAGAGATGATCATTCTAAAACAATGCACTAAACTGGAGAGAATAGTGAATACAAGAAACCAAAACAGAGAGGAAAGCTGTGAAACCTTTTTAGATGAGTAAAAATGGTGAAGAAATCATCTTGCCAAAAACAAGTGATGTTGCACAGAATGCTAAGAGATAATAAGAACTTGGACTATAAAAGAACCACTTGTTAAGGGCGTATTCCAACCCCCAAATATCTGCAATGTATTTTGTAAATAGACCAAGAACTATTAAGAAATTCTTTGTTGCAGAGCATTATCACCTTGTATATTCAAAAGATTTCTGCTATTACACATTGATAAGTTGTTATATATCAGAGCACTTCAAGAAAGAAAAAAAAAGGGATCAATTTAATATACAAGAGATGATAAATTAAAAAAAAAAAAAAAGAGGGGACATCTAATCACTGTGTTTGCTTTCCTTCAGGGTTCTCAGTTATAAAAGAAATAATAGATTTTTTCTCTTAGATAAATTAGTGTAAACTAACCATGATCCTCCACCTTTTCTTTTTTTCCCTGCTGTACTCTTCATGTAAGAAATTCAACTGATTCCCCTTTTTCCACTGAGCTGTGGTACTTGGCCTGTACAACATGAGTAAATACAAGATAGTAGTCAGTGAAATGCCAAGTTAATCACCTTTTTTCAACTTGCTTGTAATATGTGGTTTTATCCAGACACGCAACAATATTTTATCACAAAGTTGAGAAAACCAGTAAGTAGAAAACCAGTAAGTAAAAACCTGGGGTTTTTTTGTTCCTTTTGTAAGAAAACACAAAAAAACCCCAAAAAAACAACCACAATCAATCAACTTTTTTCATGTTTGGGAATCCACTTTGTCACTTTCAGGGTGTAAAATGCTAAAGGGTCAAGATAAACCAGGTGAGGTGTTCTGGCAATCAGTCGAGGATGTAAATCCCGCTGGGCATTACCAAGAGCAGGAAATACTGCAATGAGGGAAACAAGCTGGAGCTCAGCCCCAAACACTGAAGTTACAGCTGGCCCTCAGGGATCCAATCTGTCTCCTGTGAAGAAGCAGCATCACTCCTCAGAGAGAATCCTTAATAGGAAACTGAAAACCTTGCAGTTGGAAAGACCAAGTCAGGTATCTGATGGCCCAGAAATTTTCTTACAGAACATAGAATTGTCTTAGGGAGAACACGATGCTTGCCCTTTATAAATATGTATTTGGTGGAGGAGAATTTCGAGGACAAAAAGCCCCTCATTCCTAAAAAAAAAACAACAACAAAGTATCCTGCACTAAAAAACCCTCCAAACAAATTAATAGATTTTTATATATTTTTTTCAAATTGAAACTGTATAGTCAGCTGAAGATATATACTGTAAAAAATACATAGCAATGCTTCCTGATGAACAGGAGGTTGCACAAAAGAACTCAAATATTTTGAACTGAATGCCTTTTTGGTACTTAAAATGCCATTCTTTCTTTCTTCCCTAACACTCTGAGATCAAAATTACATCAGTCATTAAGAGAAAACATTTCTTGAAAACAGGTTGAACATTACCAAAATACCAAGTCAGACTTGACCTGCTTTATTGTCATAGTTTATTCCAATGTTACCCAAACACATATTTTATGATATTTACTTTAAAAAAAAAAAAGAAATTGAAAAATGAGACCTTGAAAGATGCCCTCAAGCTAGAAAAGGTAAAGGACTTTACTGTGTTTATGTTCCAGGAGGACAAGAGTGAAAGAGAAAAAAAAGGGAAAAGAAAGTAGTATTTTTGTCCAAAGTTGAATTTACATCAGGACATACAGCCAAGACATAGAGGTTTGAGACACACATTATTCAGTAACCTCCTCATTTCAACTTCAATTAAAACCACATTTTTCTTGACTGTTAAAATTCCTTTACTGCTCTTGTCAAAGTCTCTCTGCCCAAAATTCTGGGTAAAATGAAACCATTTCCCCCCCCCAGATGAGAAGATGTTTATGGATCCTGGGCCTTTTTATGCTATGTCTGATCTCTGAATGGACTGATACATCATTTCATATAATGTCTTCGATTTACATTCACAGAATATGTATCCTATTGTTGTACTACTGTTTTTTAATCAATAACATATTTTTGAAAATTTGTGTTGCCTTTTTTTAAAGGACATTTTCCTTACCGGGACAATAAAGTACTAAAAATCCACTGAGTAAAGGATTACTTGTGTTTTTATGCTTTATTATCTGGCACAACCTGAAAACCATTTCCTGTCAGCATAAAAAAAAGTCATAGTACCATTTGCACATTCCTATCAGAAGGTGTTATCAGAGAAAGCTTTTAAAAATTCTTTTTTCCATTTTCCACCTATCTGCTGATTTCTATTTCATGGTGTACCTAACTACTCTATACGTACACAACATACACAAAGTCTGTATTTTTTGTCAGATGCTAGAGTTAAAGCAAGTTGAAATTTTTCTCCCTTAGAAAAGAAATCAGTAAATCAGAGAATGTTTCCCTGTTTTTAATAGCTCTGGGCATTCCAGGAGATTACCATCACACAAGAAACCTGTCTTTTTTTAAAGCTATAAATCTCTTTATGCTGGTTTGTTTTTCCTCCCTTGATAATGGTTTTGAATTTAACAAAGCAATCTGCACTTTGGAAGAGGATATGCAGAAGGTGACTGAAGGAAAGGAGGAAAGGACAATTTTCAGGGCTATTGTCCCCTACTACATGTACATTTGGAGTTAAATTATCAGACCACGCTTCTTCCTTTTGCTTTATGCAGAATACAAAACCCCCCCTCAATCAACAAGCAAAGTATGCACTATATACTAATTAGCTCTTCAAACCTTGCATCTAATGAAGAAAGATTTAATAAATCTTAGTTAATGGAAAGCTCCTTATAGACCACCATATTGTGTAAAAGAACCTTTCCATGCATCTAAAAACCATGTTAAAATATGTTTTCTTTTAGGATGTTACAATGGAAGCAATGGAAAACAAATATATTATTCCATTTATATGGAATTTATGTTATGGCATTCCTTTTCAAGTGCATTTGGAGTACTCTGCAAAAAAATCTTGGTAGTTGGTTAGTTTCAGAAATGCCCAAGGCACCAAAGGATGTTTAGATGCTTAAAGTGAAGAGAAAGCAATAAGAATTGACCACCTCTGTGTCTTGGATGACTTGTGCCTCACTCAGATCCCAGACTTGATGAACAGATTCAGTTAAGTCTTAGTGGTCTTCAGAAAGGTGGTGATAAAAGATTTTGTAACTTTTGAAAACAAAGTGAAAATCCTAAATCTTTAAAAGTACTTTTGCATTTTAAATTCTATACAATATTTTCAATAGTAACCACTGGAGAAACCTTCTCTTCCTTTCCTGCCCAGAATTCCTAGTCAAGAAATGCTTTGTCTTGTTTTGTTGTTTGTTTTTTTGTTTTGTAGGTTTTCTTGTTTGTTCGTTGGGGTTTTTTTGTTGATTTGTTTATATTTTTTTTCCTTTTCCCCCTCCCACCAGGGAAATGGTGCCCAAGATATTTGAGGCATTTAAAGCTGGTTTTCATTTTCTGGAAGACTGAAATAAAATAAATTATATCGTTACTTAAAAAAACCAAAAAACAAAACAAAAAAAACCACAAACAAACAAACAAAAAAAACCGAACAAAAAACAAACAACTTTTTCCAGCTGTCCTGGCAGGAATCTGAATTCAGAAATGGGAAAAAAGTAAGTCTTTCAGACAGAGAAGGGTGTGTGAGCTCAGATAGCTAATACATTCATGCTCTTATTTCACGTGCAGCCACTCTGCTAAAGGTTGAACACGAAAGGTATTGTTCAGGAGAAGCATGAAGTCCTCCCAACACTGCTGTGAGCTGAATGAAACAATAATTACAGTAAAGTAGGATTTCAAAGAAGTATTGGCATTTCATATCGCAGACCTGACAGTTCAAGCATCAACTACAGCAAACTGAGAAACACAACTAGAACTCTCAACTTTATCCAGAATTCAGCCTGATTCCATAATCCCAACTAAGTTTTGAAAGCTTCTGGAAAAAAAGAAACTAATAATAATAATTTTTAAAAAAAGAATAAAAATACACCAAATCCTCTTAAACTAACAAGAAGTGCCTTTAAAGGTGATTCTATGTGCACTGCCCTTTCCTGTGCAGGAAAGACCTTTAATGGCAAAACCAGCTACCCAGTTGTGAACCAGCAGGAATGAAGATGTCACTCCATTTACTTAGTAATATGTCGAAAACAGGAAAGAGAATAAGCCAAA
This sequence comes from Nicator chloris, assembly GCA_013400495.1. NCBI lineage: Eukaryota > Metazoa > Chordata > Aves > Passeriformes > Pycnonotidae > Nicator > Nicator chloris. Next base: position 26,457 of record WAAE01018845.1, read on the forward strand.
TTTGAAAAGGACTTTAAGGCTACTGACTAAAAGCAATAGAAACCTACACTCATCAGAGCATGATGAGTGCAAGGAGGAGAATTGACTGGGGATGATGGATGCTAATGACCCAAAAGTAAGATGAAGAGACAAACAACCCTGCCTGGAGACTACTGCCCAAAAATAACTGCAGGAAATAATCAGCAACAGGAAAAGAAAAGGATAATGATCAGATTAAATAATTGAAAATAATGTTTTGTTCAAACCAGGGGATTGACAACAGAAAAACAACATGAAGAAGAGAATTTGCTATTCATTAGGAAGATCCTCAGAAGTCCCAGAGGATCAGCTGTCCGTGGGTTCAGCTGCTGTGCAGAAAGAATTGTGATCTCCTGGGAGGAAGCACTGGAGTCTTGTCTTCATGGCTGAACCCTAGGATAAGATAAGGTACATGCTGTACATGGTTTGGACTGTGATAAGCCCTGTGTCCTCCTTATCAGTGATCTGAGCCCTTCTCAGGTAGCTTTTAGGTGGGTGCACCATGCAACTGTGAGCAGGAATTCTCAGGTGTGGCTGTAGGTAGCACACATGCCATGTGTGAGAGGCACATGTTTTGGGCATTACTGCTTTTGTTTGAATGCGGATTTATTATTTTTTTTTTTAATTAGCATAGCCACTTGCATTATTTTTTATTAATTTTCTGGAAATGGTTTAATTAAGCAAGGGGTCAACTATTCTCTGGCATGTTAACCAAGGCAACAGTGAGATTAACCTGAAAATCTTTGTGTGTATTTTGGTGGGGAATGTGACTCGGCACATTGTAGTGCTACCAAAGATGGAATAAGATTCCAAATATTCTCTTAGGAAAAGTATCAATATAAAGTGTCATATCAATCCTATGAAGCTTTGCACCTGAAGTACAGAAGTAGATAAAATTATTGGAAACAGAGGAGAACCAGACAATAGTTAAGAAAAAGCAATGGAAAGAATTTGAAAGAACAAAACAGAGGGGAACTATGAATTTCTATATGGCACTGAATCATTGTTATTATTTCCAATTATGTGTTCTTTGGATGAATATTTCTTATGACATGGGGCAAAAGAGGAAAAATTAACACTGGATTTCAATAGTGCAGCATAGTTCATTTCAAGCTGTGTGGGTTTACACTAGGTGAGATATACATTACTTAATATGCGAATTTATTTTTCCTAGACGTAATTAACATATGGATAATTAATAAAATCATCTTTGCCTGGTTAATAAGAGGGCTGTGTTGTTCTTCTGGTTTACTTCTGGTGTAATCAAGATCTAAATATACACATGCTTTATGGTGTTTTCCTAATGTTTAAAAACTAGAGGGGCACTTCCTTTTATCCCTTGAGCAGTACTGCAATGGAGCAGTAATTGCAACTTCATCTGGCATAAACACAAAGTTACTGTTCTTTTCTCTGAAAGTTACTTATGCAATTGGACAATTCCAAATTAGCCTTAGACCAGAAACAGGAAGCTCATCTTAAGGCTCATTTAGCTGATGATGTTTCATCAATAGCAATTAAAAAAAAAAAA
>WAAE01018848.1:0-120670 GCA_013400495.1 Nicator chloris
TCGGCCCAGCCCGGCACGGCCCCGCGGCTCCGGGAACGGGAGAGAGCGGTGCGGGCACCCGGGGTAGGAGAGGCGGCGATACCGGGACGGGGAGAGAGATAAGGAGGGGAGAAGACGGGGGAAAGCGAGGAGAAGAAGAAAGGGAAGAGCGGGGGAGAGATGGAAGCGAGGGAACGAGAGAAAATGAGGAGAGGGAAAAAAAGGAGAGAAAAAGAGAGAAATAGAGGGAGGAAATAGGAGAGAAAAAAGAGGCGAAAGGAGAGAAAGAAGAAAAGAGGAAAAAGGAAAAGGAGAAAAAGAGAAATAGGAAAAAGGAGAGAAAAAGGAAAAATGAGAAAGAGAGGGAAAGGGGAAAAATGAGAAAATGAGATGAAAGGAAAAGAGAAAAGTGAAAAAAGAGAAAAGAGAATGAAAAACAGAGAAAAGAGAAAGCAGAGAAAGAGGGGCAAAGAGAGAAAAAGTGAAAAAAGTAAAAAGGTGAAAAAAGAAAAAACGGGGAAAAGAGGAAAAAGAGAAAAAGTGACAAAAGAGAGAAAAGAGAAAAAAGGAGAGAAAGGGAGAAAAGGGAAAGCAAAAATACAAAAGAAGAGAGGGGAGGGGAAAAGATGAAAGAGAAGGGGAGACAAAATGGGAGAAAGAGAAAATAGAGGAAACGGAGAGAGAAACAAATATTTTCAAAGGTGAAAAAGCAGAAAACAGATGTAAGAGGGAAAAAAATTAAACAGCATGTCTCTAGTTGTTTTCTATTTTGATTTGTTTCTTCCCTGACACAATAAAGTATTGAGGTAGACAAGGCAAGGGGGAGGCAGCAGACCCTCACCTCTGCTCCCTCCCCAAGGGCACGAAAAACTAACGCCAAGGAAAAGCAACAAGAAGCCGGGGAGTCACTGACTCAAAGTGCAAATCCCCTTCCTTGCACGGCTCCTGAGCACGGGGAAGGTGAGGGAAAGGGGGGTCAGTCAGGCTGCCTGTCCCAGGGAAAATGCTGGGATCAGATTCCATCCACCTGCCGAGCCCTGCCAGCGGCACTGACAGCCCCCAGGGATCTCCACCAGGCTGCTCCCAAAACACCAGGTGAGCCAGAGCAGGGCTTGGCCCCCAAACCCTCCCCCTGAGCCCACACCGACCTACAGCTCCTAAATCAGCTCAGCATGGCCGAGCCACTGCCCAGCCAGGACATACAGCTTAGCTGACACCTTTGAACCACGACTTTTTGGAAGATACAGGGCTAAAGTTTAGCCCTTGAACCTGCCCCCAGAAAGCACGTATTTTGTTTCCCAAACAACACATAATCCTATATCCACAGGCAATTAACAGGACAAGGGGGAATGGCTTCAAACTGAAAGAGAGGAGGTTTAGATGGGATATTGGGGGAAAAAAAAATCTTCCCTGGGAGGGTGATGAGGCCCTGGCACGAGAAGCTGTGGCTGCCCCATCCCTGGAAGTGTTCCAGACCAGGTTGGATGGGGCTTGGAGCAACCTGGGATTTTGGAAGGTGTCCCTGCCCATGGCAGGCAGTGGCACTGGATGGGCTTTGGGGTCCTTTCTGGTTTGGTTGCCAGGAAAAAGAACAGAGGGATGAGTCTCCCACCATCCCATGGATGGAAAGGGTGGGATGTAAGGTACCTCATCTCCCTTCCTGACCCCCACTCTCCCTGGATGAGGTCCTCCCAAATTCACAGCTGTTGGTGAGCAAAGTGTTTCAGCATCTGCTTGAATTCCGAGCGCTTGCCCAAGTCCGCGGATGCTGGTGGGATTGAAGCACGGTGATGTCAGAGAGCAACACGATTAGGTTTAAAAATAAGCATGGACTGAAGAACTTGGCTAAATCAGGCTCTGAAAATCCTAGAGAAGAAAAAAAAAAAAACAACAACCAACCAACAACAAAGCTCCAAACAAAACTAAAGGCACTCTAGCGGCACTCTGGTCACTTGGCCAAAAAAGCAAGTGGAGTGGTTTTGCCTTATTTGGTGTGCCAGAAAATAACACCAAAAAGTGCAAAGTCTTCCACAGCTCTCCAAAAATACCAGTCAGCACCTGGAACCACAAAGCTGCTGGATGTCCAGAAGTCACAGGCAACCTCCCCTCTCCTGCATTTTGCCAAGGGCAGAGCCCTCACTGCCCTCTCCGGGTTCGTCCTTTCAGGTATCATTTTATAGGGCGCATTTTCCTCACATGAGACATGGGGCCAATTCCCTTTTTGTTACAAAAACTAGATTTTGCTTGGTGTTCAGGCATTAAAAATCTGCACGATACAAAACCACCTCCCTAGAACAGAGCAAGCAGAGCTGGGAACCTCAGATAAAATCAGCAGAAGGTCAAGTTGCTTGCCATGATTAATTGGTATCTGCCACCAATCCAAGCAGGTGATCCAAGAGATGTGATTGCAGATTGCAGTTGCTGTGGCCAGCAACTCCTTGGAGATGCAGCTGTCCAGGTGATCCATCACTCACTGAAAGGAGACAGGCTGGGAGAAGTGGGATTGTTCAGCCTGGGGAGACCCTAAAGCGCCTTCCAGTGCCTGAAGGGCTTCCAAGAGAGCTGAAGAAGGGCTTTGGGGAATGGCTTCCCACTGCCAGATGGTGGGTTTAGATGGGATTTTGGGAACTAATTCCTCCCTGTGAGGGTGGGAAGGCCCTGGCACAGGGTGCCCAGAGAAGCTGTGGCTGCCCCTGGATCCCTGGAAGTGTCCAAGGCCACATTGGATGCGGCTTGGAGCAACCTGGGACAGTGGAAGGTGTTCCTGCCCGTGGCAGGGGTGGAATGGGATGATCTCTAAGGTCCCTTCCAACCCAAACCATTTTATGATTTAGGAAAGCAAAGCTCTGCATTTTTCACCCTGTTTTGGAGGAGTCTGTGGCAACATGTCAGTGTTGGGCAAAATGCAGCACTGAAAGCCAGATCATTACTTAACTGCTTTGGTTTGTATTTATGTTTTGTTTAACTGCTTAAACTACAGCAATATGTTGTTTTGTTTTTTTTTCTCCAAAAGCACAAGTTTTTACTAATGGGGGTAGGGGAGAGAAAAAATTCCGAATTTCTCCCAGTCCTCACTGCCTTTCCCTATTGACTTTGGGAACACAGGCTGAAAGCACCCTCCCTTTCTCTTAAGGCTTCCCTTTCCAGCTGGGAGGCAGATGGAAGCTGACACCCAGCCCTGCTTACTCAAATCAACAGAGAAATTAAAAATAAAAAAGTCAAAAACTCAAGTTGGCAGCTTCGAGTGCTGGGAAGACACAGGTTTGGGAGTGAGAGAGAAGGCCAAGAAGGCAAAGGGCAGATTGTGTTGGGTGGGGAGCATTTCGACTGCACAGCAAGCAATAGAATGGGACAAAGGGAAACATTTCTCCAGTTGCACAAGAGAGGGTTTGCGTGCGGCAGGAGCGAGGTGGGAGCAGCCTCACGCACAGAGAGTGATGCCAGGAGGGCAAACACCCACCTGGCCACGACAAAGCTCGGGACAGCCCTGGAGGAAGCCAGGCTGTGATCCATGAGGTGGCCGAAGGTGAAGCCGAGCTTCCTGCGGGATGAACACGCAGCGCCCGCTTCCTCCCTCTGCCAAGACAACCAGTCCTCTGTCCTCTCCCGGTCACGTTCCCCGCTGCATCCTTGCTGGGATGATGGATGGATGGATGGATGGAGGAACGAGCCCCTGCGCTAACAAAAGGAATAAGTAGATGACTGCATCAGGAGTCACCTCTGAAACGGCGGCAGAAAGGAAACGAGCGGCGCATTTCCAGCAGGCAGTGGCCGCGGTGCTGCCCGGCTTCACTTCCCCTAGCAGAGGGAACAATCGGGTCGTTTAATGCCAAACCGTGCCTCCAGCAGCGTCAGCAGCCTCGGGGAAGCCCCAGGGCTGGTCTCCTGTCCAGCTCCGTCCTGCCTGGTCTGGAACAGACGCACGATGAGGAAAGCAAGCGGAAGGGAGCAGGGAGAAGCAGCCTCCCACTGCAGGACAGGAAAGGTTCTTTTGCTCAGAGGCAGCGCCAGAAAACCAGAGTCCTCCTCTGCACAAGGATGGAGGGAGCCAGAGCTGCCCCAAGCTGAGGAAGCTGCGCAGGGGCTGGGAAAGCCAGCGCTAGAGAAACTGTGGCAGAAAGAAGCTGACCTCTTAAAAGAGGAGAGAAAAAGGAAGAGAAATGCACAGAGAGGCTGCCAGGGCAACCACAACCCATCCTACGGCAAGGCTCCTACTTCCCCTAGCCTAACAATAAAAACTTAGCCAAGCAATAAAAGAGAAATCACAGCTCAGGACTTCCCTTCCTCCTCCACATCACCCACCTGTTAGTTCAAAGGTTCATGAGATACTATATTTTTATTGCAAAAAGCCACTCGGGGAGTGGTTTCCCTCTCTGCTGCAGCTCCAAGGCTGCATTTTCAGCTTCAGCACCACAACAATAAGTACCAAAGAGAAGAGGAAGATTTTCCAGCATAAAGCTGATCTTCTTGGGCTGTCAGAGGCCTCCAGCATCTGTGGTTTGAGGCAGCACACGCTGATAGCTTTGTGAAAAGCTGCCGGGAGAGATCTGTGTTTTCCAGGCCCTGTCCAGCCCGGGGACGCTGCCGTCAGCTCTCGCCTCCTGACAAGTGATGGTGAGCAGCTCTGATTCAGAGAGACAACTCAAAGCACACAGTGCTTCACGTGGCCTTCTTCAGCTGGGCCACCCTGGCTTTTAACCATTCTCTGGCTTTGTCCACCCAAAGACAGAATCACAGAATCAATCGTTCAGGTTGGAAAATGCTCCTGAGGTCATCCAGTCCAACCTGTGACCGATCCCCACCTTGTCACCCAGCCCAGAGCATGGAGTGCCACATCCAAGCATTCCCTGGACACACCCAGGGATGAAGGAGAGAGAGACACAGCAGGAGAAAGGTTTAAGGTCTTGTCCACCTGCACGGCAAGGCATTTTCTGTCAATGCCAGCAAGCTTTCCCAAAGCCAAGCAATAATATGGCAACAATTCCAGCAGGATCCACTGAGGAAAGGGCTGGCAGAGCAATCAATTTGCTATTTTCAATGCAATGAGAGCTTTCAGGAGAAATCAATCGGTGGTGGAATTAGGAACATGACCTGTGTAACCAATAATTATAGAAGATGGCTCTCCCCTTCACAGTTCATTTCCATCTTACCCTTTCCACTAAATAAAGGTGTTACCAATGGATGTTATTTGCTGCTTCATAATCTGCTGTCAGAGGCATTACTGCCATTTATTTGAGAGCGTGCCAGAATGTGACCATGAGGAGGATAACATCAAACCCTGAGCCAGAAATCCTGCCTGGAGCAGCTAAGCAGGCAGCAGAGAAGATTTTTTTCCAGAGACATGGATTTTTACGTAAACATTATTCAAAAACTTCTCCTGTCCTCATGGTGCACTCTCAGATTAGCAGAGAGACGTGAACATGGCAAGGGTAGGTTTTGACGGGAGCCATGCTATGGAAATCTGCATCAGCAGCAAGTGGCAGCCTGGGGACAGAGAGAGGAAAGCAAGGAGCTGGAATTAGGATGATGGGATCCCCCCCACCTTCGCTTGCTTCCATGGGAAAGAGCCCTGCTAGGTGTAAAACAACTAAACGTTACGGGCCGGTAAGAAATAAAAAATTCATTAAATCATAAATCTTTTGGAGAGGGGATCTACTGGGGAGATTAAATTCACTTCTCATGAACATATTAATTCAACGGTGGCATATCATATTGTTCTCTGCAGGGGAAAAAAGACATATTGTTTTAAAGTCTGATACTCAGAGCAGTCCTTGAGGAAGGAAAGCAAATATAATCTTGGCAAGGAAAACCAAGTGCATGAGCACCGAGGAAGGGACGTTAAACGCAGGGCCCAAGTCCCAGCTGCTGAAAGTCAGAGTGGTTTGACTGCAGTTCTTGACTGCTAAGCCCATGCATGGGAGCTGAGAGTGAAGGTCACCTCCATTTAGCCACAACTCCTTGAAAATGTTAAGTAAGTGAACATAAAGGGTAATTTTTTACTGTGAACAGTCACTGTTTGCCCGCCACCAAACAGGTGAGAAGAGAAAGACATTACAGCTGCTTTCATTTGACGTTTGGTGCTTGGAAACTGGCTGGTCATCTCCTTCTGGATTGCTTCTGGCTCAGCAGTGGAAACAGCCAAGCTCTCCTGGCTTTCAGTCCAGCCAGACACTCAGGATCTGGGGACAACTCAGTAGCCAGCTGCAAAACATGGGCTCTCCAAAGCCCTGTTCCAGCTGCTTCCCAGCCTAGGCTCCCTCCATGCCTGGTCTCCATTCTCCAGGAGGCTCCAGTGGCATGTGCCAGATGCTTTTGCTGCAGATCCAGCCCCATCTCCTGCCTGAATTCCATCACATGGAGGCAAATAAAGCCCTGCCTCCCTCAAGAGACCTTTCCTGGCAGACACCTTGCACACAGCAAGGTCTCCTCACGAAGGCACCTTCCACAGGTATGGTCACACTCCACCTTTGGCTTCCCACCTGTCTCCTGACCACACGAATCTTGGGAAGAGGAGCATCCCTGCTCCCTTTTCTTCTCCCTGTCTCCTGCAGCGTATCTTTCCTCAGGGGAAACCTGTGGATTGTAGAAAAAAACCTCACGGAATAGCTACAGGAAGGTTTTCAGCAAACACACAACTCGGTGTACAGTAACTGCTCGTGCCCATGGCCTTCCTCTGTGCTAACTCACCACCCAAAGGAGTTTGTTCCAGGGGAGCAAGGGGAGAGGACAGCTTAAGTTTCCACACAAGCTAACAGGGACCGCTGAGCGGCTCTTGCGCCATAAAACAATCGATGCCTCTTTGACCCCGTCACACTCTCAGCCAGCTCAGGCACAGATAACCCAACCTGACCCATCAGAAAAGATGGGATTAGCTTATCACTCAGACTGCATAGACCACTCTGCCCAAGAGAGCTCACACACACAAGCTCCTGCAGGACTTCCCTCTCTCCTCCTTCCCTTTGCCCGGCTATCTCGCTGACAGCTTTCCCAGCATCCATCCCAACGAGGTGTGAAATTTGAAGCATCACCAAACTGCACACGGGGCTGTTCCTCGGTAATTACATGAGATAAAATGAAAAGATAAAATAAAAAAGGGCTGGTGAAACATTAACCACGAGCAGGCAGAACAACAAAGGCAGCGCACCCGAACCACAAAGACTTCTTGTAGCATTAAGTCAGCTGGACCTTAGTTGTGTATTTGCCATGTGGATTCAATTCCTCCTTGAGATGGAAAACAGGAATAAGGCCCTGTTTTTTTCCACACCTGGGCCAGGCTCCTAGTTGAAACAGGCAGTTCATACCAGCCAAACACTTGGACATTTAATTTCTGTTTGCTGAGGTCCTTAGCAATGACTTTAGGTTCAAGGCACACTGGCAGCAGCTCATAGCCCAAAACCATAGGAAGCCAGAGAGGTTTTAAACTACTCAAATTATCCAATGTGAGCACAAGAAGGAGGCAATGTGGGCTTTAGCTTCTGTCCAGGGCCCCTGGAAAGTTAATCCTTGATTACACCATTTCTTTTCTTTTTTTTTCTCCATAGAAGAAATAAACAGTCTTTTGTACCAAACAGAAGGCTGCCTTATTTTGAAGGAAGATTTATCACCCAGGCTAAATCCATGAGTTCATTCTGGTTTTGTCCCAAATCTTCAAAGCAGTGTTTTACACTTCATGACACAGTATCTGCTGGTTCTGCCTCTGTGCCAGGCAGTCCCCAAAAGACATCCCACTTTTCCCCATAAAAAATAACAAAAGAGTGCAGACCATCTCATCAGTTGCTTAAAGTCTGCACAGCAAATTCCACGCAGGCATGTCAGAGCCATGCAAACACATCCATAAGGACTGGCTTCCCTGCAAAAAACCAACACCAGCAGTGTGTTGGGGCTTGGAGTGACCTGCTCTAGTAGATGTCCCTGCTTATGACAGGGGAGTGGAACAAGATGAGCTTTAAGGTCCCTTCCAATCCAAACCATCCTGGGATTCCGTGGTGTGATACTGCTGAGGGAAGGGAAGTGACTGATGGGTGACAAAATCTGCTGAAATAAGGATTGCTCAGTGCCTTCCCTGCACCAACAGGGGCTCTGTTGTACTGAGCCAAAACCTTGAACTCATTACAATGTCACTCTGTCTTTGGATCCCACATCCTGTGGGGGAATCTTCTGGGAATTTGGTTCAGACTTGGGTCAAGGAGAGTTGACTTGACCTGAAAATAAATCCAGGCGATCTCGAGCTGAAGAGCCATTGACTACTGTTTGCAATACAATAAAGTGAGCAGATCAAACTCGGCTGAAAGCCAGGGCTAACATAAATCCAGGGAAAGAGGGGAACAAGAAGATTCATTCACCACCACGACAAAGGGGACATTTTTTACGTTGGCACAGTTCAGAGCAGCAACTGAAAAGCGCTTCCCAGGCAGCATTTTTAGTGTCCCGTATGGTGTGTGCTGTTTAGCTGTGCTGGTATCTCCACCAGACTGGCAGCAAGATAAGAGTTACACCACTGGGATGTGTGTGAAAAAGGGGTTGTGGGATTTTTTTTTACACCATTTTTAACGTCACTAGCAGGAGTTCCTCTGCTTGCACACAGGGCAGCTTTTGTGAGGGGTATTTTATATGGATCCCCGAGGAAGGGTCTCAGTGGCCAGGCTCTGAGCTCTATTGTGTGCATGTGTGTGTAATAACTCTCTGCAGCTTTTGGTTTACAGTCCAGGTTGTACTCACTGCAGCTCCGGGATGAAATCTTCTCCTGGCTCACTGTACCACTGCCTTCACTGAAGTTAGCCTTTCTCCTCTTCCAGGAGCTGTCAAAATGTTTGTTGGGTGAAGCAAGTTTCTGATCCAGCTGATAATTCCCAGATCCCTACCCACACTGCAATACGTGCTCAGAAAAAGGGGACATCCCCCCAGCTCTCCTCCTTCCCAGGGCTCAGCTCCAGAAGCAGCAGCTTGATCCACCAGCTCTTTGCCCACAACACAAACCCCACTCAGCAAATTTTCCAGCTCCTCAACGAGGCTGGTTGTCCAGCAAACACTCAGGAGGATCCTCTGCCCACCCAGCAGCCCAAGCACAGTCATTTGGCCATTCTTCCAAAGTTCCAAAGCTGTCCCACAAGGATCTAATGAATGCAGCCTCCAGAACAAGCTGTGGGTGATGACAACACCAGGAGATGCTTGGACATCACCTTTTTCTGTCCCTGCCAAGCCTCCTCAGAGCTCTCCTAGCACAGCTTTTGTGCTTTCCCAACCTAGAGCAGCTGGTTCATCTCTGGATAAATATTAAACGGAGTTTAGTCCTTCTGCTGGCATTCATTATCCACTCTATTTTACAATAAGGAGCTGGTCAAATCCCTGCAGCCTTCCCAGACAAAACCAGCCAGGGTAGCTGCTTTCAGGAGATGAAGGCAGCTCTGTGGGAAGACATGAGCACCACATTCCTCATCTGAGTGCAACTATTTCTAAACACAGCTCAGGGAAAGCTGCATATTTATTTTTTTTATTGCATTAAAACCCATTTTATTAACCAACTGGTACTTTAATGTGGATGATGCCTTTGTTTATAAAATAAATTATGCTATTTCTTCCCCATCTCCCACTGTGATTGCATGATTTCTGGTCAGATTGTATAATGTTTGATCTAAGAATGTATAAACTCCACTAAACAAAGATGCAATAGAAAGTTGAATAATAATGGAGATTCCAACCTCTCTCAGGGAAAAAAAAAAGGTGAGTTTGACAAAGTAACATGCTGAGAGAGCCTGGGAATCTTTCTGGTGGAATAAAGTATTTTAAGAGGGGCTGAATATTCCAACTCATCCTTTCCCATCTGCACCTTTTAAAAGTGACAGGAACTTCACCCCTGACTCAAGAGAAATCTTCACGAATTGGGATTTCTTTACAACTGTGTGAAAATTAACACTTTCACTTGCAATTAGCAGCACCACAGCCCTGCTCACACTTTTGCTGCAGAAACAAGCTGCACATGAATATTCACAGCCAGGCAATGCCATCTCGAAGAAACCAGTGCTGGGATGGCCTTCAGTTGTCCCTCCTTCAGACAGAAGAGAGGCACAGATCAGTCTCTCCACGGGGACTTTGTAGGCAGTTGCCACTGCTCATCTTGGAGAGCTCTGGGACAATCATAAATGGTTGGAAGGGACCTTAAAGCCCATCCAGTTCCCACCCCCTGCCATGGACAGAGACACCTGCCACAATTCCAGGTGGCTCCAAGCCCCCTCCAACCTGGCCTTGGACACTTCCAGGGATCCAGGCGCAGCCACAGCTGCTCTGGGCACCCTGTGCCAGGGCCTGCCCACCCTCACAGAGAAGAATTCCTTCCCAAAATCCCATCTAATCCTGCCCTCTGGCAGTGGGAGCCATTCCCCTTGTCCTATCCCACAAGTCCTTGTAAAATCACTTCTCACCTAGCCAGTGAGAATTTGCTCTGCTGAGGCAGGTCTAGGCATTATGCACGTGGAAACTCAAGTATTTTTTTAATGGACACATCTTTTCTTCCCCAAAAATACCCATCATCACAGTTGCTGAACTTGTCAACACCTCTGTGTTTGCAGGACCATCTTAACACTGCTTTTTGTAAGTCACTTCCACTTAGAACAGCAAAAACATGAGCAAAATCAACCCTGGAGATTTTCCAGCCATCAGGAGAGGTCCCAGCAAGGAGAAGACCTGCCCAGTCTTTATCTACAACCTGCCCCTTCTCTGCTCAGACATGAGTCCTTTCTGCACAGCTCACACCACTAAAACCAGCTGGAAAGGAGGGAGAAGTATTGATTTTAATACCATGAGCTTGACAGAAAGGGAGTTAAGCAGCTCTTTCTAATGCAGCAGTCTTTAAAATAAAGCTGTGGCTATTTTAAATCCATCTTTCCTGAGCAGTGCAATAAAGCCTGAAGGAGCACAAGAAATGCAGGAAAGGGAAGGCACTAAGGAGAAGGAGGTGGCAAAACTCCAGTAGTGCCTCATGGATAGTCCTGTTTCAAAGCACACTGCTTGTGGCCAAGCAGTGAAAGCCAAAATTATGAATTCAGTTACCAACCAGACCCGGAGCAGAAGCTCTGCCTAGAACTTCAAAAATCCAAGTAAAATGTCATTCCTTGGTGGTGTTCCATCCTCAAGCCAGTCTGAAGTCATCCCCAGGATCTGATGGGTGGTGTTCTATAACGTCCTGAAGAGCCAGAGGCCACTCTGCTCCACCCTTTCCAGGAAGGATGGGCCCCTCTTCTCCCCTTTCTGCAGGACCTTCCCTTTCCAGGGTCTGCTCCATCACCTTTCAGCTGCACCAAGGCACAAAAGATAAAGAAAGTGCCTGTTTTCCATTGTCAGACAGAAAAAGGAGATTCCCCGAGGCTCCTTTCCACTCTCTAAATAGCCAAAAAGTTGTTCTCCACCAGAATGAAAGGCCAGAAAGAAATCTGGAGCTGATCTGAAGCCCATCAGTGGAAACTGGTGGAGCCCTTGCTGTCCTCAAGGAAGCCAGGAGAGTGGAAAGCAGAGAACCACGCTCCTCAGAGCTTAAAATATTTACTTAGAACTGGATGCCAGGAAGGTGAACCAAAATAATGCTTGAGAAGACAGAGTGGCTATTTAAGGGATGGAAAGACAGATTGTAATTACAGGGTCATGGGATAAATTTAACATGGCTCATCTGAAACAAATTGAGAACCAATTAGGCACCCAAAATGAAACAAACACCTCTAAGTCCTTTATTAACTCTTACTTGGGGCAGCAGAGGAAATTCAGTTTTAAAAGCAAATGCCTTCTCACTTTGCAGAGAATTTTATAGGGATGAATCAGGTACTAAAGTTCCTGCCAGCAGTTGTTTTGCTTGGCTGCCTTAAAAGCAAACAAATAAACAAACCAAAAAACCCCAAACAACCCCTTGACTGAAACTTCAGGCTAGTCCTGGAAAATTCCCAGCCCACCAATAGAGCTGGTGGGGAGCATTCCAACAGGCAGACTTTGGGCAGAAGAAAGGCTTTCTGCCGAAAAAAAAAAGTTGGGTTTCATGGAAATCTTGTCATGGAAATATTTTCAGTTTTCCAGCAGGTCAAAAATTGCAGGAACAACATCTTAATTTTCAAGGTTAAGTCATCGTTTGGTCTAGATCAGCTGCTGTTCCCCACCCTCTGTGGGTGAAACTTTCTGCTGGAGCTCCCTTAACATGAGTCATCCAACCCTCTCCCAGGAGAGACATTCCTTCCTTGGCATCCCTCCTGTATCCTGAGAAACACAGTCCAGCCAGAGCAGAACGGAGACAGCTGCTCCAGGCTCTTGCACAGAAACAGGAGGAGTTAATCATGCTCTTGACACGAAAAAGAAAAGGATACATTTGATTTTGAAGCCAGGCTGCAATGATGAGTCAAGCGCAGCGCTGGAATCAGCACACACCCACCCCTGGCTCCAGAAGCAAGGGAGGGTAATTTATGGGTTATTACAGGGAACCAGGATTGCCACCAGGCCAGCTGCCATTTCTGCCAGTCCCTCTAAATCCTCTGGATCTCCCAACAAGCTATGAATGGCCAGATGGATGAAGGAGAGGGCAAAAGGCCCTTCCAACCGCTCTGCAAGACCTTCACCGAGCAGTCCATTGTTGAGCAAGAGGCCCACACATGATGATTGGTCTTGCAAACCAGACATTACACACACTTTCGGGGCTTTCCCGGGATATCAAGACATTTTGGCTCATCCTTCAGGATATGGCATGAAGTACTTCTTAGCCCAGACAGGTGTTTGGGTAGCAGGGATGGCCAGCCATGGTAGGGCAAACATCTGGTGCCCATGACCAGAACGCTCCAGAACAACTCCTTGTGCTCTGGACATGCTGGGAAGCCAGAGCAAACCAAAGTTGGATTTAGGGCAGTCCCTGGGACTCAGCATTGGTCTCACAGTGTGTTTGCACACAGCAAAAGGTGCCCAGACTGTGTTTGGGCTGTAACTATCAGGAACTCCTGGGATTGCCCAGGAGTTCAGGGCAGGTCAACACGCCAGGAACAATTCCTGTGCTCCAGAGATCAACATTCAGCAGTGACTGGGATTTACTTCATACCCTGAGTCATACGACCACTGTTAGTTCTGCATCAGCTAATCTAAGCAGACAGGGATAGGCTGATGGTATCTCAACCCCTCAAGACTTGTTTTGTCAAAGGACCACCACACCCTGCCTTACCTTCAAGGATTCGCTGGCATTCAGCCTGGAGGAGCAGTGAGCTAGAAATCCCAACATGGAGCCAGAAATAAACATTCCTCTCTGTTTACTCACTGAACTGCAGTCTCTTGGCCTTCCCATTTGAGAAAAACTTATCTTTGTAAGATTTCAACCGGCGTTTACATCCCCATAACAAATCCACACAGAACTTGAATGAGCCAGATTAAATGGCTACGAGTGTTTTTGAGGTCATTGAAGTCAACAGAGCAAATTTCCTGTTGGGCTTCTCTCAAATAATGTAAAACAAAGCCATTTATTTACTCTCAAAAAGTATCTGGGATGACATAAGGCTGCTCTCACCAGCAAGAGGCCAGTGAGGCTTGTAATCCCTGGCATATATTTGGTCATTGAGGTCTTCTCTGAGTTACAAGTGGAACTTCACACTTTGACACAGCTGCTTTTGGAATCCTGTGGGACCTGATGCTACCAGCTCAACATCAACAGCCTATCAGGTACTCAAACAGAAACAACACTACTGAGAGTGAAGAGGGTTCAAGAAGCAAAATTACCATGTTTAAAACCTTTTCAGGAGTTTCAAACCCGCCACACAGGTTCAGGAAATCCTGAGACTCATTCCTACCTTCTTCTTCGCCTTCCTGCAGGTGATGTGAGGGTTTTCACGTGAGCCTGGTGCGTGTCAATGCCATCTGTAAGGACCCTCGTTCCTGGATATTCACAAATGTTTCATTGCACAGCTGAAAAGTGTGAGGAGGAAAAAAATTATGAAGCATCTCGAGCGGTCATGCGCTCCCGTGAGGCACTTAGATGCTTACAGGAATAATGTACAGCTGCATTACAAAGCCCCTTGTTCTTCAAAGGGATGCTGATGCTGCAGAAAATGATAAATCAATACTGCAGAGGGCTTTCAAAACTGCTTGTTCCTTAGGGTTTAGGAGGGGGCTGTGATGTCCGAGTTAAACGTAGGGGTTGCGTGCCTCCAAACCTATGTTCTTCCCTTCTGTGGGCTTCAGGCTGCCAAATCAAATGCAGAAATAGCTTCAAAAAGGGTTCAGAAGATGTAGGCGCACCCCAAGAAGCTGAGACATTGTGCCTGCTCTTACAGACACAAAGCCATCTGAAGTACTGAGGGGCAGCAAAGCTTTGACACACGGAGAGTCACAAGCTGCTGGGGACACGGAGCTATTGGCAGCTGCCCAGCTCATTATGCCCAGCCATCCTTTGAAGGCTATCGTTCTGTGGAACAGAAATCAATACCCCACACACTGCTACGAGCTGAGCCTGGGGGCTGGGACACTGGATCACTGGGAAAGCAAGGAAGGGGAACGCTGGGAGCAGGGTAACACACAGGGAGCAAGCACAGCTTCGCCTGATCCTGAAATATGGAGTGAAAAAGGGGAGCCAAGAACACAAAACCTTCAGGTTCCTGCAGCAGGGAGCCTGGTTTGTGGTCCCTCCACACTAAGGCACGTGCTGCTGATGGGTGCTAGCCATCACCCTGTGTGGCCAGGCTGATGGCATCAGCCCCGTGTCAGACTGAGGACTCCTACAAACACTGCCTCTGCTCCAAATCAATAATCACTTAATACAAAAGCACTCCTTTGTCATCACAACATCGTCCCAAACTGCACAGGAAACCCACCTTCCAGGGAAGCATTTTAATACTGATCACCCCCAGGGATCTGTGTCAGCAATGGAGGGAGAAAGGCTTTAACCACATCACTGTTGTCCAAGGCTTTGGATCTCTTTGTTGCCCTATCAAGACACAGCTCTGACCCGCTGGGCTCGTACCCCTCAATGCCAGAGGCTGGCTCCAGCTGCTTTTCATCGCTGTCTAAGAAATTATCACAGGAGACTTGGTGCAATTAGGCCTCAAAAATGGGGATGTCAGTCCTCCAGGGGAACTAAGCCTGCTTCATGAAAGCCACTTCAGCCTTTGCTTTCGCTGCACAAGGTGTGTTTTTTACCCTGAGGATTTCTATCAAAGCAAGACACTAGTCAAGACACAGCAAGCCACTGTAGTTTTTACCTCTTTGTAGCTTATCAAGGTGAATGTCAGTGGGGGAAAAAAAAAAAATCTCAGAGGTGACCAGGCACAGAGATGGCCATCTAAAGTTACATACTTTGGTACAAGAAAAATAAAAAACCCACCCCCCTGTTTTTAGTAAAAGCAAACCTGGTCTGTCTCAGCGCCAGGACTCCGTTTAGAAATCGGCGACGGGAGCGTAATGAGCTGCACAAAGCCAGCCCTGTCACACCTCGCTGCTCCTCCCTGCAGAATGAAACCTCTCTCAGGATCCAGGGCCTGGCTGAAGGTGCCTCCCAGCCCCATGCCCAGTGCCCTGGTGGCTGGCCTGGGGAAGGGTGTGTTTCAAGGCCATGTTTCTCAGGGTGGTTCCAGTGTCTTGCAGGATTCGAGGCATGGGCTGCAAGCTGCTGATCCTGCACACAAGGAATACCAGGGGGAGGATGGATAGGGATAATATTTGTTCTCAATGTATGTGCTGCAAGAACGTGCCTCAAACCCAGCTGTGTAAACAGAGGAAGTAAGGAGAGGTATCTCTGGTGAAGCCCAGCTCTGTGTGGATGGTGGATGAGGGAAATTCAAGGCTCTGGACAGCACACTCCTTTTTCCTCCTCCATCCATTCCTGACCCTCCCTGATCTCTGCAGCCTCTCAGCTTAAAGGCAAACGTGGGGCATCCCCAGAATAAAGCCTGCCATGTTATGACTGCTTTAAATAACCCCTGCTGAACCCAGGCTGCTACATCTGGCATGTTCCACCCACCTGGACTGGAGCTCCAAATCAAGGTGATGCTCCTATCTCAGCAGCCCATGTTGAAATCCCAAGGCTGACAGGATTAAGGAGAGGAGACAGGAGTTGTCACTTCACCACTTCCCTCAGCATCTTCCTCTGAAGAGCTTAAGGCTTCTTACGTGGCCAAAATGTCTCCTGCATTTTCTCTGAATTTTTTCTCATGAAAGGCAGCAACAAATTGAGACAAGGCGAAGAACTAAAGCTTTCAAAAGTTACAGCTGACATTCCCACTGGAGAGATCCAAGCTATTCCCAAAATGAAAACAGTTCCATTTTGAGAAAAAAACCCTACATCTTGCATTTTGGCTGGGCTGGACTCCTACAACATTTATTTTCACAGGCAATTTATGCCTATGCAGCACCTGCTCACCCAGACCATCCACCACTCTCCAGCTACCCAGGCATCCCAGAAAACGTGGGATAAATGTGGTGCAGTCCTTCCTTTTTTTCCTCCTGGATATGACACTTAATTCCAAACTGAAAACAAAGAAAAGCTGAATATCTTTCGGCATGAATGACTGCAGGATTTCACTGCAGATGTTTTATCCAAAATATTTTCTAAACAGCTTCACTCAGGAAACAAGGACTGAGCTTGTAAGTTCTTATTGTGCTTTACATTTTTATTCTGTCTCTGAAATGAAGACACCATAAAATAAGTTAGTCTTGATCCCTTTTTTTTTTCACCAACTCTGTGTTCAGGGGAAGCAATGGGATGAACTAAAATACAAATTTACAGATAAAGTTCATATTTAGCTTTATGGAGGGATAAAGCTCTTCATTGCTGGACATTTTGAGACAGACATTTCCTTACTGTGGCTGATCCAATCTGTAAAATTTCCTTTCCTTCTCAGTCTGGATATAAAATGTCAGTGATCCAGAGGATAGAAATACTTGTAAAATGTCCATTTTTTTTCTGGCCCTCACCAACACATGGGAATTGTCTGAAAACAAGGTAGAAGATGAGGAATTGATTCTTGGCTGAACTACAATTAAGCTGTAGCTTTCCCTTCACTTCCAGAGCTTTATTAGGCAGATTTTATTTGAGGAAATCAATTATACGGCACGCTGGAGATAAGTTAGGGAATTAGCTTTGCTTATGCTAATGCCTATCACTCCAGGGGTGGTTTTGCTTGGGAAGAAGGTGTGGAATTTAATGTGATTTATTTAGGAACAGGCCTCATTATTCTAGGAGGGGAAGATGGCTGCAGGGAGGAAAGGTGAGGGCAGAGCTCCTCAGGACCTGTGGAGCATCTGCTCATTTCCTAATATTTTTCCCACAGCATACAGAAATCTTGTGGACATTTTGAACACTGGGAGGGGCAGGGAGATGTCAATGCCTTCTGGAGTTTTCGGTTGGGAGGAGTTTCATCCCTTGCTGGACTAACTCTTGGCTTTCTTCTTTCCAGTTCTAGTTAGTATAATACCAGCACTAGAATACTGCAAAAGGACCTGACAGAGCCTGTGCCAGTGGGGAGAAATTGCCTTCCTCTCTTTCCTCTATGGGGCAGCCACCTTAATCCAGCACCAGGTGCTAAGGGCACAGATTTTCACTGTTGTTATTAACCTATCTCATCCCGAGACCCTTTGGAATTAAGCACCTCTGGAGAGGAGGGAAAGCCTTTCAGTACCCATTTGACACTGGACAAAATCACTTCACCTAATTCCAGAAGGGGACAATTACCTGCTAATGATGGTGCCTGCAAGGCTCATGGCCACACTGAGCTGGATACAAAGCTTAGGAAGCACAACCGGTGCTAAGTGCCACCTCTCCTTCCAACTGCCTCACTCAGACTGGAAATAAACTGGAGATACTGGTGGTAAGAGGGCCCTTCCTCAGCAGACTGGATTTGACACAGAAATCTCCCAAAAATTGCTCAAGGCTCCTCTTGCAAACCAAGATTTTGGAGGCTTCCAGCACTGCTTGATAAAGCAACGCATTTCCAGAAGAGGCAAAACCAAAGGAGCAAAGCCAAACCCGTGGCTTTGTTTGCTTTAGAGCAGAGGAACCAGCCCCCAGAAATGAAACCTTATCTGATGCCTCTAACAGGCATCCTGGATCCCCATCTTTGCCTTGCTCCCAGATGTGCCTCCACACAGGCTGGCCTCTGAGGAGTCCTCCTGTGGCCACATGAAAGGCTTTTCACACCCCTGCATGGCACCAGCCTCTAATGCAGCCCAAAAGTCAGAGCCAGGGTTAGATAGATCCCTTCCTGCCGGATCAGAGCTCAGGCTGCTCAGCCTCGAGTCTCCGACGGAGCCTAAATGTACCGTGAAAAAACCTGGAAACGGAGGCACTTAGGGTTTTAATAAATGGAGATTTACTTAGTTTGAAGCTCAACGTCAGATTTCTGCTGTACTTAAAGTAAATACCATCCATTAATGAAGAAAACATGGGATTTTTTTTTTTCCTTTTCATGCAAAGAAACACACCAGAAATTTAAAAGCTACAGCTTGTAGCTTTCTAAGGATTGCTTTTAATAAATTGTACATGTACCCACTTTGAGGCACGGAAATGCATTTGACTGGGGAAAAAAAATGCCTATTCCAGAGCTTTTTTCTCCAGTTTGATAGAAATGCTGCCAAGCTCAGACTGCCCAAGGTGAGACACATCAGGGATGTTCCTGCAGCTTGGCACTGTGTGGGTCCCTGCTGGGGGCACATGGAAGCACACAGACCAAGCAGAGAGTGAGGAGCAAGGCTGAGAAGGTGATGGAAATTAAAAAAGGGAAGGGAAAAAGAGCAACCAAAGCTTCCTGATGGCTTTCCCAGCTGATATCAAACACCAGCACCAGCTGGTTGCTGGTGGACAGAGTCCACACAAAAGTGAGGGGTCTGGTTTCTGTCAGCCACAGCAGCAGGGAGCAGCCTGAGCCCCACAAAAGGGCTGCAGCAGTTTTTGGGGAAAGCATTCCCAAGGAAAGTAGACTCTTCTTCCCACATGCCAGCGAGGGACACCTGCTTATCACCAGCACTTCTGTGGTGACCAAGGATGGCATGTGAGGGCACACAGTGCCAGGGGCTGGTGACCATGGAGAGGGAGCAGGCAGTCCTGTGACTCCAACAGCAGAAAGGAACACAAATCCCCATGGACTGAACCCATTTACCAGTGTTTTAACCTCACTTCCACCACTGCATTCCCCTTCCCAGGCTTCCCCACCAAGCACAGCAGCAGTTCTCAAAGCTCCCATCTCCGTGACCTTTCTGTTGTCCTGCTCCCCCGCCTCCACACATGAACATCACCTGTAAAATCCAGTCCCAGTCAGCTCTCCTTGACCTATGCACCACACAAAAATTCCTCCTGCTAACATCAGACATGCTTGAATTAGCAAGGAAATGAAAACAAGCCACAGGAAAGGAGCGGGCTGGGGGAAAGGTGGGGATGGAATGCTAAGCAATCATGTCAAGTCACGGCTGGCCACATCCCGTTAGCCGTGTCTGAGGGGTCCCTGTGTCAAAACAGCCAAGGAGGAATCCTGCACAGCCAATCCTGCAGCACTTTGGACTCTTTTTGGGGACACAGGCTCCTTCGAGGCATTGGCACCCAGTGGCTGCACATCCCAGAGGTCCACGGCTCCCCTGCTAAACACCAGGAGAACCCAGAAACCACCCAAGGCTCAGCCCTACAAAATCACCACTTGAGAAGGTGCTTTGCAAAGTTACTGTGCAGTTGGGAGAAAGGAGTTTAGAGAGGAATTAATGAATTTTACTTGGTATTAGAAATTTGCAAAGTTCTGAGAAAAGTCATGAAAATGGAAAAAAAAAAGCCAACAACAAAAAAATACCACTGTTCTTTCCAAAACAAGCTTGTTTTCCCTACTGCTTGTTCTAACACAAACACCGGGAAAGACTCCAGCACTGGCACAAGCAACTCTCTCACTCACCTCATAAAAATGGCTGAAAGTGAGAAAATAAAATCATTTTCTTTTCATCCAATATCTCCTCAACCTCGTTTTTGCTTGAGCATCCCACAAAACAGAGCAGAGGTGATGACAACCCTTTCAAGGCTGACCAAATTGAGGCATTGAACTGTTTCTTTAATTTACCCTAGCAGAACCATAATCCCAACATATTTGCATGTGAAAAACTGCCTCCCAAATTAATCTAGCCATCACTCTGGGGAATGGGGGCTAGGGAGAGACTGTCATTTTATTGATGTATCTTTATATTTTCTAGTTCAAGGAGCTATAAAACTATTCCCAATACTCATTATGCCTTTTTCACTAGCATATTTTTAATGCTGTGATGTGTTTTTCTCATTGATAATGCTCTTAGAAGCCCATTTCCTCCAAGCATCCCTTCAGAAGAACATGAGCTGCAGGAGCAACAGCCACGACCAGAAGAGCTGAGATCCTGAACACGTTGGTTGGGCTGCAACAGCAACTCTGCAGCAATCCAAAACAAAGAGAAAACCAGCAGTGTCTGGCTCTTGGTAGGTTGATTAAGTGAAAAATGAGGAGGATTTGCTTCCCAGGACAGACTATTTGCTCCCCACCACATGAACTAAAAGGGTCTTTATGTAGGGGAACGTTTATCAGTTCTTCCTGAGCTCTCCAGATCTGATCACACTGCAGTACCCCAGCCTTCAACAGGATATGGAAAGAAACAAAGTTATATGGAAAGAAATTAAGGGACCACCTTTGAAACTGCTCCACAGGTTATAACCCTGGGAGAAGACAGTCCAGAAACATTAAAGATCAGACTTAAATCCAACTACTCTAATGAAATTGTGTAGCTACAGATGTGACTCCCTCCTTTAACAGACTGGACCAAATTCAACTCTGCTCCAGCACAGCCAGCCCGGCCATGGCTCCCATCTCCAGCCTTAATGAAAGCTTGTCCATGGTTTGAACCCTGCAACAATTAACCTTGACAGGGGGAGATAAGATTCAAGTTTCAAAGCACAGAGGGCTTGCTGGGGTATGGTGCACTTTCACGAGGCTCTGATTATTATTTTAATGCAGTTGTTTGTGGTTTAGTTTCCTTTCCTTTCTTTTTTTTTTTCAACTGCCTTTAATGGTAACATGGAAAAGATAAAAGTTTATGCACTCATGGCAGGAGCCAAAGGATGGCCCAAGTCCAACCTACCTCCACCCCACCACACTCCTCGGATATGCTTCCAGACAAGGGGAATCAGACAAAGAGATGCTGTGGAGAATTTAGGACTGACTGGCCTCAGACTTTTTGGAAAAGGGAGAAGAACTCATTAGGCTAAAGAAAAAGCCAAAAGGAGTTGGGAGAGTGCTTTCTTAGGGGCCTAAAGTAGGAAGCCGACCGATCTCCACATACTTCCCAGCAGGAAGCCTACAGTCATCCCAGCCCTGCTGATATAGCCCCCCATGCTTGGCAAGGTTCCACCCAACCATCTGGAGCTCATCCACCAAGGTGCAGCTCTGAGGGAGGAGACAGAGGGCCTGGCAGAGGTGTTCAGAGAGGAGGAGGTCAGGAGGGGGACGAAGGCTTTGGCTCCTGAGCCTCAGCGTGGTTTCACTTGACAGCAACTGAGGGTACATTTCTTCTGCAGATGGTGCAGCTGCCCCTGACGTGGGCATTCCTAGAAGAACTTCAGGATAACCAGCAGTCAGTGCTGACAGCAGCACGTGCATGGATGCCCTCCCCAGAGCTGGGCCTGCTGACTTTCATCGGTACCATCACCACTCACACCTGGTGCCTCCAGGAGCCACAAAGCCACGGCAGCTCCTGCCTCGTGGAGCAACACCTGCATCCCTTCTGTTCTCCCCAGCTGACGTTGTGATCTTGCTGATGCCTCCAGCAGAGCTCCATCTGACCAGGGGCCAGGAGCTGGCTTGGCACCTCTGTGCCTCCTTTGAAGGCAGCAGTGATGCTCGCCCTCCCTGAGGGCTGCCAGTGAGAGCCCGCTCTCCACTGAGGTGGAAGTACAGCTCTGGAGCCTCCACCAGAGCTCTCCAGACAATGCAGCCACGGGAGGGAGGCCTTTCAATAAGAGGAGAGAACCAAAGCTGGGGAGTGACCTGGTCAAATCAGCTGGGGAAGGAGATGTAGGGGGAGGTGGGAGAGAGCAGGCGCACTCCAAGCGTTGCAGTTTTCTTCCCGTGGCCATTGGGCAGCAAAGAGCAGTGGCAGGAGAGTTCACAGGCACTCTTAATATGGGCAAGCATCACCTGGAGGGGTTTGCCACCTGTGGGGCTAGAAAATGTGCCATCAGCATAAGAGAGAAGCAAACTAGAGTGCAATATGTGGTGTTTATTTATAGTCTCTCCAGACACACCTGTGTACACTGGTGCCCCCGGCTTTGCATCCACACTGCATGCACTGAAACCACTCATTTTGTTGAAGACATGGACTTCCCTTCTCTCACCCTAAACCTAACCTAGAGGACACCTTGCTGAAGGTGAGGGGAGCAGGGAAAAGGGAAAAAAGCAGAGGAAAGAGAAAAGGACAGGACTTTTGCCAGGAGATCACATAAGCATCACCCACTGCAGCAATGAAAAAACAGCCCAGGTTGAGCTTTTCCTTCCCAACACACACCTCCATGTTAAGGTGAAACTACCACATCCTCCCCATGGAAGCCTTTAAAGATGCAACTCTCTCACCTTTCCCCCAGAGCAACTCCTCAAGACTCATCCCAGTATTCCCAGATGTTTTGCTCTTTGTTGGCATGCTGTAAGCACACCCATTTGTCCCCTTAAAACTCCTGCAGCTCTCTGCCCTGGTGCTAGGAGTGACCACTTACTATCTGATGACCACCCCTTCAGCCAGAAGCCTGGGAAGCTCTTTTTCCAAGGGCTGTTTGGAGCCCAGGAATGGCTTTTAAAGCATGTTGCTCTCACTGAAACCAGCCAAAGTTAAGGCACAGCCGTTTTCTAAAGAGCAATCCTACAAGGCTCTGCCATTATGATTTCAATCACCGGGGAGAGGAGGGCAAGAGCCAGGGATGTTCCTGGCCAAGCTCTGCAGAAAAGATGCACCTGCAGGCAGAAGTCAGGCTCCTCCCAGAGCCCAAACCAGCACCAAACCCACAGCTGAATCGTGTCTTCTTTCAGATGTTCAGCCCCTAGATCAAAGGACAAAGCCACAAGGGCACAGTCATCTGTCTGACCTGTCACAGATTTTTTGAACTACCCTGGAAAGCTACTGCAAGGCCTTTAGGAAAAAAAAAAAAAATTGCTCCTGATAACACAGAAAGCCAGGTTTTAATATTGTGTGCATCATGGTGTGGCTCACAGCAGGGCACCAACCTTGCACAAAACCTAGTTCAGGGGGAAAAGTCTTTCTAGTAGCCCAGGAGCTTCTAAAAAGGTGAAAAAAATGGGGCATCACACCTCCAGAAAAACAAGACACTCTGACAAACTGACTGCTCACAGCTTCCAAGTAACAAACGAGCCATGGGCAGCCTTGATTTTTAACAAGACCTCACTAATGGTGTGTTCCAAATGTACCGAACAGCTCCCGGGGCCAAACCACCAAACCAGGACTGCTTAAAGACCCCACGGCTTGCGAAACCTCGCAGAGCAGCGCTGAGCTGCTGCCGAGCACGGGATGATTCAGCCTTTGCCACATCCTTCCCTGCACGGCTTTCAAGTGCCAGCCAAGCACAGCGTTTTCCCCGCTGCTGGGTGATTTCAGATCCTTGACCTGAAAGGTAATGCTATCACATCTGCTAACTATTATCAGAGCGGGAGAAGGGCTCTCCCTCCTCGCTTCCCTGCTCGAATCCCGCGCAGCACCGTGTTGTGTCTGTGAGAGCTGAAAGCAGCCGAGCTGTAATTCAAACAAATCAGACCTAATCACCCTTATCAGAAGGGTGATAAAATCAGTAAAGCTGAGAGGCTGCAAAAACACGAGGCAAAGAGGTATTTCTTGATGGGCACGGAAAGCCAACACCTCTGAAGAGCTGTTTTCCCCGCAGAGACATCGGATCACAGCGGGGCACTGCTGAAGAGAAGTGTCTGTGCCGCTTCCCTGCCATCTTTTGCAGACCTCAAAAATGTTATTTCCCAAACTCTGCTGCTGAGGAGCGCTCTGAGGCACAAAGGGTTTTACTCCACAATCCCCCATAGCTCCTAAATTTTGGACAAAGCAGTCACAATCACTACAGCTGGACTGACACCGTGCCAGCCAGATGCTCGAGAGGTGCAGCGATGGTCCAAACAAAACTTGGAGACAGATCCAGATGCTGTGGAGGTGACCACAAGTCTTACTTTGTTAGCAGAGCTCCCCAGCCCAGAGCTGCAATCTGGCACAGGCACAGAGCTGAAGATGAGGGTTTCCTGAGTGTGACCCCCTTTTGGAGGTCAGCACAGTCCTGGAGGCTCAGAGAAGCACAGTGGGGCTCTAAGGGTCAACCTGCACATAGCAATATCCCACAGCTGGTTCTCTTTGCCTGGTCAGCAAGCCATTGCCAGCTCCTGATCCCAAACTCACCATCTCAGTGGCCTTGTACCACAACAGGAACAGTCCTTGGCAGTTTTCCTGCCTTGGGCTGCCCGGACTTTGTGAACCGGGGTTGCGATGAGATTTTTCTGGTTCCAGTCAGCTCCAGAGGAACCACCTGGAGCCCTTGGCCAGCTCCAGGAGAACCTCTGCCTTGGTCTGACTCACCTTCCCGTGGCAGAGGAGCCTGAGAAGTGTCCAGGAGAAGAGCCTTTCACAGGATGAGGCATGCATGAGTGTGCAGACAGACAGGGAACTTCCTGACACACAGCCCTGACCTCACTCCAGCCAGCGTGACACAAAACAAAGCTCCACTTACCCACTAGCAGGGGATGTCACGCAGGGATGGAAAAATGAGCGTTGGAAGAGACCTCAGGAGGTCACCTAGTCCAGCTCTGTGCCCCGTTGGAAGAGTTAGCACTGTATTATCCCTGTCAGGCACACATCTAACCTATTCTGAAAGGCCTCTGGTAACAAAAGCAACATATTCCAGGCTTTTGCTATTTATATCCTGATTTTGAGCACTGCTCGAAGAATGGAGGGCACAGAGGGGAATTGCTGCATAATAGCTGGGAATAGCTGCATAATAGCTGAACACTGCATTACTGAAATGTTGCAGGACCCCGGGGGAAGCTGCTGAATAGGTAAGTACATCTCAGCACAAAATGTAAGGGCAGGGCCACCAGCAAGGTGACAAGTGCACATTGGAGTGCCACAATCAGCCTGGCCAGGCCACCTGGCAGGGTTGTGACATCTGCCCAGGGTGGTCGTGGAGTCTCATTCTCTAGAGACATCCAGACACACCTGGAGGCCTTCCTGTGTCACCTGCTCCAGGTGACCCAGGGGGTTGGACTGGAGGATCTCCAGAGGTCCCTTCCAACCCCAATTATCCTGACCCTCCTTCACTGTGCAAGGTGATCTCAGAGCTGCCTGGGTCCTGCAGCCATTGCCTCCCATAGAAGCTGTCCCGACATCCTTCCCAGGGATTAAAAGACCAGGCAAATAAAGAAATAAAGTGGTGTTCTCAGCTGCATGGGAGAGGGTGTCTCTGCAAGATGGGGGTCTGGGCATATTGACACAAGCACGCAGACTTTTGAAAAGAAGAGTGGAAACGCTTAGCACAAAATCCCATTAGCAAATAACGGGATTTCTGGGAGCACCATCTGTGCACCACATTGAGCACCCGCCCCGCAGCACGGAGACCCAGGCACGTTGCATATGGAAAGCCAGACAAAAGAATATACAATAATACACAAAGGCAGGGAAAGCACATACAGCACGGGGAAGAAGCCAGAAGAGACTTTTTCCTCCCCATCCTCACAATGCCCAAAATCCCATTCCCTTCACAGCCTTCCCACCGTGGCTCCTGAGGCCCCTCAGGTCCCTTTGTGCCCACTGTGAGGCCCCGTGAGGCTGCCACAGAAGGGCAGAAAGAGCTTTGACGTGACTGAGAATCAGCTGACAAACCAAAGCTGTTGAGTGAGAGGTGACACAGAGCTTTAGCCTTGGAGATGGTTTTTTTTTTTCCCCTCGGGTGTTTTTCAGGGAGGTCTCCCAGATTTCTAAGGCAAGAGATTACCTGGAAAAGGCTCTGTCTCATCCGTGAGCTTCTTCTGCTCCACTGCAGCAAGAAAGTCCAGAAGCAGCCACACTGGGGTAACTCTGAAACAAAGCAAGAGAGGATTTGGTGTGAGTGGGTTTTGGAGAGCAAAACAAACCCAACTTTAACAGTCTGACAACTTGAAGGAGCCCTCTCCAGCGACACTTGAGCACCCCTTCTCCTCTGCACTTCCAAAGGTCTGCGTCTTTGTGCTCTC
Source organism: Nicator chloris (assembly GCA_013400495.1). Lineage (NCBI taxonomy): Eukaryota > Metazoa > Chordata > Aves > Passeriformes > Pycnonotidae > Nicator > Nicator chloris. Next base: position 26,202 of record WAAE01018848.1, read on the forward strand.
TCCCAAGGGCTCTTCAACAGCCTCCTCCAAAACAGCTATTACAGCAATTACTGCAATTAATTGATTTGCATATCCCCAAAGCCCCATCATTAGTGCAACACAGCCAAGCGTGTTAGTGTTTAATAGTATCAATCAACAATTATTCATAACATCCCGCCCGGCAGACCTAAATATAGAGACAAGCATTCATGTGAAAACAAAAAGGAGGGGAAAAAAAACCCCAGCAGCTAAACAAAAGAATTAATTTAGAGCAGAATTAGGATCATAGAAACAAGACAGACGAGAGACAAGGTCAGATGTCTCGCTCCCAGCTGATGTGAGACTCTCCCAACCTGCCTCCTCTCAGGTACTGAGTGAGCTGCAAGTAAATAAAGTGATTTTCTCCTCGTAGTAAACAGCAAGAGAGCTGCAATGAGCACAAACACAGTGGGGTAGAGGCAACAAGAGGTGACTTCCACACTCTGCTGGCCCTGGTTCAGAACAGCACTTCAGCTAAAGCTCAAGAGGGTCCCCATTCAGGACAACACTTAAGCACATGCTGAAATTTAGGTACCTGCTTAAATCCTGCTCCTCCCTGGGCCAGGCACGAGTTAAAGGGAAAGGCTGCTCTCCAGTTTTCCAGGCTTTTTTTTGCAATGCAAGCTGCATTGTGCATCTCATACAGGGATGTGAGGCCAGTGTGAGGCCAACACCACCAAGATATCAGAGAGCTGACACATCTTTACCATCCAGGGTGTTTTCCTGGGCTTGGATGTGCCCAGATCCCCCAGCCACTCTCTGATCACACACGTGCTGCTTCACTGCTCACTTCAGGGAGAGTTTCCACCACCTTCAGCAGCAGGAGGAGGTTTTTGCAAGAGCCCAGGGTCAGATTACCTTAATGTAATTCACAGATATGTTGATCAAGTAAGGAGAACAGATATTGCTCTGAAACAGCATCAAGAAAATTCCAGCATTTAGCTCCTCTGATGATGTTGGCACCAAAAGCAACGAGGTTTTTACACTGCTGGAGGAACTGGCAAGAGCATGGTGGTACAAAGCCACAGCCTTACTGCAAGTCCCAGCTTTTCACCAAGCTGGTGGAGTCCTGCTCCGGCAATATCCTGTTTATTGAAGGAGTTAGGCCAGGAGGGGCTCAGGAGGTGCTTCCCGCTCTCGCGGAGACAGCCGGAGCTGGGCAGGAATGTCCTCAACCTTCATCACTCACAACATCCCAACCATCCAGCAGCATCAAAGCCATCCTAATCTTCCCTCATCCTCAGTGCATCCCAAGGTTCCTCAGACAGCTCTGCCAGCACAATTCCGGCATGGCAGACGGTCCAGACATCACAGAGGGTGGCAGGAAAGACGGACCCAGCCATGAGGAGAAACGTGGCTGCGGGGAAGGAGCAACTCTACCCTTGCTTCCCACCCTTTGGCATGGAGACAAGCTCTCCAGCACACTTTTCCCTCTGCTTTGGCTCTGTCAATCCCATAGTCAGATCCCAACACTGTAAATCACATCAGCTTGAGCAGAGGACACCCAACTTTCCAGCTCTGGGCCCAGGGCTCCTGCTAAAACTACTGACTGCAGACTAAACAAAGCTTTTTTTTTTACCCTGCCCACAGTCTGGACTCCTAAGTGGAGACTCATCCAGCATGAAATCTATTCCCATTCCTTCCCTACCCCTCCCTGCCTCCATCGGTGCCAATGCTGGGGGAGACATTGTGCCTCGATGGTAGGAAGGAATGAAACGCAACATCTCGCTGGCAGCACTCTAAATAGAAAAAGAAATAAGATTTTAAAGTCCCCCTGCCTTTTGCTGGCCTTCCAACTTCCCCCAGCGCCTGTAGCCACACACAACGAGCTGGGAGGTGTGCCCAAAGCAGGAGCAGGAAGCAAAGCAAACTACAATTGCAGTAAACCACTTCAAAAAGGCTTCAGTTTCACTCAGAAAGGCTTGAAAGGAAACTCGACGCCTCATCCTTCATCTTTCACACGTTTTAAAAGAAACATTAGTCTGATTGTCTGGGTTTTTCTTGGGAAAAAAAGGGTTTCTGGAAGTCAGTGTTTAAAAGCAAAACATAAATAGGAAATATAAATGCTTCCTTAAACTCATATTCTGGTTGTTTGTGAAAATCCCCAGCAGCTTGCACTGCCTCCCAACAGCAAGGGAGAGATTTTAGGGGAAAAGTAAGACATTAGAGGCCACACTGCTATTTTCCAAGAAAACGTGGAAGGGGAAATCCAAAACAACTCAGAGCACAACCCTGAGGACCTTGGAGAGAAGTTTGCCTGGGGAAAACATCTCCTAACTGCTGTAATTACCGTGAAAGGTCATCAAGGACACCTCCCTGTGCATGGTAGAAAAACGCATGTGAGCATTTCGCGTGGTCAGCGCAGCTTTTCCAGCCAACGGAGCAGAGTTCTGACATTGAGCCACACGAGATGACATCAGCAAACAGGCATTCCCCTCGGAAAGAGCGTGCAGGAGAGCGCCGAGGACATGAAGCACCTTCCAACTCTTCATTTTCCAACTCTCTTGCTTTTAAACGCAGCCATTAACAAGTCCGAAGCGACCAAAAAAACTGGGGTGAAAAGCAAAGGCTGCACACGCATTGACAGCAGTGAGGACAAAAGAGCTCAGTCTGCAAATATAATTGGATTTAAGAGCCAAATTTCTCCCAGGAGCTGGCTGCTGGGAGGTTCTCCTGTCCCACCGCCAGATCCCCGTGTGTCCCATGATCCAGCAGGAGCTGGCTGGTGCCCATGGTGCCTGTGGGGTGGCAGCCAGATCCTGGCACACGGCAGCTCCGCAGCTCCCCTCGCACGCCCGCATCCACGCGCAGCTTTAGGGGAGCCCTAATGAAAGGCAGATGCAGGGGGAGGTTTGCAGGAATGTTTATCCTGAGGTGCTTCCCTCCCCGGGTCCCCACCGAGGAGGGAGAGCCAGAGGATGGGCTGAGGAGAGGGGGCCCTCCACAGCTCCATCCCACAGCTGGAGCGGTGTCCCCTCTCCTAGGACACCCCCGGGACACTCCCAGCAAGGAACCCTTCAAACCCTGCCCTGCTCTCTGCACAACACCTGGGACTGGCCACATCTGGCCACGGCACACACAGGCTTGGCCACCTGGTTTCACCTGTCTCAGGCAGCATGATCATTTTGGGACCGGACTGCTTCCTTCAGAGCCACACATCTCATTTTCAGAGGTGGGGGACAAAGCCTTTGACCCGTTGTGGGCCTTTGTGAGCACTCACTGTTGGCATCTGCCTCTCTTGGCAGGATGAGTGTACAGTCATTTAGGCTGGAAGGGATCCTTACAGCCCCATCTGCTCCAAATCCCTGCTCAAAGCAGCAGGAAACAAACCCAGCACGTCCCCTCAGCTCCTGCAGCCAAAGGCACAGGTGGGGGACACGTGAGGAGCAGGGAAGGATGCAAGAGATCTCAACACAAGAAAAATGCTGCTCTGAGCACTGAGGAGAACAAATCTCCTGGGCGAGAAGAGCCTGCTGAAACACAAAGAGTCCTGGCTGAACACCTCAACTCTAACCTCTCGCTCCAGACACAAAAAGCCCTCCCCAAAAAGCAGGTTTTAGCCCTCAAGTCCCATCCAAAGAAACACTCGGGCAAAGAACTGACCTTTATCTGCAAAAACAAGTATCCTCTGTGCTTTTTTTTTCCTAAACTTTACCCCCTTCTTCCCACACCTGTTGTGCACCTGACAAAGCAGACCTACCCCAGCAAGGGCCCACCTGCTCCATTTACCCCATGTAGCCAACCTGGAAAGAGCTGGAATTGCTGCCTCAGAGGTGTCCCACCACCACACGCTGGTGCCAAATAAAGAAAATGCTGCAAAGCCACTGTTTGGCTGAGCAAATTCACCTGTTTCATACTTTGTGGTGCAGGAAGCAGGAAAAATCCCTTCTCCAACTCAGACCAAACCTTTCCCTGTGCTCATTCCCAGTGACAACCCTCCAGTACTTACGAGGTGTTCCTTCTCTGGCCTTTTTATTTCATTCCATAACACCAAAAGCAGAGCCAGGCCTGGAAATTAAATTGCACCCACTAGTTTCATTCATAAATTTGGCTGCACAACCAGAAAGTCAGCTATTGTTATTTCTCACAGTTTACCACCTCCAAGCCAAGGAGTATTGTTTTTATTGCTATTGTGAGAACAAGAGCAGGGGAAAAAAATAATCTTACGCTTCCCTTCCCCTCCCAATCAAATATAATAGAGGAAAAAACTCAGCAGGGCGGATGTCAGATCCTCAAGGATTTTTTTTTTTTGGAGCTATCTACAGGAGCTCAGCCTGGTGCTGCAGGTTTCTGAGTCTGAATTTTTATCAATGGGCTGCACTGGGTCCATTTGAAAAGCCAGCAGGTGTTCGAACAATGAAGCAGGGCTGTCTCCACATCTGGGCCACAAAAGTCATCGCTGTGTTTACAAGAAACAGGATAAGCAAGAAAACATCCTGCCACAGGCACCTAAAAAGCTGCAGCCCCTTGTTATTCTTTTTTTTTTTTTTTTTCTCACACTGGGCTCTTTATTTATAGCACGAGAAGTTGAACCGGGAGGAGGAAAAAAGAAGTGAGAGGTTTCTCACTCATTTCCACGCAGGAGTGACGCACGTGCGACGTGGCAGGCGCTGGGCTCGTATTGTCCCTTCAACTCCGGGTGGGATCTCATTAACCCCTCAGCTCTGGCTGCAATTAATTAACCATCAGGGCACAACCTGCTGGGTTTGCTTCATCGATGCAACCGTGTCAGTTAAACCTGACTCATTCTGGGACACCCCAGAGGGAAACTGAGTCACCACATACTGGAAATAACGTCCCCAGAGCCTAAACTCACAGAGATTATGGGGGAGGGATGAGGGGAATTCCTCATCCTCAGCACTTAAGGTTGGATGCTGAAGGCCAACAGAGCAAGAGGCTCTTCCAGAGCTCAGAGAGGACACAGAGGGGCCCCTCTGGAGGAACTTCTTCCCTTGCACATCTGCAGAACCACAGGTTGTCACCAAATTTCAGCTGCTGATGGCTTGTAGCCCCCTACAGAGGCACTGTATTCTGTGAGTTCTTTCTCATGACATTTTATTCTGCTTGCTTTCAACTTTTAAGTTTTAAACAAAGCAGGACACATCCGATTTAGTAATAAGATCAATTTTTTAAATCAAAGTCATTCAAATTCATTGAAGAGGCACCAAAATGAAACCTCTAAGATGTTTCTCACCATCCTTAAGAACAACTCAGGAAGCTCCAAGGTATCTCTGCCTTCCAGACTATCTCTTTGTGACTCAAATCATCCTTATGTCCAGCAAAATTAATTATTCCCTCACCTCATGTCCTCCCTTTAATAGTTTAACTTCTGGAAGCCTTCAAAACACACTTGTTAGAGCCCCCCCTCAGAAACCTGGTGAAATGAGAGCTGAGCTGCTCAGCCTCTCATGGAGTTTGACTTCCTTGCTTTTGAGCTGAGTCAAAGAGGATTAACTCAACAGGTGTTTCACTGAAGAGTGGGAGGGAAAACAAAACGAAGCACAATGAAACAACTGCCTACGTGCACGAATAGCAGATGAATTCCTCCTCCTTTTCTGAGGAATGAACTGCTAAAGCAGATGGCAAACCTCCCCTTCTCCTCTAGCTCCGAGTCACTCTCAGGTCTGGCTTTAAACACTTCAAGTCCCAGAGCTCAGGTCTGCAAGGGGATCTTCCTCATGCAGACTTGACCTCTGAAGGGTTGAGCTGCTTCCACTGCCCCTGACTCGTGGTCTTCTGCACCCTGGTCATGCTCAGAGACACCAGCTGGAGTACAAAGGACTTTCCAGCAGCCTCTGTGCCCTGTGTATGGAGTAGGATGGCTGAAGCCCAGACTTCTGCCCTCACAGCTCTTTTTTTTGTGAGCAGAAAGACCATCAAAGAGCACAGGGATAAACACAGAGCAGCATCTTCCTCCCCTTTGGGCCATGGAAAGCAAATTACAAATCGTTGCTCTGATTTCTCACCAACCTGGGGCTCTCCAGCTGGTCCCACCAAACCTCCTGTTGGCCACAGCATGAGACACGGGGGCTTGGGTCAGCTAAAATCCCACTGCAGCTGGAGGGAGCAGACAGCAGCTGAGGCTGGGTAGTGTTTGCATGAGAATTTCTTGAAGCTTTCAGTGACTAATGTGCACACAGGCCAGTGTTAACAGCCAAACTTTGTCATTTTTCTATCAAAATCATGAGAAAAGCACATAAAGCACTTCAGATTGCTGGTGGTGAGCCTGTAAAGTGAGGAAGTGGTCAGAGGATCTGTATATCCTAGCAGAACTGAAAAGGGTCTGTCTAGAAGTGTCATTCCACATGCCATACTGAATATATCTTCACAAGAAATGCTACTTATTTCCAATATTTGGGTTGCAGGATGATATAGAAGTGAACTTTGCCCCTATAAGTGACTAAATCTTGACAGAGGGTTTGTGTGAATTTATTAAAAACTCCCGAGCTGAAGCCAAACATTCAAGCCAACCAATGTCCTAAAAGGTCTGCTTTACAAATTACTTGGATAATTGCCAGAAGCCCGAGTCTGATCCCTTTTTCTGTTTCTTTCTCACCCAAAAAGCATCTGGTGTGTGTTGCCAGTCTGAACTGACTGCTCTCTTGATGCTGTAGGCATCTTTAGGAACAGCATCCTATACAATTAAATAGCTGAGTGCTGACGAACTGTTGTCAATACAGAATAAAACCAATTCACTCCCTGTCGTGTCATAATGATACAGAGCTGGCACTATTTGAGCCAGCTTCTTTGGAAAGCTTTAATTTTATCAAACAACACTCTTTCAGGAGAGATGATTTGGGGTTTTGCTTTTTAACAAAGAGAGAAGTGGAGTGCGGCACACGGCACTTAATATCTGGCTGAGATTTAAAACGCATGCTCCTTATGAAGTGTGACATTTTATCCCTGAAGCCACAGGAACATTTCCCACATTTAAGTGATAGAGGGAAAATTCTTCAAATTAGATTTGAACTTTATACCTTCTAATTCTGCTGCAATCCTCCTCCACCATGTACCACGCTCAGGCCTGATGAACACGCTGTTAAATCAAAGTCTAACAGACCTGAGTGCTGACAAATCCCCTTCACTTAGCCTGGAAGTACACAGCAAACCACCTGGAGATCCAGGAGTCAATGCTGACTGGAAAAAATAGCCCAGGCACTGGTCACAAGGCTCAATGAAGTGGTCAGTGCAGCCCAGCTGCAGAGCCACCCCTCCTGGGTGTCACCGTGAGCTGGAAGCCAGCACTTGAGGCCACGAGGCTGACCCAAGTCCCCAAGGTTTGCAAAGAGCCACCCAGAGCTCTTTTAAACACTTCTATCCAAGCCTAAAGGAAAACCAAACACCCATCTGCAAGGAAGTCATGGTCAGAGAGAGGGAGCACCTCTCCTACAAAGATGGGCTGGGAGAGCTGGAGGTGTTCACCTGGAGAAGAAAAAGTTCCAGGGAGACCTTCAAGCCCTAAAGAAGCTCCAAGACACTTAAAGAGGGACTTTGGACAAGGGCCTGGAGCACCAGGACAAAGGGGAATGGTTTTATACTGAAAGAGGGCAGGATTAGATGAGATAAGGGGAAAGAATTGTTCCCTGGGAGGGTGGGCAGGCACTGGCACAGGGTGCCCAGAGAAGCTGTGGCTGCCCCTGGATCCCTGGAAGTGTCCAAGGCCAGAATGGATGGGGCTTGGAGCACCCTGGGCTAGTGGAAGGTGCCCCTGCCCATGGCAGGGTTGGGATGGGGTCATTAATCTCTCTTCCAACCCAAACCATTCTGGGATTCTGGGAAGCCCTGAGCAACAACTCCCCAGGCTTGCCCATCACAAGATCCTAGTTCTCACTTTCCAGGCTCAGAGGTTTGCTGTGCAACTCGGTTGCAACCAGGTCTCCATTTGGGGACAGCTGTCCTGCTGTAACTGCTGTCACAGCCACTGGCCCTTGTGGGAGAGCTCCTCTGTTGAGCCCTTCAGGATGAGAAGGACCCACAAGGATCATCAGGTCCAACTCCTGGCCCTGGAAACCCCAAAAATCCACAGATGGAGGAGGAAGCCCTGACCCACAGCTTCTCCCTTTGCATCTCTCTGGGCCAGCAACACTCATGAAAAACCCACTTCACCTTCCACCCTGTGCCTCGAGGGACAGTCCAGACCTCTGGAAGTGCTTTGAAACACAAGTTGCAAAGGCAGAACATAATTCCCATTACGTTGCTTGCTTTCCTTAAGCCCTGCTCAGTAACAGACAGGTGCACTAAGCTCTTTGCCAGGGACCCACGTTGAGAGGAACAAGACCCTCCAGTTTAATATTTTACCCCCTTTGTAAGCTCACAGTCACCTCTTAAGCTCATAATAAAAGATTTTTTGAAAACTGATGGCACCTAGTTTCCAAGGCAGCAGGACTTTTAAGCCCGTGTTTGCAAGAGCCTGAGGAATTAGAGATGCTAAAAGGCACAGGCTGTACAAAACCCATCCCCTGCTCCTGCTGGACAGATCAAATAACACACTCTGAGTTTTTAATGCAACACGAGCTGGATGAGGAAGAGGCCAGTGATGCTGTACAAAAAATGTACAATGAGTGGGATAACAACTACAAATCCCTCTAATCTCTGCTTTTACCTCGACATCTCAGACTGGTTGGTGCCTGCAGGGATTATCAGAGCCGTGTGAGTCCAGAATGGAAAGGGTGAGATGCTTCAGGGTGTTCACTGACCATGAGTGCTCTGCTGGACCTCAGCTGCAATTCAGCCTGCAGTGATCACAGAACCACAGGATCATTTTGGTTGGAAAAGACCTCCAACATCATCAAGTCCAACCTGTGACCAATCCCCACCTTGTCACCTAACTCCAAGCACTGAGTGCCACGTCCAGGAGATCCTTAAACACCTCCAGGGATGGGGACCCCACCACTGCCTGGGCAGCCTGTTGAATACCTGAGCATCCTTTCCATGGAGAAATTCCTGCTGATGTCCAACCTGACCTTCCCTGGCCCAGTCTGGGGCCGTTTCCTCTGCTCCTGTCCCTGTTCCCTGGGAGCAGAGCCCGACCCCCCCGGCTGTCCCCTCCTGGCAGGGACTTGTGCAGAGCCACAAGGTCCCCCTGAGCCTCCTTTTCTCCAGGCTGAGCTTTGAGGACATCACATCCCAGGCAGACCTGTGTCCTCTCACTTCAAATGACTGAAAAGCTCAAGGACTCAACTGGAAACCTGCTGGAAAGCAGAACATCTCCCACTCCCAGCTTTCTCCATTTATAAATAGCTATTTTCTTAGGCTAAACCAATTACTTACTCTCAGTCATACACAGCTCCCACTTCAGCTCAAAACCAGGCTCATTTCCCATGAAAAAAAACAAAAATCAACTCTACTCATTTCATAATTAATTTTACTGCATGACTTTTCCCAGCAAGACAACTCATTTTTTTTTTCCCAAGTTCACTACAAACTGATGAAAATGAAAATCCCCTCAGCCTCCCTGCACGCTCTCATGTACATCACTTCTTTGTAACTTAATTTCCCATTTTTAAAAGGAAGACATCTGCTTTCCTCCAACTTTTTTTTGGGGGGGGGGGGAGGGTGGAGAAGGCAGGTGGGGAAGTGTACAATGAGCATTATTTCATCATTAATACAGCTTCCAGGACAATAAAGACAATCTTGTGCACTGTGACACCGAGGTGCTAACAGAGGGCAATAAATTCAGATTAATAATTAACATCCACATCATATCAAGACATCTTGGTCCTCTCATTTCAATTGCTTCAGAAATCTTCCTACTTTTTTATTGCAAACACATGCAATAGGTCAATCAATCCTTAAAACCACACACACTGATGGAGACAGCACTGCTGGGACTCTGCAGGTAAAACTTTTGGCTGAAAAAACACAGTTTGGCATAAAAAGTGGCGTATGCATGCCAGCATTAATGGAAATAAAAATGCAAGGTTCCTATTCGGGTTGCAAAGGCTGGAATATTTTATTAAAAAAGAACAAATACAAGTTACTTACTGCTTTTGAGACCCTCCTGACCTGCACATGGATGAGGATCAGGCACTGGAAGGAAGCAGACAAATTTCCCATGTTAAATTTCAGCGTAAAGAACCACTTTGATATTAACATTGAAAATTACAAGCTGATTTTACAGCATTTTCCAACCTCAGCACGAAGAAAATGCAGCAAGTTCTCCTAAAAATCCCCCACTGATCCAATACACTTAAAGAAATGATGTGATGGGCACAGTCATCATATGGCTTGAAAAATAATATCCTTAGATGCTTTTATTATGGTCTTCAAGATTGATGTTTTCAAGCTTTTCCTCCAAAACCGGGGGGGGGGGGGGGGGCTAAAAACTTTATTTCAAAAACTTGATAGCCAAGAGTCTCACCTAATTATGTGAGCTGAGGCTTCAATGGGAAAAAAAAGGGGGGGAAACAAAGGAAAAGAATGCAGACACACTGAAATTTGTGGCAAAAAAAAAAAAATCACTGGTAAAACACTCATTGTCCCAAACTTCTTGCTTTCTTCCTTCCCACTGGCTCTGTGGATGAATGCATTTTCCCCCAAAAATCTGTGCTGTAATCCTGTCCTCTAAACTATTCTTTTGGGGTTTTTTAAGTGTTAAGGGAATGAAGACCACTAGAAAGTTGCCTCAATAAGTGCCTGGGGAAAGAAATAAGAAGAAAGAAAAAAAAAAGGGAAAATGTGAATGCAACAAGGACAAGCCCTTGTTGGGGGAAGGAAATAAGGAGGGAGGGGAAGTAAAAAACATACGCACGAAAAGGAAAATAAAGGAAAGGTGAAGAAAGGAGGGGAAAGGGAAAGTACAGGAAAGGGGTAGGAAAATATAGGAAAGGGGAGAAAAGGGAAAAATAGGAAAATACAGGAAAGGCGGGGGAAAGGAAAAATACATGAAGGGGGAAAGGAAAAATACATGAAGGGGGAAAGGAAAATAAAGGAAAGGCTGAAAAGTGGAGGAAAGGAAGATGTAAGAAGGGGGAAAAGGAAGATATAAGAGGGGGGGAAAGGAAAATAAATGGAGGGAAAGAAAGGGGGGTGAAGGAAACAAACGAGGAGGATGAAAGTAACGAGGGGCGGGGAATGAAACTCTCGGGGCAAAAACAAAACTAAGGGGGTGGGCGCTGTGATACTGATAACGACGAGGGGCAGATTTAACGTAAAAAAGGAGAGACTTAGATCAGATACACAGCAGTAATTCCTCCCCGTGAGGGTGGGGAGGCCCTGGATCCCTGGCAGTGCCCACGGCCAGGTTGGACATCGGGGCTTGGCGCAGCCTGGGACAGTGGCAGGTGTCCTACCCACGGCAGGGGTGGGGTGAGATGAGCTTTGAGGTCCCTCCCAACACAAACCATCCCGTGATTCTGCGGGCAAAAAAAAAAAAGGTGGAAAAAAGAAGGGGGAAAGCCTGAAGCTCCCGTTCCTCGGAGGAGAAGCCGCGGGCAGGGCTCGGCCCCCCCGGGCCGTGTCCAAGGTAACGCCGGGGCCGCCGCTTCCTCCAGGGCCAGTGCGGCTGCCGGCCCAGCGGGACCCGGCCTCGCTGCCCCGGGGCTCCAGGAACGTGTCGGTGTCGGCCCAGCGGGACCCGGCCTCGCTGCCCCGGGGCTCCAGGGACGTGTCGGTGCCGGCCCAGCGGGACCCGGCCTCGCTGCCCCGGGGCTCCAGGGACGTGTCGGTGCCGGCCCAGCGGGACCCAGGCTCGGTTCCCCGGGGCTCCAGGGACGTGTCGGTGTCGGCCCAGTGTTATTCGGGTTCGGTGCCCCCGGCTCACCCTCGCTGCCGGGCCGGCTCTCGGTGCTCAGCATGTCGCAGGCGTGAGTACCGCGGGGCGCGGGGCTGAGGGGCGAAATCCCCTCAGAGGGGGTAAAAACACAGCCCGGGGAGGGAGGCGGGTGCACCCGCACAAAGCGACCGCTTCGCCTCAGGAAAACCAGGCAAATATTAATGTTATCACTCAGACCCTTTGCACGAAAGGTTCCTCTCTCTTACAGCCCGCAGTTGGCACGCCGTGTCTCGTTTCCCCCCGGTAATTCCAGCACGGCGCAAAGCTGTACAGGTTCGTCTGCGATAACCAGACGGCAATGGTGGCATTGGATCAAAGAGCCTGCAAGGAGCTGTGCTCATTCCCCCAGAAACATCACTCCAAGCCCACATATTAAGCAAGCATTATTATTATTATTGTTATTAATATTATTGCTATGCTGCAGTGCTGGGAGCTGAACTGTGAGCTTCTTCCATGATATTATCCCTCAGTCTGGTGCTGTTTGCTGCTTCCATCTCCAGCAGCACAGCCCAGTTTGGGGAGGCTCTTTTTCCCAGTTCTAAGCTGGATATGGCTTGTTCAAGTGCAATGAATAATAGTGCATTAGAGAAAAAAATTTAAAAAACACCTCGGGGTGGTTTTGCTACCTCCTCCTGCTCCTCTCCCTCACACTCGAACTTGACCATATCCAAACTGCTGCCCCAGCAGGTTGTGAGCAAAGCCTTTCCTGGCATCTTTCCCGTGGTCTCCCTTCTCTGGCATCAGTGGTACCAACCTCAAAGCCCCCTGTTTCTTCTGCCCAGTATCCTCTTTCCAAACTCCCAGCTTTTTGCCAGGTAAAACTCGCTCAGATTCCAAAACATCCTTCCAAACTCAGAAGCAGAGCAGCTCTCCTTGTCACCAACACCTTGGGTTTCACAGAGCTTTTAAGGTTGGACAAGACTTGCAAAATCACCAAGTCCAACCTTCAACCAAAACATATCCTTGAATGCCACATCTACTTTCAGGGATGGTGACTCCATCATTCCCCTGGGCAGCCTGTTCCAATGCTTAACTAGTCTTTTCAGTGAAGACTATTTTCCTAAAACCCAATCTAAACCTTCCTGGCTCAACTTGAGGCCATTTCCTCTTACCCTAGTGCTTGTTGCCTGGGAAAAAAAAAGGATGAGCCCCAGCTGACCACAACCTCCTTTCAGGCAGCTGCAGAGAGCAATCAGGTTTCCCCTGAGATTGTTTTTTCCAGCCTTCTTTTCTCCTCTTCTGCCTCCACACATTACCAGCCCCAGCCAGATACCAGTGAAAACTCCACTGCTTGCCAGCCAGGCAGCTCTGTGGTTCAGGAGAGGAAGGTGGGGTGAGAGGAATAAAGAACAACATCCCCAGGGGCAGGGCAGAGAGTGTCTGGGGGCTGTGTCCAAGGACAGACCCAGCACAGCCTCCAGCTGGAGGAAAGCTTGGGTACATCCCTGGTGGAGCCAGTGCAGGGCTTGGATAAATCAGGCCTGACACTCTCATGGAATCAGTTAAGGGAAGTTCACAAGGTAGTGGAGAGTCATCTGAACTGTGCTCTTTAAAAGAAAAAAAAGAGATAAAGGAAGAAAGAAAAACGCCACAAAAGTAGTGTTTGACCTCTTCTTCAGAGTTGTCTGGGAATCTGTCATTCCTACCCAGCCTCTGAATCATGGCTGCTGTTATTTGAGCCAGGAATTAAGGAATTAATTCCTTATTAAAGGAATTAAGCTGAGCATACCTGGAAAAATACTTTTTCCTTCAACTGGTTTTGCTCAGTTTCATTTTAACAGAGATGCAGCATTTTAGCATTTCCTATGGCATTGCCAACACTGAACACCAAATCCATATAAACATGATCATATGCCCCGCCACATGACAAAACATATCCAGTCCTGTTTCTGAGCAAGGTGCTGGTGAGGGACTCCAATTTGGTGTTGAAGCTCCTTGGCTCAGGTTTCTATAATGACATTGTAGCTGTGCACAGCACAGGATTTATAGCTGGGCTAATCCAGCCCTTCCTAAACACGAGTCAGAGTTGGATCTCAAGTAAGTTACTGAGGCTACTGTTAATGTAGTTGGTTGTAGTGAGGTTATGCTGGCTGTGTACCATAAATCAGAGTTGTTTAGGTTGGAAAAGCCCTCTGAGATCATCAAGTCCAAGCCTTAACCCAGCACTGCCAAGGCCACCACTAACCCAAATCCCCAGGTGTCACATCCAAATGGCTTTTAAATCCATCCAGGGAGGGGGGCTCCACCTACTACTTCTTTCCATGAAGAAATTTTTGCTAATATCCAGTCTATCCTATATACTCCTAGTAGCTAAATGGGGTTTACAAGAGGGCTGGAGAGGGAATTTTCTCACAGGTGTGAAGTCATAGGACAAGAGGGAATGGCCTTAAGCAGGAGGACAGGTAAAGATTGGATATTAAGGAAAAAATCATCCTTGTGAGACTGATGAGGCTCTGGCACAGGGTGCCCAGGGAGGCTGTGGCTGCCCCATCCCTGGAAGTGTTCCAGGCCAGGTTTGGACATTCCAGGGCATTGGGGCTTGGAGCAGCCTGGGATAGTGGAAGGTGTCCCTGCCCATGGCAGGGCGTGGGACAAGATGGACTTTCAGATCCCTTCCAACCCAAACCATTCCATGACTCTATTATTCTATAAACCTTCCCTGGTGCAACTTGAGGCCGTTCCCAAGGTATTTGAAATGTCATGTGACAAAAATTACTCACAGCAACCTGCCTTGCCTGAAGGCAGTGAGGCAAAGACCCAGTAATTAAAGGGGGTTATGAAAAAGAACTTTGGTTCTTCAGAAATTGAAATTCTACACAGCTTTCCTTGAGCTTGAGGTAAGCCTTGAGTTCCAAGGCACGTTCACTATCCTCAAGGCCCTGTGATTCTAAGAGGTGTGGCGGGCTAAAGCAGAAGATTTAATTCCACTGCCTCAGGAAGCTCAGTGTCAGGGCAGAGAGGATGCTCAGAGAGCAGCAACGTTCCCTTAGGGTCACTAAGTCCAGCAGCCCGCCAGGGAGAAAGTTGGCATGTCCAGACATGCCTGGTGTTTTCTAGGGACAGCCCCAGCACTCCGGAGGGATCAGAGCCATTAAGTGTAGGGTGATTAAAAAGAGCTGGAGTATCTCACTTCCCAAAGCACTCAGCCCCAGCATTTGCATGCAGACGTACCTTCTGTTCCAGACACTGGAGAGTCACAGAGATGCTGCTCCATTTATGTTTTCCTGCTGTGTTTCCTCCTCTTTTATGGACTTGTTTAGCCTCTCCTTGACCCGTGGGATCCTGACCAGTGATTTCTTATCTTGCCCCCTGTCCAGACACGTTCAAAGCCGAGTCTTGGCACTGCTACCACTCCTGCCAGGTTTTAATCAGCTACAAGACATTTGCCACTGCCACCAAGGAGCTTTAAACAATCAAAGCGCTTTAAAATTTAATCTCGTGTCACAAATAGAATTTATATTAATTTGCTGGTTAAATATTGATCTAAGACAAGATCCTCAGCATCTCCCTTCCTGCTTCCAACAGAAACAAGCAAAGCAGAGCTCTGTGTTTTATATCACATCCCCAAGGCTCAGCTGAAGAAAATTAAGGTTGCAAAACCCAAATGTGAAAAAATGTCAGTGCAACTTCTAATCCCCCCTCCTCTCCCTGCCACGTTCTGTGGCTGCATTACGATGCAGTTTCTGATGCTGTGATCACATCCTATTTTCTTCCCACAGGGCCCCAGCCTCATTCAGCCATTGGGCCGTTGTTGAATATTTCTTTTTATCCCCTCATTCAGCGTCTGGCCCCAGGCCATATTCTTCAAATTCCATCCAAACGCCACAATTATTAACTTCCTCCTGGGCATTCCTTGCATGTTCTCTCTCATACATCTCCCAAGCAGTCACAGATTCATCTTTGCCCCTCTTTCCACCCCTGGTGAGCATCAGCACATCATCTTGCTTATGTTAAAGCAGGAAATCAGAGACAGGATCAAATTGATCACAGCTAAGACTCAAAGCTGCGACTCCCTCCTGTGCCTCCCTTCATACTTAATGAGAAGGTAGGGAAAGATCTTGTGTATTACTCTTTCAGTGGGAAAAAGCATTGTCCGTGGAAATATCCCAGCAGCACTTGTGCTGGAAAACAGGAAAGAAAAGGCCTCAGTTTTCAAGAAATTGAGTAGATGGTGTCAGCCTTGAGCTTAAAGCCTCCTGCTCCTGGCAGGGGTAGAGCAGCAACCAGACACAGCCCTTTATGGAATTGTAGGCAGCTGGATGGGTAATTGCCCCTTCCTTTCCTAAGGAAGAGAGAGGTAAAAAGAAAAAAAATACATAGGAAGGTTAAAGCTGAAATAAACTTTGTTGTCAGAAGCAGTGAAGTGTGTTATAGGCAAATGCTGCTTGGAAGGAAAAAATCTGCTTGCAAAGGAGAGGAAGCTGCTGTTCATATAACACAGAGTAGTTTGGGGTGGGAAGGGACCTTAAAGCCCATCTCCTTCCATGGGCAGGGACACCTTCCACTATTCCAGGTGGCTCCAAGCCCCATCCAGCCTGGCCTTGGACACTTCCAGGGATCCAGGGGCAGCCACAGCTTCTCTTGGCACCCTGTGCCAGGGCCTCCCCACCCTCATAGGGACAAATTTCTTCCCAATATCCCATCTAATCCTGCTCTCTGGCAGTGGGAAGACATTCCCCCTTGTCCTGTCCCTCCAGGCCCTTGTCAATAGTCTCTCTCCATCTTTCTTGCAGGTTCCCTTCAGCTACTGGAATGCTGGAATTCGGTCACCCCAAAGCTTCTCTTCTCCAGTGTTCCCAAGTCTCCCAGCCTCTCCCCACAGCAGAGCTGCCTCATGCCTCTGATCACCCTGGTGCCTCCTCGGGACTCTCTCCAGCAGCTCCAGGTCCTTCCTGTGCTGAGCCCCAGGGCTGGAGGCAGCTCTGCAGGTGGGGTCTCACCTGAGCAGGGCAGAATTCCCCCTTTCCTGCTGCCCACGCTGTGGGGTCAGCCCAGGGCACGATTGTCCTGCTGACCCCAGAGGGAAGGGCAGCCCCCAGCCCAGGCAGGAGCTGCAGCCTGAGGGACAGGAGGGCACCTTTGGAGCATTTGACAGCCCAAAACAGCATTTCCCACACCTTCATTGCTTTGCCACGTAGGAAGACAGGGGCTTTTGTCAGAAAACTAGAAGAAGACCATTCTTTTTCCTGCCAGCCTTGTGAGTTTGGCTATAGCAGGTGCTTGAGACCTGCTGAGGTGTGTTGCTGCTGCTCCATGAAGCTGCTTCCTTGCGTTCCCTGTGGTTTCCCATTACATTTCTGCCACACAAATCTTTTATCCCCCCTTCACTTTGTGTCATAGTACCCAGGATTGAAATTGGAGATGACAGAAGCACAGAGCTGTTCATGTTAACAATGCCAGCAGGCTGTGTGTTTTCTTCTCTCATCACAACCAAAGCCTACTGAGGTTTGTCCTTTATTTTCCCCCAAATGCTTCCAGCTCTGTAAAACATTGTGGCTGGAGCAAGCCTGCTTAAAAAGTCATCTGGCAGAGTCACATTCACCACCAGCTGAGAAGTTTGGCATAATTGTGAGACTAATCTTATTTTAGGAGCAAGGCAGGCTTAAACAGGCTCATGAGCCTGAACTGCTCCAGACTGCAGGCTAAAGGCTTTGAAATCAGCAGTTCATTCCGACAACATTTCAGTCAATTTGGTTCACAGAATCAGGGCTGAGTTGGAAGGGACCCCCCAGGGCCATCGATCCAACTCCTGGCCCTGCACAGGACACCCCAAGAACCCCAGCCTGTGCCTGAGAACATTGTCTAAACACTTCTTGAGCTCAGACAGGTTGTGTTGTAAGGCCACACTGATCTCGGATTCTGCCTGCACCTCTCCAAGACAAAAATGTTTGCCTGTAATAAGACAAAAGAGAAAAGAGGGGGCACTCTGTATAATGTAATCACCATGCAGTACCTGTGAGGGAACAGGTAACTGCTGACCTGCATCAGCCAGCAGTCATCCTAAGCCTGGTGAATTTTAGAAAGAGAGAAGAAAAAAAAGCAACAGCGTTAAAACCCCTTTTTCCTCTCAGGGCCTCACTTTCCCCTCCCAACCTTTGTCTCTTGTTTCTTTATTTTCCAGAGGCTGCAGGGCAGGGTTTCCCTCCCCCGTGTTTGCCCAGGGTTTAGCACAATGCCTGACCTGTCAGGCTCCGAGTGTGGCAAGGGGACCCTGAGGAGTGGCCCCTGCGTGCACTTCCTTGTCACCAGCCCCACGTCCCGGTCCCCTCTGCTCCGTCACCGCTGCCCTTGTGTTCTGTGCCAGGCTCCTTGAGCCCTGCTCCACACCCCCTTGCTCTCACAAACCCTGTGGCACTTTCTCCAGCCCCCAGCACAGCCCGGTCTCATTTCTGAGGAAGAAATACAAGGTGGGTTTGCAGTGGCAGCAGAGGTTCCTTCAGCAGTGTTTTAACACACACGATTTAGCACTCCTTTAATCACACAGGAGTTTCCAAACGAGGTGAGGAAAGCTGGAGTCAGAGTCAAATGTTTTCCCTTCCACCTCCTTCCATCCATCAGGGAGACCCACGCAGCACTGCACTACTGCAGCTGTAGCATGGGAAAGCAGGAGATATTCCTGAGGGCAGCCCAGAAAAACCAGGCATCAAAGAAGCCAGGGTTCAGCCCGTACACAAATCCAGAGACAAACTGTGCCATGCCCTGGAATAACAGGAACAGTGTTCCCTTTGCCAGTGAGTAAAGCACAGAGACGCTCTGGAGGGGAAGAAGAAAAGCCACACAAAGGTAACCCCACTGATGCCAGATTCTTCTCCTGGCTCAGGAGGGGCCTGAGGGCCAGTTTGCATGCTCAGCACAAACCCTTCCAAGAAGGGCATGCTTACGCCTTAAAACCAGTCCAGCACCAGTAAGCAGGCTCACCTTAGCTGGACTCAAAACCAACAAGCTTTTCCAAGTGTTAGGAGAGATGGGTCAAGCAAACATGCGGAGTTAGAGGGCCCTACAATACCAAAACAAGGCATGTACAATTTGGCAGGATTTTAAACATCTCTGTAACTTCAGCAGGAGAAAAACCCTATGTTGTTAAGCTTCACTCTAAATAAGGAGAGCAGGCTTTATTTTGAGCAATAAAAGTGAGATTTGAACTGGCAATCAGGCTACGAGCGTAAGAAACTTCTTAAGTCCATGTTTTAGACTCTGTTTCTGCTTTGTGGGAGTGAAGAGATGGGACATCAGTGAGCAGTTAAAGCTCTGACCTTCCCTCCAAGCTGCGAGCTGCCAGAAATCACTCTGGGGTCTCTGGAGTTCAGTCACTTGATGTGCTTCTTCCTCATCCCATTACAGCATTGCTTATTTTCCCCGTAACACCCCTATTTGGGAGTTGCTATGACGATTTGTAGCATTATTTACAGTGCTATATGCACAGAGAGATCAAGAGACAGCTTTCTTTTCCAGGATTTTGTTTTCTTAAGCCTTGAATAGGAAAGTTAGGCTCAGTCTTGCTAATTGCCTGCACTAATAGGCAAGTTAGAGGCTCTAATCCAACCTAAATCTGATGGAATAACCTTAGGCACAGACACAGCTCAGAGCAGAACAGAAATGAGCCTACAAGATGGACCAGTAACAGTAAATAAAAACCCAGTGCATTCAAGGCTACATTGTCCTCCCCCTGCAGCGTGTGGAAGCAATTCTGAGGGAGTTCACAACTTAATGCAAAGGGACACTGAGCAAATAGGCAAAAATTCCAGTAGGGACTTAGGGATCACACGCTGTCTGATTCACAGGCAAGGAGAGGCAGTGCTCCCCTTTGCTTTTAAGGCCAAACCTTGAAGTCACTCCTCCTGACTACCCCTGAGCACGTTTGTCTCTAAAGCTGAAGGGCTCCTCTGCTTCACAGCAGCTCTGCCCAAGTCCTCTAAAAGGAGCTCTAAACACCAGGCACATCTCATCCTTCAGACTGGTCCAGAAGGGCTCACATTTGGGCACCAGTAAAACCTGAAATAACCCTTTTAATCCTATTTTGGGGATACGTCCCCTAGTTTTTAATCAGGGTGAAGCAATGCAACACTCAAGTCAGATTTCTGCTTGCCCTGTCCTGTTGTCCAGTATCTGATGTCCCCATCCCATGCCTAAGAAACTTGGGGGTCAGGTCCCCCAAGGTGTCAGTCACCCTGAACACAGCAGGTACGTAGGGCTACCAGCTACAAATTTATCACTTTCACATCAACCTTTTCCTTCAGAACTTCATTTTCCAGAGGGCCCATCCTTTCTTTTGCCCTCATTTACCCGAAACGCCGCTCTTGCAAAAGGCACAATCATCCCATAATATCCGTAGTCTTAACATCTGACCCGCAGCAACCGTGCTTGCAATCATGGCAGTGCTCATCGGATAAACTGATGCTTTATGGAAGCAATTACGTGCTATCTGCAGTGCCTCCGAAGGGCTGCGGCGCTCCAGCCCCCTCCTCCCTCCGCAAGCCATTCCCAGTATAAAAAGAAACTGGATATTAGCTGGCTCAGCAGGAGGAGCCACTTGACATTCCTCAGTCAGAGGAGGGAGATTATTTATTGTAAATCGGAGCGGACGATCGCTTCTCGCTGCGGCGCAATCCGGCGTCTCCCTGCAGTAACCTGTGCGGGAAGGGCTCCAGCCCGAGCATCCCCACGGCTCATAAATCAGCTGGGTGGCTGTGGGGACACCCCACAGGGCTGGGCTTCCTCAGAGGTTGCCAACCTCTCCACTCTACGTGAGAAATCATGCAAAGTCCATAAAACCCCGCGCCGTTTCCTCCTGCGCTGGAAAACCCGCGTGCCTCACATCCTTCCGTGTCCCGGCTCCAGCTCACGCTGGCCTTGCTTGTCCTCATCTTCTCCCCTCTGCCGGGTTTATTCTGTTTATCTCCTGCACCTGGGTTAATTGCTGCAATTGACCGATACGGGTGGTGCAATGGGATGTAAATGAAGTAGGAAAAAAAAAAAAAGGAAGGGGAAAGACCTGGGTGGGCTGCAGAAGCATTAGGAAAAGCAAGGCCAGCTGCATCCTGCAGAAAGCCAGGTCAGCTGAAGAGTATGATACGCCCTTTAAAACGTCAATGGTGCAAATTCAATAGCAGGCTTTGGGTTCTTGGTGTTTTTGCTGACTGCAGGGGGGGGTCCCACAGCCCTGTCACCACCCAGGGCATGCAGGGCACCCCACACTCGGGACACTCGAGGGCTGGAGTTTGTCCTGTCCCACCCCACACGTCCCTCTTGCAGCACAAGCCTTGGGTCACTCTGACCTCCAGGACTGGGAATGATAAGATCAGCTCGCAGAGCTCCAACAGTTTATTGTCATGCACAAACAATGCTAACATCTGTCCAACTTTCTGGTCAGGATAAATACACTCCCTCAATGCAAGGTCTGCTCTCAAAGCTCATCTAACAAAGGCAGGGACTTTTGCTGTTCTCATCCCTCTTTGAGAAGCTCTAGGAGCAGCAACTTGGTTCAGCACATGGATGGGTCTAGATTGCACCATTGAGGCCAATGGCCTTCGTTCCTAGGATTAAGGAGCAAGTCAGCTGTCCCTGTTTCCATGGCCACTGTTTTCCCCGCAGCATGACCATGTGAATGAACTGGTTTTCTCCCAACACAACCAAGTCTCAGTGCAGAAGGAATTTCCTTGCTCTGTTCCTAGAGAGGCATTTTCCAAGATGTAGGATTTTTTTTAACACTTATCACTGCCAAGAGTCTCCATCTGGCAAAGGAGAACAGGACCTAAAAGTGTCTTCACTGCCACGGGTGTTATTAACACCTTTCCATGACAAACCTGCTGTTTGAGCCCTCTGTATAAAAACCTCATTGCTTGTTTCTTGCTCCTTTAGACTGATCCCCCAGGATATTCTGATCTGCTTTTCCCATGAAAAGCCACTGACAGCCAGTCCATGCTCACATCAGAACTCCACCTAGTCCTACCAAAACTACCAAGTGAGCAGCATTATTGCTCCTGGAAATGGAGATGGCCTGAAGTGACAGCTTCCATGCCACATAATCCCATAGCCACCAGACCAGATAGTTAGCAATTCCTTGGAGTGTAACAGTTGCTGCATAGAAATAAATCAAATTATTTTCATCACCTCACATTTGAATTAGGGCCCACAGCTTCACTCCAGCATTGGCACCAACCCCACCCTTACTCTGCAGTTGACTCCAAGCAACCACTTCAGAAAGGCAGAACAGCTTTAGAAACATGAATTGGTCCTCATCCCAAAAATGCAGAGGCTCAAATAGTCCTTCCCCTATTAAAAGGCATTGGAGGGAGACACTTTCTCAATTAAACCATCTTCTCAATTAGCACAACTGAATAAAACTCCTGGCACTGTTGGGGGTTGTAACTTCAAGCACTTGAAGGATGCTTCAAGCATTTTAGAATGAAGCTGAAAAGCTTTAAACTTTTAAGCTTGTTTTAATAAAACAGCATTTTAAGTTTCTTATTTTTAAAACAAATCCAGAAACTTCTGCTAATGGTTTTCAAAACACTTTGTAGTTAAAAATCTCCTTATAAATGAAATGGCTCACACTTGCAGGCTTGCTTTGTGAGCAATCCACACCCACAGAGCCCTGGCGTCGCCGTGTGCTTTCATGTCAGGTTGACACGGTCTCCTCTTTCCAACCAGCACTTACGTCAAGATGTGGGCTGACACCCAGAGAGAGCTGGACACCATGCTCCAGAGAGAAAGAGAGGAGTTCCTCCAGCCAGAGGAGGACCGTGAGAAAGTGAAGAAGATGTTGGCCACTGCCTACATCCAGTACCTGGAAATCTTCCGGAACCTGGAGGCTGCCCACGACCACCTCATCCACCAGCAGAAGCGGGCGGCGGTGCGGCAAGCGCTGGATGGGGTCATGGGCCGCATCCTGGAGATCAAGAGAGAGATGGTGGCCCTGGAGAACTCCGAGTGCCACCACATGGATGACATCCTGATGGATCTAAAGCGTGTCCCGGTAGGGCTACCTCGGTTAGGAGTTAATTCGTAGGAAAGATGGGTTTTATGTGGAGGTGTTTTAGTCGTGATGTGTCAAACAAACCTGGCCCTTTGGGAGGGCCTGCTGCCTTTCCACCTTTCCTTTCCACCTGGGGAGAGGTGAGTTCTCAGCTGAGTTTCCTCAGGAAACTTCCAGGTTTTTCACAGCCCATGGATGTGATCTTCCATGCAGAGGGCGGGGAAAGGGTAACGCTTCGTCTCAGGGTGATCACAAAAGATTCCAGGGCTTTGGCACATTAATAAGGGATTCTGGGGCACAAGTAATTCTCTCCTGACACTTCTAGTTGAAAGCAGAAATATTAAAAGAAACAGATGGCTCCCCAGCTGGTGTCACCATCATAATTTTGGGGGGTTTGACAGTGGAATGGCCTGTGCAGTGCCAGGAGTGCTGGCATCAGATGGCACTCACCTTTCTCAGCAAGGGGGGTAAGTCTGTGCCTGGGAGCAGGGAGGTGGGACCCAAATTTGGGTTCTCCCAAATTTGCCCTAAACCAGGACAGACCAGATGACCCTTTGTGGTCCCTTTCAATTTGACCCATTCTATGATTCCATATTACAACATGAATTTGTATTCACAGAATCCCAGAACGGTTTGGGGTGGAAAGGACCTTAAAGCCCATCCAGTGCCACCCCCTGCCATGGGCAGGGACACCTTCCACTAGCCCAGGGTGCTCCAGGCCCCAATGGCCAGCCGGGCCTGGGACACTGCCAGGGATTGCACAGCTTCTCTGGGCACCCTGGACCAGCACTTCACCACCCTCACAGGGAAGAATTCCTTCCCAATATCCAATCTAAACCTACTCTCTGTCAGTAATAACTTCACAGCTTTGCTGTTAAGTGTCAGGAGCTTGACTCTGCCAGATTTAATGTGGGCTGAGATAGAAAATGGGCCGCTGATAAGCAAAGTAGAGTCCAGTGCAGCCTGCCCTTCGTGGCACGGCGAAATCAGCACCGTGAATACGACAGTGAGGCAAAGTGTGGGAGCTGTGCTTTAAAAGCCGTAGGAAAAATGAGCTGGCAAAGGTGGTTCCTTCTCTCGCAGACAGCTCCATCTATTGTCACGTTCAGGTACCGCTGCTTTGCTAAAACCAGCTGAAATTCCTGCTTTTTTAGGGTCCCAGCTCCAAGATAAATTGCCCGATCATTATAGCATCGTTCTGACATCTGCAAACGTTTCTGTTTGCCACTGCACGTCTGCAAATTTAGGAGAGGAATCGCCAGGAATTTCCACCAGCCCTTTACCTTCAACATTAATCACTATTTTAAACTATTTTAAACTGAGAGTATAAACAAATCTCCAGGGAATATAATCCTTCAAATCGTATTTTGAAATCCTTAGCACTGCTGTTTTCATGACTCAGCAGTAAATCCATCTGCAACAAAAAGTTGGCAAGTCTGAGAAGTCATGCCTGACATCTCCTCAAAAACAAGCATAAATTCAAATTCCTGCACCACACCTTAATTTTAAGAAGGCATAACGTACCTACTTACCACAAAAGAAATCAATCACTGAGGAGATTTCAGGTTTTTTCAAAGAAAATATTTTCCACACTAGATAAGAATATAGATTTATGGGGTGTTCTTTCTAATAAAATATTAAAATATTCTTGGTAACGGAACAAAGTTACTGGACAAATAACTCCTGCTTCTCAAAGGATCTGCCCAGAAAGCTTATCTCCAGTCATTCCTTTCCCTTTATTATCAGCATTAAAGTCCGACAGGATTGAAGGCAGAGGACACAACATTTTATATCTTAGGGGATGATATTGCCTGTTTTGTACTATGTCACTGCAAGGCCAAAATTTCCTATATTTTCCAGTTCTGAACCTCGTGTGTTTGTGCAGTTACCTTCCAACATCCAGTCACTCCATTTCCTGGGGTAATTGTGAAGGTATTTGGATCCATAAATCCCATGTGGAGCTGGGAGTGGCTAAAAAGCCACAAATTCAACATGAGGTTAAACATCCCAAGCCTGACTCTTCAGTGCTGGGCCCCAAAAAGAGATTATGAAGAGAAGCTCCAGCCCTGGCACCGGGGCTTTGATCTCTTTGTTCCAGTCAGTAAAAGTCTCAATCCAGAATCTCTTGGAATTAAAGGCCAGGTGAGACATCAGAGATACTCCTACACTGACTCAGCTCCCTGGCAGCCTAAAAATCCTCTCATCCTACAGGAGGGTGTCCAGACAAACCCTTGATTTCTTATACCTCCACATTCCATTTCCATGGGAGTGATTTGCACTCAGAGTACAGCATATCATCATTTCCATCAACTGCCAAGGGTTGTTGGAAGGTGCAAACAGGGAGCTTAGCAAGACAAATATTTAGAAACTTTATCAGACCAGATCTCTGCACTGATAAAATCATCAGGGATAAGCTCTGCCCGACTTGGAAGCTTCCTTGTGGTGTCATGGTAGGGATGTCCCTCAGTGTGCAGCTGAGGGAATGGGGAATGAAATTGGGAGAAATGTAAATCAGTTACATCTTTTTAATGATGGAAGTTAATTAAGACAGGCACTTCTGGTCATATCTGATTTTAAGAAGTGTCTGGGATACCACAGTTGCAGACAGTTTGTCTGCAGCTCAAAATACCTATTAAAAACCCTATAATTATGCTTTGGTTCCATATAATGGAAAAAAAAATGGCAAGAGAACAGATCTATTTTTCATGTTGATTAAAACAAGAAGTGGGATGATCACACAACCAAAGGTATTCAGCTTGGTGGAAATCGTGTTTAAATTTCTAGCAACCCTGCCAAATATTTTAGCAATTTGATAATATAATTGAGCCATTATAAGAAGAAAGATTTCTGGGCTCACATGGTTCACAAACTCAGTTGATTTATTTGTTTTTGTTGAATTAGGCCTAAAGTAATTGAAAAGTAACAGCAGCTGTTACAAAGGTCAAATTCCCCAATACTCAAAAAATATTCAACAACCTCTGTCTTATTTTATTGCTTTGTGAATGTGTTCAATTAATCAGTAATGTGATTTAAACACAGTCCTAAAAATCATCTTATGACTTTCTTCCTCCAGGAAGACATAGAAATACCCATCCCAAAGTATTTTGTTAAAGAAAACCTGAGAATCCTGCAGGAGAGGGAGGAATACCTGCATGGGATTTTGCTGAATGCTGGTTTGCTAGAACAGGTAAATGTACCCCATACCTACATAGCACATTTGATTTGTTCAGTTTACAGCCACATGTGTCTGAACACGAGACACTGGAGTGAGAAGTGCTTTTACAGCAGTGAGGAAGTAAAATGTGTTTACAGATAAGGCACAAGCAGAAAGAAACCTTAGATTTCCCTGTCAAACAATATCCAGTCACATCTCAAGTGTGGGTAAGACTGAAATGATTCCACTCTGCATTCTGTGTGTGAGAGTGTCAGAAAGAGCAGCACTTTGGCCACGTCAGTGCTTTATTTGTCTAACTAACCCTCATCATGTCATTAGTCCTACTGAAACCAAGCTGTCCTGGCCCAGGATTCCTCACTGGAGCAGGCAGAACTCGGAGTTCGTGTCAGCACAACTGTTGGCATTCACGTGTTTATAACCTCTGAACAATGAGTGCAGTTTCCCCCGTGCAGCTACAGAGCTGCAGCTGCTGGGAGGAGCAGAAAACTGAGTTTTGGCAGAGCAGAAGTCATTACAGACAAATACACCAGCTCTGCAGTGAAGGCTGCTCTGGATTTGAAATACTTTTGACCTTGTGGGAGTGGCATGTTGACCCCTGGAAGTAAACAACTGTGCCTACATGCCTGGAGAACTGGGATTCATGGGTGTTGTCGCCATAAGAGACAGTGCTGATGGCCCACTCAGTCACACTGCTGCCCTGAATTCTCCAGCAGTGCTTGTGCCTGTTGATCCCACAAAATAACAGAGGGAAAGTCCCCAGGGATGGAAGTAGCCCCAGGCAGACTGCAGAGACAGAGCACAGGCTTCCCTGCTAGAGGCTTTGCTGGGCCACAGGACAGCTCTGGGTGAGTTCTCTGCTCTTCTGCTCACCTGGCCTGACATTGCTCTGGGGACATCCTGTTTCAGCACAGTTCGTCCTGGAGCCCTTTTGCTTCCCAAGGTTCTGCTCTTGCCCCTTTCCAGCGTGGCACCCATTAGGGATGAGGTTGTCTAGTGAGCAGCCAGCTCAGCCACAGCACCGTGCTCTGCCAGGGTCCAGCTGTCCCTGGCCAAGCTGCTTCAGGGAGCCAGAGGATTCAACAAACAGCAATAAAATAACCTCCCCCAGTGTAAATCCAGTGTCCTGTGCTGCACTTCCAGCTCACTCACCACTGGGATTGCTGCAGGGTTGTCAGCACTTCTGCACCTCGTCCTCTCAGGAAGTCCTGGCTGCTGTGAAACCAACTGGAATTCTCCAGTGTCTGTGGCAGTGCTGTTAGGAGCATAAATCAAAACCAGTGAGTTCATCTCAGGAATCTGCTCTGCACATCTTTTGTGTGGTTCTGTTCAGGAAATCAATTCTATGTAATTCTGTCCTAGAATGTCCCTGCTGAAAGTAACTGCCACACAATATGTATGTAATAATTAAATATGAGCTGGCTCCAGTTGGGAGATGAACGTCAAGAGAGGACAGTAATTCAGCTTTTCCATGGGGAGCAGGAGGGTTCTCAGGAGTAAGAAGGGAATCCCTTCTGTTCTGATCCTTTTTTCCCCTCTGACTCAGAACAGCCCCTCCTTCCATTTCCATGGCAAGAACTGCGATCCCAGCAGCACATCCCAAAACCCTCCCTTCAGAAAAGGAAAGGAGAACATTCCACAGCCTAAGAAAAGCTTCATTTACAAGGACAAAGCCCCATGGTTGTGTTTTACTGCTCAAATGGATCCAGTTCAGCAGGACTGCATGAGCCACTGTGGCTCCCCAGCGAAGCAGATTTTCCTCATCACACATCAACAGGAGTCTCTGCACTTTGTTTCCTAAGATACAATTTTCTAACTGAGGCAGGCAATTAACAAAACATAACTTTCCTTTGTTCATTCCTTTTTTTGGCCGTGCTGTTGAAGGAGCCTGTCACAGCCATGACACTTGAGGAAGGCATCAAAGTGATCCAGGTGGCAGAACGGGCTCGCCAGGGCCGCGCTCGAGCAGCATTCATGAAGAAAATTTACCTTGAAGAGAAAAGAACAAGTAAAAAAGAGGAGCAAGAGACAGGTAAAAATCCAGATGATGCTGCCACTCGCATTCAAAAGGTGAGTTTCTTGTGTAGCAACAATTGTGGCAAAGCCAAATGACGATGTTTTGGTCAGGAGAGCAGCTGTAGACAGAAGCACAGCTCACAGGATGGGAAGCTTTCTGAAATGATCCTTTTTAGCATGTCCAGAAAGGTGAAATGCATCATTTAAACCACTTTAAAAAAGAGACAGGACCCTAGATTTAAGATCAATAGAACCAGTCCTGCACTGGCAATGCAGGATGACTTTGTAACTTACATGTTGTTTTTCCATTCTGATTTTTATGACCTGAGCTGCTCTTTCTGGCCTCCACTTGGAATTCAGTGCATCTCTGAATTCATGCCTTTTTCTCTGATCTCCAGGGGAAGGGTTCATTCCATATCTAGAAAAAAGGACAGAGGGAGGTCAGTGCTAAATTCCACAAAGAGTTCTTGCACGTGAATAATTCAGACAATTCAGCCTGATGAGAGCAGGAGCTCAGCCTAAATCTTATGTCTAAACTTCACGAAGCAGTGACAGCTTTTAGAAGCCACCCAGAGCAGCATGAGGGGATAACAAACCTCAGAATTTGTTTAAAAAAAAAAAAAGTTAGCAGATGGCAACCTGTTAAAAAGCAATAGTTTCAATTGTATATTGTGCCTTTCCTTCCTCTATTTGTTTTTTCCTGTGTCTGCCCCAGAAAAGGAAGCTGTACCAAGGCCCATTTATCTCATCAGAGTTTTGTTTACAATCCAGGTTTGGCGTGGGTACAGCCAGCGCAAGAAAACAGAGAAACTGAGAGAGGAGGAAATGGTATTTCTGGGCATGGTGAGTGGGGCTGGGCCTCCAGAACATAAAATACCACACTCTGTCTGTTCTTCAGGCTTTTATAATTCAGCCCAAGAGGAGAAATTAATTTCTACGATTCCTCCTATTTTAAAAGGAGTCTCCAAGGAATACAGAATTCAACTGAAATGATAAATGGCACAGGAGTAGCACAATTTGTCTTCTGCTCAATGGGTTTGTGCTGTCTATACATTCTCCAATGTGTGTGGCAGATGTGGAAACTGGCTGTGGAGAATTTGCCCTGGGTTCCAGGGAATTTGACCTAGGCATGATCAGCAAGGAAATTTTATTAATCAGCTTTTCAGTCATGATTTCAAGACTAGTGAGCTGCCTTATGTCTGGAGTAAAATTCATGAAGGTTGGAAAGCCCCCTAAAATCATCAAGTCCAAGCATTAACCCAGCACTGCCAAGCCCACCCCTAACACATGTCCCCAAGTGCCACATGACACATTTTTTTGAACACTTCCAGGGATGGTGACTCTACCACTTAACTGAGCAGCCTGTTCCAATGCTTGACAGCCCTTACAGTGAGCTAAAATAATTAATTTTTCCTAATACTCAATTAAATTGAAGAAGTAAAATCCTCTTCTCCCACCCCTTTGCAAGCCATTCCCTGTGTATGTCAAAAGCAGGGAAGAGAAACCTAAGAACTGGCATGTTAATCCATCAATATTCTCTAAGTCCACATAAAAATAATCCAAATCTTCCTCACATCACACTGCAGAGGCACAGAGAAGTGAACAGCTGCCCATGGTCAGTTAAATTCCACAGGGGTGAAAGAAAATATTGGAAGCACCCTTTCCACAGGGAATCTGTTCCTCCCACCACCTTCCTTGCAACAAACACCCCAAAAATAGGATAAATTCTTTACTGTGGATATTTTTTTGTCCCCCTCCAAGTTTTTGGTGGCACTAACAGGCGTCAAGCCTCACCCAAGTCCAGCTGCAGTAGCACAGCCCTTGTACCAAGCTCTAGTAAAGTTCTAGTAAAGCAGCAGCACATCACAGAAATGTTCAGCACTGCTCTGCATTTGTTAAGTTTATTTATGCTTCCATGTTCTGCAGTTCTTAAGTGATTAATTTATAAACTAATAATTTAATTTTGATTTGAAACATGCTTGCTGCTTTTCCCAGGCAGTTTGGGGGATTTTCTTGCCTGGGAATGGAATTGCCCTTAGCTGCTTTGTAGGGCTCTGAAAACTGATTGTGCCTAGAGAAAACATCTTATATCAGTTAAAAGTAACATTAATACCTTGCCTTTAGGAAGGAAAATGTACATTTGCCTAAGCTTTGCCATGTTAAATACAGGTAACACCTTGGGGATTACTGCCTTTAGTATCTGCTGGTCTTCAACAGCTAAACAAAACCTTGAGTGCCAATTCTGCCTCTGTTTAAGACAAAATTCCCTGAGATTTTAACTAGTGCAGACCTAAATACTTGTGCTGAGAATGAGTTAGAAATGGCACCTTTTGCAGAACAAGGGATTGTTTCCTGTCAAATCCCATGACGTTTCTGTCGAGTCCTTAGGAAGGAAATCTAAATCTGGCATCAGTTATCTGAGGGTTCACAGCCAAGCCTTCATTCCATGGTGGCCAGTGTGGGAGGAACTGGTAACTGGGATGTGAACAGCCTGGTTTATGGGGAGCAGAATGTAATCTATATCATCAGAGGGATGAAGGGAATTAAAACCAAACACATCGAGTGCATTCAGTTCCTGACCTCCCTTTAAAAGCAAGAGAATTGATGTTTGCTCCTCTGCACTCTGACTCATTGCCCTTTATCAAGTTTATAATCAAAGCATGTGGGGGGAAAAATTGATAACTCTAAATAAAATAAAAAAAAATCTGTTCATCTTTCCAGGGTTTTCGTATTCCCTTTTCCTTCCCATGCTGCCTTCCCTTCCCTGGTCTCCAAAGGAAGCAAACATTGGTTCCCACTGATGGATAGGCAGGGAGCTCCAAAGGTCAAGTCCCTTTGATGTATGATCACGTCAGCCCTCTAAAAAATGACCACAGATCTCCATGTGTAAATATGTTGAATTTGCTTTTCTAATGCTGCACGACTTAGATAAATTAGAAGACCCAACCATCCATTACTCCAAGTCCATCCCAAAGGAGACTCGTCTTTTGTTGCAATAAATATAATTTCTCTTATAATTAGGACTTTAAAAAAAAATGTCTGTGTTACTTTCAGGCAAAGACTGCTTTGCACAAAGCTGATCCATTTGAAGTTCTGTGTAAGAGATTTCTAGGAAAATTCAATTGTGTTCGCCTACAAAATAGGAAAATAAGTGTCAAACCCAAGAACTGTCCAGTCTTTTGCTTAATTCAGTGGTATTTTCTTTACTCTCTGCTTGCTTCACAAAAAAATTTATGTATCTTTTCTGGAATTGGATTCTATTTCATCTTTTGCTTGATGACAGAGAGCAAGCCTATGGTAGAGAGATTTTTCTTGGCTCAAAAGTAAAGCCTCATTATTATTATTATTATTATTTATTAAAGCCTAATTGCAGAAACAGCATGATTCCCTCAGCACGTTCTCCAAAGCCCTGATAAATGACACTTTGCAGTCCCAGTTTAATTTGTGAAGAGAAGCAAGCCTCCTAAGAGCACATATATCTTGATAACTGTATCCTGAGCTGCTTCCTGATCTTCCTCACGTTCCTGCCACAGGGCTGTTTACTACCAGCTCCAGTACAGCCACCAGAACCACTGCTCCAGGCACGGGGTTGTGTTTAAACCACACTGATGTGGCAGGAAAACACATGGAAAGAAAGAAACACATGGTGTGTGAAAACACACACGTGACGTCTGAGCAAACCTCCGTTTCCCTGCTCTGTTTTACCACCCCAGCTCAATTTAACACACCAGGTTTTTTAACTGCTCTGTTCTTCTGGCATTTATAGATTCCCTGTCACTAAAACCCCGTTCAGAGGTTATGATTGTTTAATTTTGCTGCAGAGCTCAGTGTAGCTGGGTGTGTGACATGGATTTTGGCAACTGCTGTGTCTCGGGGTGGTGCAGAACAGCCCGAGCCTGGTGCTGGATCCACCCTCAGCACTCTGCTGCAGGAAGTTAGACTTATAATCTCAAAGCACAGGCTACTGGAAAGAGGAAAGGCTGGGTTTAACCTAAAACATCAGGATAAGCAGTTTGCCATCAGACTGATTTATGAGAGGGTGGGAGGATGTTGGGGACCAGAGGAACAGTTGGCTTCAAGCAGTTAGGTGGGCAGAGCACGGAGCCAGCGTGTGCCCAGGTGGCCAAGGGCACCTGGCCTGTCACAGGACTAACATGGCCAGCAGGAGCAGGGAGGTGATGCCTCCCCTGTGCTGGGCACTGGTGAGGCTGCTCCAAGTGCTGTGTCCAGTTCTACCTTCTTCTTCTCAAAATATTCTGGAAGCCAGACCAAAAAATTCCAGTCAATGCTTTGGTAAGTCCTTCTGTTGTGTCTGGAGAAGTTAAAGTTTGCCACGTGCCTTATTTTGTCAGGATGTTCCAAGTTGTTACTGAACCTCCTGACAATTTTGTTGTTTCTGCACCACGCAGAGTAAATCAAGCTACCTTCCCTAAACCTGCTGAGCAGGAATTAGAGGAGTCCAGGAAAAAAAGAATACACAAAGACAAGTCCCTCTCTCCACCTGCAGTGCTCTGAATTTCTCCCAAGCCTCTTCTCCCTGGGCTGGGCTGACTCAGAACAGCCCCTCCTTCCATTTTCATCAGAAGAACTGCAATCCCAGCAGCACATCCAGAAACCCATCCCTTCCTTCAGAAATGTAAACATTCCACAGCTTAAGAAATCCTCATGGTTCTTTATGGCAAAGCCTCATGGTTCTTTATATCTTTTCTCTCAAATGGATACAGTTCAGCAGGATGCATGAGCCACGTGGAGCCGTTGTGGCTTCCTGCTGGAGCATCAGGTTTTCCTCATCACACATCACCACATCAGATTCAGCTTCCCCTGAAGGTCCTCACAAAAACACATCTCCCAGAATATCAGGCTTCCAAGATCTTGGAGGACAAGCCAAACCCCAGTTTAGGGACCCACAGCTGTGAATTTACACAGCTCTATCCTGAAATTCCAGCCCTTCCCAAAGAGTTAGTGGTGCAATACCTGCTGTTCTGTGCTTCTCTCACGTGGTATTTCCAACATCCTTCCTTCCTCCATAGCCAAGGCCAGCCTGGATGGGGATAGGGGAAGGTGTCCTTGCCCTGGCAGGGCAGGAAACAAGATGAGCTTTAAGATCCCTTTCAACCTGAACCATTCCATGATCCTTTTTACATGAAAGGGTCTGTGTGGTGTTAAATAAAAAGCTGTTCTCTCCTTCTTACCTCTTTTCAACATACCCTAATTTAGGCATGTTTTCTTGGTTAACGCTTTATTTATATCTGAGAAAACAGTCTGCCAAACATTCCTCCTTCTCTGAATTCCTGATAAATATAATTCATTTCATCCAGGCAGGGGGAAAAAAAAATCAGCATTTCCCAGAATAGCTTTCTGTGTAAACATTATAGATGATGGCTAAATAAATACTATACAGGATTTAACAAACTACAAACTCCATCAAGTGACATTTAAAATATTTCATCAGCTCTTGAAAGTGGGCAGCTACAGCAGAGGTGCAGATCAGGCCTGGTTTTGCCAAGCTTAAGATTAAAATGCCTTTTGCTTGCCTGGATGTCAGCACAAAGTCCTCTGTTATTTCACATCTCAGCAGCGATAACTAATCTGTCCTGTTTTCAGTAGAAATTTTAAGCCTGCTTATTTTTGAAACAGAGAGACTCTGGGAGGAAAGAAGCATGCTAAATAATTTGGCTTTCATTGGCTGCAGTCACACTAACAATGAAATCACTGCCTTTCAGAGCCCAGAACGTGCTTGCCATGTTTAGTCCAAGTTTAACAGCGTGCCCAGGTATCATATCAGAAATAAACATAACCAAAATTATATAAACTCATCTGGCCCTGAATGTAAACCTTTTGTCCACTTCAAATTTTCTTTATCTTCCTAAAAGGTGTTACATGTAAATATATTGCTAAATATGTATTATATAAATCTCTAAACCAACCATTTTTGGTGTTTTTTCAACAAGGCCTCCTACTACAAATGCTTTGTTTGAACTCGTATGACAATTACTTTAATTGGCAAAGCCACTGGAGTGAGTCAGAGAGCAGGGAAGCTTTAATGAATGCAATATATTTTGCTTACTTGTTCCCTTTTTTTTGTGCCTAATTTAGGAATTCAGCCATATAATTGATGTGGCTATCACTATTTGTGTATCATGGAACCTCTGTTAATACAATTTTCATCTGGGGGGTTGGAACTGGATGGGCTTTAAGGTGCTTCCAACCCAAACCATTGCATGATTTTATGATTCACAAGACAAGAGACCTCTATAAAATCTATTCTTCCCTCAGCCAGACAAATTAAATTGAGGAAATAAAGCAAGGACATAGCTCAATCCTATAGGAAACTTTTAAATGCAGTTTGGAACACAGTTCAAAATTCAGTAGAATCTTACCATAGAATCACAGAATGACTTGGGTTGGAAGAGATCTTAAAGATGATCTCATTCCACTCCTTGCCATGGGCAGGGGTACCTTTCACCTGAAGAATAATAGTTGTAAGTAAAGATCAAGACCCCAGCTGCTGTGATGGTAAATTGTTTTAGTCTACATGCCTATGTAATCCAAATATATATAAAAAAATAATTTCACTTTCACTACTGGTTAAAATAAGTGACTATTACAACAACTAACTTTAAAAATACTTGGAAATAAAGCTTCTCCCCCAGAGAGGCAAACTGTAAATGTACTGAAAAAAATGCTACACAACCGGTCCATCTTTTGAAATCTTGCAATTACGGGCAGTCCTGGCTGTGGCAGAACATTTCCTGAAGCCCCATAAAACCACAGAGCATGTGCTTCAGCTCTGCTCTTCCAGGCCTACGATAAAGAAGCTGTCCTAAATTAAGTACCCAGCAATAAAAGTTGCAGTAAATCTACCTCTCAGGCATAATAGGGATGTTAGCCTTCTGACGTGGAGTGAAATGAAATGTATTTATTTCACTGCCACCAAGCCTCTTTCTCTCCTAATGGAACAATTGAGGAGCAGTTAGTTCCACAGCAGGGCCTCCTCCTCCTCCTCCTGTGTGAGGAAGAGCAGCCCCGAGCGTGCTCAGCCAGCCTGCACACCTCCAAGTGCTGTATAATGAACAATAAAGGCTCTGCTGGGGAGCTGACTCAGCACTAAGGCACGGCTTTCCAGCCAGGAAAGGGATCCGGGCAATCCAAGTCCCGAGTCGGGCAGGGAAAACGGACACAGTTTTGTGGAGTTACAGAGTGCTTTGGTTGAAATGGCTTTAAAGATCATCCAGTGCCACCCCTGCCATGGCAGGGACACCTTCCACTGTCCCAGGCTGCCCCAAGCCCCATCCACCCTGGCCTTGGATGCTTCCAGGGATCCAGGGGCAGCCACAGCTTCTCTGGGCACCCTGTGCCAGGGCCTGCCCACCCTCCCAGGGAACAATTCCTGCCCAGTGTCCCATCTAAACCTACTCTCTGTCAGTTTGATGCCATTCCCCATTGTCCTGTCGCCCCAGGCCCTCTCCAGTGTCCTTGTAACCCCTTCAGATACTGGAAGGGGCTCTGAGGTTTCCACACAACCTTCTCTTCTCCAGGCTGAACATTCCCAACTCCCTCACCCTGTCTCCAAATGGGAGGTTCTCCAGTCCCCCTATCACCCCCATGGTCCTTCATCCCACTGACTTACCTGGGAGGGGTGGGTAATGCCTTCTCCCTTCTACTGGTGCCTTGGCCCCTTCCCTAAAACCTCAATTCCTTTGGGGAACGGGTAGAGAACAGAACAGAAGAATCTTATCAGCACACTCGTGACTGATGAGTTGGAATAAAATTCTCTTTTAGACAAATGTCCATTTTGCCTTAATAATTTAAACAAGGATTTTAAAGACAAAGCCCATCAAACATTAGATAAGCCTTTTAAGTTAATGGACCATGTAGTCCTATTTTCCCACAAACTCAGGAATCTTCATATTATGTCCTATTTTTACAGCAACATCAATTATTAATATGTATACTTTTGCTGACAGAGGACCACACTAAAAATGTGAGTTTCGTTATCCAGTTCTGGGTCATTAACTGTGAAAAGCTTGTAAATATAATGGTTTATTCACATGGGAAGCCTTCATTAAGATGCATTATTCTACAACTGATGTGGCAGCATTGCATTATCAAGTTCACTGTCTCCATCTAATATTTGTAATTTGCTTCTAAATGAGTTGCTGTTTGTAGGGCAAGTTAACAAATTTGAATTTCACATGGCCAGAGAAATTTCGTAGAGATGGGAAAATGCTTCTTCCCCCAAGGAAAAGCTATTTATTAGCATCTTCCTGGAGAATGCCTCCCTTGGATTCAGAAGCAGGAACATTAGAGGCGCTGAGAGAAGGGATGTTAGAAATAAATTGGCTTTTGTCTTCCTTCCATGCACATGAGAGGGCTATGGAGGCTCGCTCAGGATAACTTCAGAGCTCCACAACAGCCATGTGGAAACAGGGAAAGCTCTTCCATGGTACTGTAAGGCACAGGTCACAGGCTGGCCAGCAGGGAAGCATTCCTGCTGGAGCTCTTGGAACTCATCCTCTCTCTTGGCACTCCCTAGCCATTTCACTTCCAGAGCTTTTTCAGACCTATTTTCTTCTGAGATCTGCTCGTTGACAAGAGAACAGAACCTCCAGCAGGGCCCTTGGAGAGATTCTGTCTCCTTCTGAAGGCCCAGGAGCACCTGAACATGAACACGAGGCCCCAGGTTGTGCAGTTGGCTCCTCATTCCTGAGACAGGGTTAGGAATGTGTTAAACTCTGAAGCTGGTGAGGTTTAGGGTGACACATACTTCTGTGATTAGGTCAAGAACACTGTGGACAAAACAAGTTTAACAGAGTGTTTTTCTTCAGCTGCAAAGCTGGAAGGTATCACCTATGCTATTCATAGCTTATTTTCTTTTTTTCAAGTGTTTTAACAATCCAAAACATTTTATATCATCATTTACTCGACAGAAGAAAAGTATTTTCTATGAAAATTCTCGACAAATGGTAGAGAACTGACAGTTCCATCCTCTGGACATCTTGTTACATCTCTTCAGCAGCTCCCGCTGCTCCAGTGTCCATATTTAGTTTATGTTGCTAAATTCCCTTCCACACTTAGTTTTGTCTAGTTCATCTTCTTATTCCCTCCCTACTTTATCAATTAATTCATTTCCTTGAGCATCCATGTGCTTGGATCTGTTCTTATAGTCCATGGAAGCTGTTTTTAAGGTAGTCTCCATTTCACTTGTTAGCCCACGTACACAAATCCCTTTGATGTCTCCTCATCCTTGTTTTTCTCAAGTCCAGTAATTTTTTGTTTTTCTCAAGTCCAGTCACATGACTGCCTTGATTTCAAAGTAACAGAAGAGAAAGTCAAGCCAGCTGTGCATTCACCTGTGCTGTTTTATTTCAAAATCAAATGCCCATGGCACTATGTCCTTGCTGCCAGTCAGTGCTCTTCTCCTCGTTCTCCTCTCCCAGAACAGGAGCCAGCCTTACATTCCTGACACGTGCTGGCCTCCTGCTCTTCCCTCATGAACAGGGCACGCTGTGGATGTTCCACATTAGCCAGCCCTGAGTCCTTCAGGCCTCATTTATCACAGCCAGCTGTGCTCTTCATTCCGTGCTCCCCTCGCCCATCGCAGCTGGAGGATGTTATTGCCAAACAAGAAATCAGGACTGGGGGCAAAGAGGAGAATACAGCCTTGTCAACTTGCCCTCTTCTCTTTCATGCCTTTCTTCAGGGAAATACTGAAGGGGAATGGCTGGAGTCTTGTTCTAGAAGTAATTCTCATTTCTTCTGTTTTCTTGTAGTAAAACAGACTCTGGGAAAGAAAAATTGTAACAAAATGCAAAGGGTAAATACAACAGAGCTCCTCATAAGTTGTTCTGCAGGTTTATGTCTGTGCTTCAGCCTCGGTGCTGAGTACAGCTCACAAACTCCTATTAGCAGCTGTACTGATAACTGAATGGTGCTCAGACAGGGAGCTGCCACATATTTACTCAGGGCTCAGCTGGGTTTTGCCCACCAGATCATATCCCATGGCCTTGTTGTTATCAGCATCTGAGCCAGCTGGTTCAGAGCTACCTGGACTGTGTCCACAGCAGCTCCATGACTCTGGGCTCAAGTGTAGATATGGGCTGTAGCAATCAGCTTTTTTTGAGATAGGAATTTCCTACTGCTGATCTTACCTCCTTGCCAGTTCAAACAGCTCTTACCTCGTCTGGCTTTGGGACTGGTGAAAGGGAGGCTGAATAAATTCACAGTGGGAGCAGCTGGTCATCCAAGGCTCCCTCAAGATGCAGTGGAGAGCAGCTCAGAGGAGCTGCACAGGTTCTGGGATGGCAGGGAGGAGCTGTGCTGCCTGTGCTGCTGCTCCTTTTTTTCGTCTGGTCACTTCCCTTGCTGTGGCACTGACCCTCAGCTGCTCCTTGGCTGGCTGATCCACCTTGTTGTAGCGGGAAATGAGTAACTTGAGGAGGTGGGAGGAGAGGAAAAGACAAAAGGGATTATTTTCCCCTTTTTAGGGAGCTGAACTGGTTCACTGCAGGGTCAGGTGAGTGCCAGAGCCTGAGCAGGAGAAGGGAGGGATCATGCACCCAGCAGTTCAGGTGCTGCAGGAGCTGACCCTTCCCAGCCCTGAAAAACTGCTCACCTGCTGACATTTCACCTCTAAATGTTCAGGCTGTGCTGGAGAGGAGCCTGTCTCTCCATCAGCCACAGATGAGCCTCCCTGAAGCTGCAGGTGTCCTCATGCCCATCTGATGGGAATTTCTCAGGAATGCCCTGAGGATTGCTGCAGGGAGACAAATAGAAGAGTTGGGTTTGGATCTCAGTCTGAAAAACCGGCCTTGTGGGGGCTCCTCTGGTTTCCAAATGAGCCCCTGAGAGAGCAGCATCACATCTGGCTGTCCTGGCCTTCATTTACCATCAGCAAGGCAGACAATGGTGAAATACAAATAAACACTGTTAATAGTAGCTGTGTTGTGCTTATAAATAGGTGCTGGTGAGGGGGGAGATTGGAAACACTTGACTTCCCTGAAAACTGGGAATTGAGCAAAGGTAACATCTCAGGGTAAAAGGCAGCGCTCGGGGTCACATATTCAGGAAGGGAACATGTGCAGCCACCTTTCAAAACCACACTGCTGCTCTTATTTCCTCCTGAATATTTTCTCCCTGGTGGCCTTGACCGATTCCTGTAGCACAGTGCGAGTCACACATCCCAGATGCAGGGGAGGCACTAAATTGCTTTCCTGAATGGGGCCTCTGTGCTTGCTTTGGACACTGTGGGATCCCTCTGGGTGCTCGCTGAAACCAAATTTGCTTGGCATTTATTAGTGATTTTTGGAACCTGGCGGAAGCATGGAAAAACAGGGACTAACAGATCTTAAATATGAGCTGGCCAAAGCTTTGACAGAGCTTTTTGTCTTGGAGGCCTCTGGAATTGGGGCTTGGAGCACACCAGAAAATACATCACCAGAGCAAGAAGAATGCATTACTGAATTAGTCTGAGATGTGCCAGTTATGGACAATTTCTATATGTTTTGAAGTTGAAAGGCCAGAGCAAAATTATGTTGGTTTTTTTCATGCCAACCAAGCTTTTGTTCACATATGCTGTCACCTACGTTGATCACTAACTTGGAAAAGTAATAAAATCGTAGTACAAAACCACATTGTTATATTTGCTCCTCTTTTCCCTTCTTAAATTTGCCATACACCATCAGACAACATGATTAATAATTCCCAAGTAAGTGAAAAAAAAATATTTGTTCCAGAATTTAAAAAACCCAAAACCTAAAACCACAGAGCCAGTTCACAAGTTAATTTTTAAAGTAGATTTTTCTCTCCACTTAGAAGGTAGCAATAGCTCATAAAACACTGAGAACATCTTAGCTTTATCAATGGTTGCAAGCTGAAAAATGCAAAGTTTCAGCCCACCCACACAGATGGGTTTTTCCTGCTTCTGTATTTGAATACCAGAAAGACTTTCATTTTTCTCCCTCACACTACATGTGTAAAATCAATCACAGAGCAGAAATTATTCTAAGACTTGAAACTGCCTGAGAAGCCCTTCTTTCCAAGGTTATCAAATCATGGGAAACTTGGGGAGCTGTGATTTTTCTTATAGTGGTTGGGAGGGGGGCGTTGTTTATTCCTTTGTTGTTGTTGTTGTTCCTCAAGGGAAGTTGATTTCCTAAAGGAATCTGACCAGCTGCAACAAAATACCAGGAAACCACTGACCAAGCAGTGCATATAAAAATTTCAGTGCACAAATTAAAAACAATACTGGCTAATTAAAATGCAGCAATGGGAAGTCTAGACATTTGAAAATTCAATTAAAAAATCCTCTGGCACCCTTCTGACATGGATAAAGCTGGCATTTGCAGAACAGCAGCTTTCTCACCTGTCTCATTGAGATGCCAGGATCCCACGCTGCAGAGGTTGTTTTTGTACATTGCAATGTTGTTAATTAATGCTGAAATACCAACAATAGACTATTGTGTGCATCCAGGCACTTTTTATGAGCACAGGGGGTTTTTTTCTTTCCTGGCTTCCTGCAAGTAAATGAAGGCTTAAGCTCAGATTCACTGTCAACCTGACATTCCAGTAAATATTAAGTTTCTTTTCATTCATACCTTTTATTTTCTCCTCTCATTTTCAGAGCCTGCCTCCTGATGTGGAGGCAATGAGCAGTTTGCAGAAAGCAAATGCCCTGCAAGGTGAAGTCCAGGAAAGAGAGGACTTTTCCTTCAGGCAAGAGCTGAGGAAAACAGAGGGGCCCCACATCAAGGAAACCCTCCAGGACCAGATCACCCAGTGCTTCCTCGAGTGCCGGTGAGCAGAAACACTTACCCACTAATCACTCCATTTGCCCCAAAGAGCCTGATTTTGAGTTCCTACAAACTGCAAAATCCATCTTTAAGGCATCTTTAAGGCAGTGGTGCCAGTCCCAGATGAGGAGTTAGTTCTGCACCAGCTGCAAAGCCCAAATCCTGAGCTGGAGGATTCCTGCCTGGGGAGACCAGCCCAGGCATTGCTCCTGGCAGGGGTCAGAGGTGCTCCTTCAGTCTCTGCCTGTGGATCAGGTCCACAAACATTGGAGTGGGACACCTTCACTTTGCACATTACCTTGGGCTCAGTCTTTGGAATTATAAGCAGCACACTTTAAACTTGAGGAACCGTGACTTTCCTCCCTGTCTGAATCCATAAGGTTTAAGAGAGGGAACTCACTCTTCCATGAGATGGAAGCACCATTATTTGCCATAGCAAATCACATCCCATCACTGGGACTGCCATCCTGCTGCAGGTATTATCCAGCAGCCCACGTGGATCTGAAGCACTTTTGTTCTTGAGGCCTGACCTTGGAGCCACTCCTCCAAATGTAACTTTGCTGGAGCAGTGCTGCTGATCTCAGTGAAACTTCACGTCTCAGTAGAGTTAAGCACATACTTACACAGTTTTAAACCCAGTGCTGACACCTCTGCTTCTCTCAGGAAGTTTACTTCAGCCAAAGAAGGCTTGAGACTGGCAATACTGACACTGGAAACGCTTATCCTGGGGAATTATAGGTGGTTTTATAATTTGATGGGATTTACCCCATCCAGAGGATTAGTATGTAAAAGTAAATTGGGAAGTAGCAAACAGAACTTCCAGATTAGCAGCAAGGTTTCGTTTGCTCTGCATAAAGCTGCTCTGCAAGCTGGTTTTGTGTCTTGAGCTGCTCAGTGATGTTACAGGGCTCATGTTTGTCTTGTGGACCAGTGTCATGTCCATTAATCATTCAGTGTTTGCTCAGGGTACTGGACTTGCCTTCAGCGTGCAGTTTCCAGTTGGAAACACAAATGCATTCTGATGAAGTCCTGCCCTGTTTGTTGCTTGACTCCTTCAATGTGAACTGTTTGCTGAAAAAGAATGAAGGATCAAAAACAGCACTCTCTCAGGTCTGCCACGACCTATTTCTCTTCTTGCTTGCACTTTTGCCTCTTACAGACTCTCAAGACTCCAGCATATTTTTACTCTCCTTTAGAAAGAGCTGCTGGCTTTACAAACCTCAGTTATTACAAAGCACTTTCCCATTCCCCAAATCAACCCTCTCCCAGGGCCTGCTCTGCACACTCCTTGAGCTGCCATTTCCTGCCATTCCCCACAGCTCCCAGCATGTTCTGAGGTACAGAAAGATTTTATTCCCTTTGCTTAATATTCCTCACCTCATAGCCATTCTCTACCATAGGTCAATCGTGTCCAATTAACTTGGCTGTGGAGCTGGGGGAGAACTCCCTGAAATACTGCAGGAACCAATGGCAATGTTTCTGTAGCAGATTAGCAGGGAACAGGCAATGTCCCAGAGAGCCAGGCTGAGCCATAAACCTCTTTAAAGACATTATGAGACACTATTAAAAGTTAAATCTGGTCCACAGAGACGCCTAACAGCAGAGCCAAGCAGCAGCCTAAGCCATCCAAAGGATCATTTGAGGAAGCTGAAGCCACGGTTCAGTGGAGGGAGGTGGAGAGGGATGGCTGAGAGGGCAGTTCATCAAAACTCCTGCTGGGGAGCCCTCAGCCTCGTGTACCTGTCTGAGGTGGAATGTAAAGTGCTGAGCTTTCTTTTTGTAGCCCTTACAAGCAGAATGGGACTTCCTTGCTACGTTTATATCTCAACTTCAGGTGAGACTCAAGGCTAGAGGCACACCATCAGTAGCCCAGCATATTAAACAAGCTGCAAGGGTTCCTTGGTTACCTTTTTCTGGTCTGCCTAGGCAGGTTCAGTAGCTTGAATCTCATCTAGATTTGAAAATTAACAAAGATTAAAGCAGATGTTGGAATATAAGCACCACATTAACTGATCTTGGATAGCTTTATGGATAATCCTGAGCAAGGGATTATATTAGATGGGATCAAGATACACCCAGGGGGAGCTTAGAGATAAGCCTTGAGTCAGGCTTGCTCTGCTGCATTTGAGACAGGGTGAGAAAACAGCTCCCTTCCAACCTTGTACAATAACCCCCCATCTGAAGCAATACCATATTTTAATAATTAACCATTTTCTATCAAAATGGTCTGATTAGGCTTAAAACTGCTTTTTGGCTCAAGATGTGCAGTTCTGTGGTGTGCCTGAGAGCAGGGTCATTGCTGGTGGCAGAGGGACAGTGACACACTTGTTCCAGTCGGTCTTTGATCAGAGAAGCCCAGAATGGTTTGGGCTGGAAAGGACCTTAAAGTTCCTGTCATTCCACCCCCTGCCATGGGCAGGGACAGTTTCCACTAGGCCAGCTTGCTCCAAGCCCCATCATACTCCCTGTTACTCTCTTCTTTCAAATGAACTGTCTGTCATGATCCCTGAAAATCAGTAGTGCACGCTTCAGCCAAGACCAGACAGCTCTCATTGATAAAAGCTCTTTTGGTGATTGAGCAGATGAAATTCTGCCCCCAGTGAAGGCAGTGGGAGAGCTGCCATCAGCTCCAGCACAGGCTGGACGTGGCCCAAAGCTGGAGCTCATTTGAATCTGGCTGAGTGAGGCAGTGATTTACAGAGCAGAGAGGAATCAGAGCGAGCTGCCTGCAGTCCTGCTCGTCACAGCAGGCCTCTGTCTAAGTGACCACAATCACTTTCCCCACAGACATTTGCTGGCATCCAAAAGAGCTTTAAAAACAACAAAAAATGCAGCATATTTCTGCACAAGGGGAGTGTGTGTGTGTGTCCTGCAGAGCCAGGTTTCCTGCCAGAGTACTGGGAGCTGTGTCCTGCTCAAGAGAAGGCCAGGCCTGAAGTGTCAAGGTTTGCATTAATTATTATCTGCCAGGATATATTTTGGCTCTCCCCTAAGTCAGTCTGCGAGATCAACAGCTAAATGTAGCTTATAAATTATTCTCCACCTAAGCTTTTTGACAGAGTTTACCATTTTCCATAGTCTATTACATAAACAGATAAAGGGGAACAAAGATTCTTTTGAATAAATTTTGCTGTGTGGAGTAGAAAATAAACCCAAGCTTATATGTTTTATCCTTCACTCTGAAAAGACTGTGAGAAAAAATACAATTAGCAGGTGTTGTCTTTCAGCACAGTTACTCTTAGATTACAAAAGCAGTGAGCAGGTATTAAATTTCTCAGCTTGTAAGAACTGCTGTAAATATTTATCACTTTCATTGCACAAGGGAACAGCTTCAGTCATTCCAGACCCAAAGCAGCTTCTTAGGAAGAGAGGTTATAAAAAAAGCCAAGGAAAGCAAAACCCAAAGGAACAGACTAAATGAAATTGTTCCAGTTGCTTATGTCAGTCCTACTGCAGAGAAGATAAAATAATTTTGATGTAACATTGTGTTTTTCAGCCTTACTGTCCATCCTTCAGTTTACCTGGGTTGACTTCTGTGGAGCTGCTCTTTTCTGGCTTGCGATTTATTCACATAAAACCTTCCAGATTTCCATGTGGCCTTGTCCAGCCATACTAGAAAAGAAAGATAATTGGTTTTGAAAGCTTTGTGAAGAAGCATCATGCAGTTTACCTACAGACCTGCCTTTCTTTTATTTTTTTTCCAAGAGAGTTCATAGAGCAGGAGTACAAATGATCCAAAATTAGCAGTTGCTATGATAATACAGATCTGAGTGTGGATGGTAATCACCTGAGTCCCACACATTCCATCCATTCCGTTAATAACAGAGTTTCATATGAAGATAGAGCAGGGCTGGGGTTTTAGCTTCAATTTCCTTTACTGATCCAAACCAAACCCATTTTTCTGTAATTTCA
Source organism: Nicator chloris (assembly GCA_013400495.1). NCBI lineage: Eukaryota > Metazoa > Chordata > Aves > Passeriformes > Pycnonotidae > Nicator > Nicator chloris. The sequence continues at coordinate 70,859 of WAAE01018848.1, forward strand.
CATTTAGGGTTTTGCACTGAATATGCAAAGCCAGTCATCATCTTCTCAACTCTTTACCCACTGTGAATAAACCAGTTCCCAAGTAACGAGTCTTGTTAGAGTCAGCCCTGAAATGAATTTCAAAAAGAGATGGGCAGAAAAGGGGAGAAGGATCCCTTTGTTATCCAGAGAAATACAGCAGTATCTTTGTCTAAGACAAGTCTTTTCTGACAGAAATCAATACAAAGGATGAGAAATCAAGATGAGGTTTTTATTACCAGAGATGGCCTCCAGAATCACAGGGGAGAGCCTCACACACGGGCTCTGCTGTGATGTGCCTCATGCCCTCGAGCTGTAACAAATTACTCCATGAATTTCTTGCAGGATTTATCCGCCACCGTGGAGCTCTGGGGAGCATTTCATCAGTGGCATCGCTGACCTAATAACAGGGGATCTAAGTAATAGCAACTTTTATGGAGCCTGTGTGTTATTCCCACAGATTTGGGGATTGGTTTTCGGGAGGGAGGAGGCGGCGAGGGGTAAATGTCCTCTCATAATGGGTTTACACTTTACTGATTAGCTTTGAATGATCTTCTTGCTCTGCCTGCTGACTCGAGTACTGTCAGAAAAGGAATTGGCCAAGCTTCATGGTGGGTGAATGAGACTCCTCCTGAAGCAGGGGGGGTTCCTGCGCTTTATTTATTCATTTTGAACATTCCTGACAGCCAGCCCGGGCTTTGATGCAGAGGGAAAGAGAAAGAAATAGGAAGTGATGGTGTTATGTTTCCCTTTTTTCCCCAGCCTGTTCTGTGGAGCTGAGTTTACTGCCAATCCTCCTGTTCTTTGGGCTCCCTGGGCGGCAGGGGGTGGGGAAGGGGGAGGCAGGAGGGAGATGAATGGAGAGAGAGGTTTCTGCACTGAAACCCCCCAGAACAGGGAAAGCGTTCATTCGAGTCAGGCACTGCCCGTATCGCATTTCACACTCCATCCACTCTGCTTTTTACGGAGTCAGTGCTGAAGCTGCCAGGCAATCCATCAGCAGTGGAGCCTGGCCAACAGGGCAGAGAGGGATGGCACCCCAGCAGTGCCAACAGCAGCATCACTCTGCTCCGGTTCCGAGGAATCGTGGCTCCCAATCCATCCGGGCTCACGTTGCTTTCCAGTCCCATCTGGCTCACCTCAGCCTGCCAGCAGTGCTTCCCAGGCCAGCCAGGAGCATGGATTGCAGCCTCCACACAATATGGAGCTCATGGAACACTGATGGAACAGCCACTCGTGGAACAGCTGACGGGAAAATTGCTTAAAAACCGGGTTTGGTGCCGTGAGCCACTCCAGCAGACAATTGTCCAAGAGCAAGCGCCAGCCTGAAGATCCTTGGAACACAACCAGAGACATCACCAGCCCCTTGATCACAGGCCTCTTTCCATACAATGCCCTGTTAGTCAGGACAAACCATTCCCTTCTTCTCTGCCACTCCTGCAGGGGCATTCCTGCTGTAGGAACCTACCCAAAAAATGCCTCTTTGGTATTTGGCCCTTGATATTCAGCACAGAGAGGAGTTGCTGCCCACAAGAGCCATCTGTAGATGGGTGAAGAACCATTCTCTTTTCACCTAATGGTAATCGTCATAAATTGTTTTCCCTGTCATCATTAAAGGATTGTCACATGCTCACAAACCACTTGCACAGGACATTCTACTCAGGAGCAGAAGTTCCCAGCTAGGAGCAGCTGTGAGCTCATGGTAAAAATCAGGATATGGGGATAAAGAAGTGGCTGTCTGCTAATTCCACCAGATGAGCTGAACTAAATTAGAAAGAGATCTATACCTGCACCATATTTTCTCCTGTCCTCACCTGGAGTTGAAAATATCTTCACCTGCCCTCTTGTACTTCGTGCAGTTTACACAAACCAAATTCATCTGGGAATAGCACAAAACAAGGAGATTCTCCTTCTGAATCCCTCTGCAAGGTTGTCTCTTATCCAAATCTTCTGGTTTTCCTCAGGAGAGTGAAGGCAAGCTCTGAATTATGGAAATGAAGCTCTGAAAGAGGATGGCACAACCTTGGGCGTCCTCTGCCCAAACACTTGATCTTCCTTCAAAAGTAAAGAAACATTAGAAGAGGCAATGTCTGGGGGGTTTTTCTATCAGTAGTTTCACCTCTGTTTCCTGACAGAGCCAGCAATCCCGGGTTTTGCCAAGGCAGTAATCTCTGTATCCCAACAATTAGTGCTGGTGCAGAGGCTCTCTGAGTGCCTCTCTCCCCTGCCAAAAGGCATTTCTGCAGGGACAGCTTCCATTTAACATCCCTCTCCCTGAACACGGCTCAGCCTGCCCCCAGATGCTGGGAATTTCAAAATCCAGCAGGAACAACCCAGCAGAGCCTGTGCAGGACCCAGCATAAATATCCTGGCAGGCAGAGCGTGCTGAGCTCCTCGCTGCAAGCAGCCGTGGCAGTGACTTAAAGTACATCTGTAGGAACTGAAATCCTGCCTTGGGGCTCCCGCCTCAGACAGCCTCCAAGACTGATTAATTAACATAATTAGGAGCTGTAAACATTAATGGGGAATGTTCAAGCCTTTCCTAACACATTCTTATAAGCTTCCAGTGAGTAGTTATCTGTTGACTAATTTTGGCAGGCATCTTCAGGGCTGGAGGGAGCAAGGGAATGGAATGCAAATGCACCACTGGCTCATGGGAGGAGTGAACCAAAGCAAATAACCCACCAGGTTCCTTTAACAGAGGGAAAATAAGTGATCAGAAACAAGAGAATTGTTTGTTTATGACGGGGGAGAGTGGAGCCAAGAGCTCTGCAACCTGTTTTCCCATCGATTGGAATCAGCTACCTAACCTGAAAGCCATTTAAAACAAAACAACAACTAAAAACCCCTTCAGGCCTTTCTTGCTTACAGGAACACCAGGCTGTCGTCTCTTTAGAAGTGTGAACCCCTCTAATTCCGAAGGAGGGACAGCTGTTATGAAGTCCACCTGCAGTTAATCTACTTTACTGGGTGTCCATGGATTTACAGGAGGCAGGGGACACCTCTGGAAGCTTCTGTGCAGTGGCAGAAGTTGCCTCCTTCAGTGCAAGCTGGGAATTTACGAGTGTGCTGACATTAACGGAGGCGGCTCCATGGCTTTTGGGGGCGACCAGCCGGAAGCCCCTGGATTCATCCATTTCCACCTACAGATAAATCTTGGTGGCACATATCTGAAGGAGCAAGGCCACTTGAACCCTGGGGTCACACCTCCAGAGAGGCATCGATAAGATCACCAATTCTGCTTTCTAAATCACCGCAAACTCCGCGACTCGTTGTCTTTCCAGTTTGACACTTGGATTTATGATTGCCACCTCTGTGCAGTGATTGAAAACACATGTAAAGGGCTCTTTGCAATCCTGGACTTTGCTCATTCAACTGTCCAAATTTCTAAGGAATGAAGAGAAGATTCCTAAAACACCACAGGTGCAAATTGAGCTCCCCAAGGGGTTTTCAACGTAAGTCATGCTCCTGAACTCTATTGAATCACCAAGTGCACCAATGCTGCACATAAGCACATCTTCACCAGCTTTCCAAACACTGTGATTCCTTTCCAGATTGACACTCAGGTATCTCAGATCACAGAGTCCTTAGGGATCTTCCCTGACTGATCTCTCCTTTCCCTGAGATGTTTTGCATACACTGAAAAGAGGGTCAGGTCCTGACGTTATTTAATCGTCCTCGTTCTAAGCAGACTCCCATTGACTTCCAAGGGGATTCATAGAATAAGACATGGCTGGTTTTGACCCTTTTTCAAGGCTATTACAGCCAGGCAGAATCACTGAGTCTTGTTCTCCAAGCAGTTCACCAACACAAAATCAGGGAAAAAACATTTCAGTGCCGAGGCACTTTGGCCTTTCTGCCTGTGATGGGGTTTTTCCTCAGCATCTTTTGCAGGAATGCTCAGAACTTCAGGCACTTGTGAGCTGATACTCACCTCTCCATCAGGCAGCATTTGCACTGCACACCTCTTGCCATGCTTGCACATAAATTACGCAGAAGCAACGTCAAAAGCTCATTCAGATCTCAACAGCCCCACATCAGCAAAGCCACAACGAGCACGGTTCTTCTACAGACAAGGCTCTGCTCCTCCACTTTTCTCCTTAACCAGCTTGCTCCCAAATCACTTTGCCCAAAAAGGCTTTACCTTTTCCCCACCCCATTCCTGCCCCAGTTTCTGTCTCTGTAGTTTTCAGTTGTAGACCAAAGGCAAGATTGTCCTCAGCCTGTGTGAATTTTTACAGGGATGACAGAGACATTTCTGTTCCAAAAGGCACAAGGACCAAAGAGAAAGATAAAACTCCTTGTTCCAAATCCTGTGAGCAAAAAGATGGGTCCAATTAGACATTGCCACTTATTTAGCACAATTATTATGCCTTTAACTACATTGATCCATTCTTACAGACCTGCCCATCCTGACCCAGGCTTCCCAATTTTTGATTTGTAGCACTCTAGAAGCAAAACTGAGCATTACAACAAATTGAGGCTGGATTCCCTTCTCTACCTCCTTCAAATGGCTGCAAATGACCCACAGATACCCACAGTCCACTGACCTTGAGGCTAAGCCTCCTGCTTAGAATTCAAGCTCCTAAAAATATTCCCTCCTTTATTCATCTAAAAGTCTGGAATCAGCTAAAGTAAATAGCATTAGTCTGAGCTGGCCCATTTGCACACAAGAAAAATAAAATCTGGTAACTAATTAGTTCATTTTCCTAAAGCACTTCATACCCATCTCCATAATACTTAGGAATTAAAAGTCTGAAAATGCAAAGTGTTCCCGACCTAATGCAGCAACCCCCCCACTGAGATTCCCAAGGACACTTCCCAAACATTAGGTTTATTTGTTGTCATAGATACTCACGCAGACACAGCCATCAGTGGCACCCAGGGACTCACACTTGCCAGCAGCTTGTTATAATACAGCTCTACATGTCTGAAAGGCAGGATTGGGCTTTCTTTTTTCTGGCACATCCTGCAGGCTGTGCCCGTTCCGTGGGTGTGTTAAGTTGCTGTCCTCCTCTATTCCTCTCTCAAGGAGAGTCCTAACACAGCAGGCTGGATTTCTGAAGGCAGGAACAGAGCAGTGGGGTGTTTAGAACTGATAACTGGGGCCTAATGTTCACCTTGGAGCTGGTTTCTCTTTCAGGAATCCAGCTAGATACCTCCTAGGCTTGGCCCAGGGGAGCCTACTCTGCCCTCTGATCTGTTCTTGGCTTAACCAGCAGAGCGTGGTCCTAATCAAGGAGAAAGAAAGAAAAAGAAGGGAATGAATCCCAAGGGAAAGGGGAAGAGACCCAGCCCAGCTATTATTTCACTCCACTGTGATAGGGAGAGGTGTCTTCTCCAGCAAGTTAATACAGAGCAGGAGGAAGAAGCAATTTTCCCCACTTCCCCATTTCCAACAAGCAGAGATCTGCTGGGGTACAGAAACAAGAAACAGGCAAAGAAAAAAGAGCCAGGAGTCCCACTGGTGCCTGGTAGAAGCACTGAAGAGCCAGTGGCTGGCACAGGAGAGGTGTTTAATGGATATTCTGGGAAGAGAAAGACTAAGGCAAAGCTCAGAACTGAGAAGAATAAAAACGAGCACGAAGCACAGAGCAGTGGCTCCCAAGCTACAGCCCTTGCTCCACAGATGGATCTCTTTGGAGAAGCAAGCAGAGGAGGTGCAAAAGGCATTTGCAGCCTTGGCTCTGTAGAATGCAAAGAAGAAAGGAGGCAAGTGGGGTAAAAAAGAACCGTGGCATGGACTGACACAAGCAGAGCAAAGGGATAGCAGAAGCAGTCATGAGGAGCTGGAGAGGCAGAATCAGAAGAGAAGGGATCAAAGAGGCATAAAACTGGGGGAAAAAATCCCTAGGAGTTACCATTTTGAGAAATAGGCAAAGTTAGGACCAAAGACTGACAGAAAATATGAAGTGTTTCCAAAGCAAAGACAAAAGAGCAGTTCCCAAATGTCTATGGCAGCAAGTTCAGGTGAATATATTAAAAAGGACTTGATTGCCAAGAGGCCAGATTTGACTTGGAGAAGATGAAGGAATCAAGTTATGGCTGGGAATGTGGCTGTGGATGACAGCCTGTTATTCTTTCTCCCAAGAGAAGAAGGATATGTTTAATTCCGAAATCCAGTTGTTTCCCTGTTTTCACTGGCAGGGTTTTTTCCCAAGTTTGCACCCTGGGGACCACAGCAATGGGATGTCTGATGGAATACAAGGCTGATGCAGGGCACTGTGGCTCCAGTGTGCCAAGAGCATTATTTAACAGGCTGCTGACAAGTTCCTGAAGTGCTGAATTCCAAGCGAATTCCACACCCAGGAGGCTTGCAGAGAAAAATTCCAGGCTTACACTGCAAATCGAACAAGGAGGAGCTGAGGGGGAAGGAGGACACAGGCAACAGGAACAGGTCCCCTAAGCCTCAAGATCTCCGTGGTGGAATAGCTGGAACAGGCTCTAGGTGACAGCAGAACACTGACTGCAATCCCAGGGCTGGGAAATACAGCAAGGACACCTGAGACAAAGCTTTCTTTTTTAAATTTGATGATTTCCCTCGAGAGCAGCAGGCTGCTCCTTTGTTAGGTGGGCAGCGTGGGTCGGTGAGCGCCTAGGGAAGCTCTTCCCAGGGCAAAATTCACATTAAAACTGCTCTGTCCAAATCCTGTACTCAGATTCAAGGCTGAAAAGGTTTGATGACAGTATTTCAGTGGGCAGAGCAAGAACTTGCCTGAAACCTGAGTCACATCCATTCCTTCCAGAGCCAATGTGTTTCAGTTTTACTGGGAATTTCAGCGTGGGGGAGATTAGTGAGACTCCATCAAGCAGGTTGTTTTTATTATCCAGGTCAGAGTCCAGGGCTTTTAAGTCATGCAGCATTTCAGCCCTGTGCAGAGACAACAGAAATTGTAATTATTTATAGTAATTTACTCTAAAAATACCCAGCTGTTATGGTTTGTGTGCTGTGTCAGGCAGACTTAGGATCATCCTAGGCTGAATAAAAGACATTTAATAGCATATAAGGGAGTTTGCTGGGTCTTCTTAGGCTCTACTTGTACAAAATAACTGTATCAACAGTAATGAAAAATAAATCAGTGAGATCTTGTGCCAGACATAAACTTGAGTTTCCCCATCCCTGGAAGTGTCCAAGGCCAGGTTGGATGAGGCCTGGAGCAACCTGGGATAGTGGAAGGTTCCCTGCCCAGGGCATGGAATGAGATGAACTTTAAGGTCCCTCCAACCCAAACCATCCCTTGATTCCATGACTTGAGCAAAGGGTGTAGAACCATAAAAGAACTGGTTCAGTATTTCCTGACATATTTATGGAATAACAGGAAACTGCCTAGCCCTGAAATCTGTTCAAATACTCCCCTCTCTCTTCCCAGAGCCCCTTACTGACTCAGTAATCCTTTGGTGGCTTGGAAAGGAAGTTTACTCTCTTGCTTTGTGTTCTCCATCACACAGGGAAAACAGAAATCTTCCCAGAAATATATATATATTTTTTTTTAAAGCATCTCTAATCCAGCAACCCATTCTGAAGATGCTGGTTTAAAGCATGGCTGTAAGTTAGAGGCTGCAGTCTGTGTAGCTGCAGGAGTCCTCAGAGCGTTCCAAGCCGAAACAAAATTGTTCCAAGAGCAAATTCCAGACCCGGAGTTGTGCCATGTGCTTGCACGTGCTTCCCATCACGGGCTCAGCTCTCAGAGCTGCTGCAGAGGGGGTAACTCTATGCCCAAAATATCCTTCCACCTCCATGCCCTCCTGGGAAACCACATCTAGCACGTGGGGTTGTCCCTGTCTGTTGCAAGGTTGGGAAGGCTGGGAGCGAGCGGGAGCGGCTGATCGCGGCCTCTCCCAGTGTGTGCCTGCATTCCCTCCCTGTCCAAGCCCAATCTTGCCCATCCTTTGCCCCAGGGAGCCCTGCTATCCTGTCATAAGGCCATCCCAGACAACTGAGCCTCTGGAGAGGCCTGTGAAGCAACACAGTCACATCTCCAGGCCTGGAAAACACCACCAAAGAGCCCTAGGATTGAGCAAAGCTGCCCTGCAGGGCTCACCTCCCGATTGCACTTCCCACCCCACCTTCTCTGTTCCACCACTTTTGGGAAATCACCTGTGTTTGGGCTCTCTGCTTCTTCCAAGAGCCACCTCCAGCTCCAAATTCCCAGAGAACATCCCTTACATCCCTGGTTCTCCAGCCTCTTTGCCACGTTGCCAGCAACTCTCAGCAGCGCCGACCCTGTCTACCAAAGAAATTATTTAAAAGCACATTATTAAGCCATCATTTAAATTAACCATAATAAAAAAGCTGCACTTTGTGCTTATTTTTGATTAAATCTGAGTGTATCCCGCTGAGTAACGTGCAGAAGGATTCAGTCATTTGGAGAGGCAGATATTCAACTCTATCAGTCTGCACAATTCCAGCCAATTTTGGGACTATAGCTCATGCACCAGAGCCACACCAGACAGGTACAGGACTAGAACACTCCCATTTTTCTCTCCCAAAACTAAAAAGGTGAGAGTTAAGGAACTTGGCATCTCCAGGCATTACAGTGTGTTTCTTGGACTGCAGAGGTGACTGGGGTTTTGAGCTAAAACTCCTGATAAATGGCTGCTCTTAATACCATGCCTGGCTTAGAGCTGAGCTCATCTGGAATGTTTCTCCTTGTCTTTTCCCACACTTTTTAAATGCCAAAGTAGAGGTTCTCAATGGTTTTTCTTTCTAGTGAGCTCTTTGGTTATTAGCATTGGCCAGGAGTGTAAACATCTCTAATTTTATAGATGGATTCTGCAACATTCTCACTTTTCCCCTGGTTTTACACTCCGTGTACACCTGATGGGGATTTATTTCAATAAGGCTGCACAGGCCAATTGGGATGAACATGGAAAAACCAAGCACTGTGACTGGTTTCATCTGCATGAAATGGCCTCAGATTTATGATTAAATAGTTCATTTATGCTTTCACATAAAGCACAGAGAACCAGATCTCTTGAAGTGGACAAGGGGCTGGGGGTCCTGGTGGACAAGAAGCTGTCCCTGAGCCATGAGTGTTCCCTAGGGGACAAGAAGGTCAGTGGGATCCTGGGGTGCATCAGGAAGAGCATTCCCAGCAGGTCAGGGGGGGATCCTGCCCCTCTGCCCAGCCCTGGCAGGCACCTCTGGAGTGCTGAGTCCATTTCTGGGCTCCTCAGGACAAGAAGCTCCTGGAGGGGGTGCAGTGGAGGCTACAGAGGTGATGAAGGGGTTGGAGCATCTCTGAGGGGGAAAGGCTGAGGGAGCTGGGGCTCCTCAAGAGGAGCCACAGCTAAGAGGGGACCTCAGTGATGTGTATAGATATCCAAAGGGTGGGTGCCAGAGCATGGACCAGGCTCTGCTCCATGGGGCCCAGCAATGGGACACGAGGAACAGGCAGATGTTGATGCCCAGGAGTTCCACCTGAGCAGGAGGCAGAAATTCTTTCCTGTGCAGTGACCAAGCAGTGACCAGAGTGTCCAGAGAGGGTGTGGGGTCTCCCTCACTGGGGATATTCCAGAGCCATTGGGATACAATCCTGTGCCCTGTGCTCTGGGATGACCCTGCTGGAGCAGGGAGGTTGGACCAGACCCTCACTGTGGTCCCTTCCAACCTGACCCATTCTGGGATTCTGAGCAGTGAAAGAAAAGGCACTGTGTGGTTACATTCTTAAAAACTTCAGAATGCACCATTTTCAGCTTCTCCTTTCCCGCTGGTGTTTTCCTGCTGCATCTCAAGTGCTTTTCAAGGCAGCTCAGTCTTAGCTGCAAAGAGTGATTTTAAATGAATTCTCAAGCCACTGTCCCAAGCAGTAATGCAACGCCTGATGAGCTTGGTCACACTCTGTCCTTTAGGAACTCCCCAAGTTAAATCATGGGCAGGCAGCAGGTCAGGGGCACAGTGGCTGAAGAGCATTTTCGCTCAGGGAGGCAAAAAATGAGCTATGCCAGCCTGGGCTGTATTTCTGCACTGATACCACAGGTGTAAGGCAGAGATAGAGCTACTGAGATGTGTCTGATGCCACCTTTGATGCCACCTCGGATCCATCCGTCTTCATCCCACTGGGAAAATTACATCAGTGAAAATCCCATCATTTACCCACAAACAGGGTTGTCTAATCACCATGTTACTCCTACATGTCCTACTGTCTATCCACTATTGGAAGAAAAGGGTGGAGCAAAGCTTCTCTGCTCCTTCCAAGCCCCCATTCCCAATTTTCCAGGCAGATATGAAGGGTGTCCATGCTGCACAGCACACGCAGGGAGGCTGACATGCCCCAAGAGCACTGCATTATCTTCAGTTTAAGTGATGGGCCATGACAAAGCAGTGTAAAGCAGCCAGGTTAGAGCCTTCTTCCCCTCCTGGCCAGATGCATTTTGGTCCACCTTGACTTCTAAGAAGCAAAAACAATTGCTCGAATTTCTCCTAAACAAATCCCATAAAACAAAATGCTCTCTTCTACTCCATTTCGCTCCAAATCCCAAAGAAACTTGTGATGTTGGAGGGCAAGTTATTTCTTTTGGCTGGCCTTGCTAGAAAAAAAATGGCATGCTTTATTTTCCTCTTTACAGGATTCATATTGTGTTAATAAAGTACTCTTGATTGCCTCTGGCTGACTCTGCAGGAAAACTATTCTCGCAAAGCTTCTAGTCTGGGTTAAAGTAATCTTCCTTAAAACTGCCCATAATTGTTTCAGTCTCTTAAGTTTAATGCTGAGCACTGGAAATTCTGCCAAGCTTGAGCCAGGATTGGGCTTTCTACACTGGCAGGATAAGCTGACCAAAGGTAAGGAATTCAGTAAATGCAGGGGGAATTTGACCTGGCGTTTCTTTGAGCCAGCTTCTGTATTTCTGACCTTGCTCTGAAAAGGATGGAAAGACATGAGCAAATCCAACCAGATGAGAGTTTAACGAGCTCCAGGGTGCTCATAATTCCCTTATTCCATCAGTCCAGCCCTGGAGCCGGCCCTGAGGGCAGCTCTGCCTCCTCAGGAAGGGCTGCTCACCCTGTTCTCCTCCTGCTGGCTCCACTGCACCGCCTTCCTCGAAAGGCTGGAGACAGGCAACAGGCAGCTGACCCTGGAAACGAGCCTGGGGACAGCCAGAGAGAGGGGGAGCAGCCCTTCATCCCTGGAGACTGTCCCTGGAGGAGTGCAGCTCTGCTAAACACAGGACGATCAACAGCTCCAACAGAGAAGGAACCGCACTCGAGGAACTTCAGCCCTAGAAAACCAGGCACGGGGGCAGTGCTTGGTGTCAGTTTTCCCTCCAGGGGCAGGGATGGGACATCCAGGTGTCCTCAGATCCATCAGGAGGTGCTTTCAGAGTTGTTCCACACCTTGCATCAGGTTTACCAGCAGCTCTGCCCAAGGCTGTTCTGCACTGCAGGAGTCAAGCCAAAACCCCTAAATAACCTTGCAGGAATCTGCTTCCCAGTCCCTTTAATCTTCCCTTTTCCATGCCCTGGTGGGTACATTTAGTGTCCTCTAGGTTTGTCTGAGCCTTCAGCACAGCTTAGTTGGTATCAGCTCTTGCAAAGCAGTTCAGTTGTATCAGCCAGGATGTGATTTCTCCCAGTCCTCAGTTAATTCAAATGTGAGCTCTGAGAAAAGTTTGGGCAAGACTTTTGGAGTGTGTGGAGAGACACACAAAAAAACCCAGAACGTTTCATGAGTGTCAATATTATAAAATTTTTCTTCTGATTGTAGCAGGTTTTCTTTTAACTTAAGCTAAAGTTGGAAGAATGAGTCACTTTGGTTTTCCTTGGCATTATTGGTGCCCAAGCTGCCTTTTCTTTCCATTCAAACACCCAGGAGTCATTTGCAGTCCTACCATCCATGTCTCCAACTATCTCAAGGAGAAAAACCTATTGCCATTTTAAACCAGGAATGATCTGTCAAAATTTGGAAGGGGAAAAAAAAAATGAAAAATCCTTTTCCCTCATGGTTTTTACAGCAGGAGTCAGGATAACCAGGAGTCCTGGCAGAGAAAGCTCCTGCCCCAGCCCACCTGAAGGGGATCAGAGATCCCCATTTTTCCATTACTGATTACTTCTTGCTATCCCTAAAAGACCAGAAGGATCCTTGGAAAGGTAATAACTTCATGACAAAGCAGAACAGACTCTTTTGCTGTAAGAACTCAAGCAGCTTATGAACAACTGCACTGGGTCAGCCAAAGGTCTACCTTTCCTGGCCAGTAACACCACATGTAATAAAACTATCAGGGAGAATTACCACATTCCTCATTTAGGTTTGTCCCCTCCAACAACTGTTCCCAACTATTACTTGGCTTTGAAGTTCCCTTCTCCCATTTCAGATCTAAGGCAGGCACTGGGGGCCCAAAAGACCATTCTAATTATGATAGTTACTATAATAAAGGAGATCACCTTTCCCCACAAACCTTGCATCCTCATCCCTCCGTGGGAATGCTTTTCCTTGCACATTGTTGGCCTCACAACACTTGATCTTCCATTTTCAAAGCTGAATATTTATGCAGAACAATAAAGTTTCTGATCCTCCAATTACCCTCCACTGAAATGCTTCCATGCATAACAACCACACGTACAAGCAAACACTGGGAGGATCAGGACCTGAGATAAAACATCACTTGTAATGTGTCTGTGTCCAAACTCATTAAAGATTATAAGAAGCCCATGGAAATCAATCTTGCTTTATAAGTAATTCCGTATTTGCCCAGGTTATTTTTTCTGGAAGTCATTTTCAAAGAGCTAAAGAGAGCTCAACACACAAAAGGAAAAAAAAGAGCACCACAGCAAGGACACCTAAAATAAACCAGCACTGCTATTTAAGCAGTCTGAGAGAATCCAAATCAGGTGGGATTACAGAAATAGGCAAGAACTACCAAACTGATGAGGGTTTTATTTCTTTAAAGAGCTCCCCCCTCTTTGGTTGTGTCCCTTTTCTGCACAGAACACCCCTCTGTCCCTGTGCTCAGAGCCTACACCATCATTCATGCCTCCTCTTCTGCACACAGCCCACATCCTTTCTTCCCCTGAGAAGAGTTAAACACTCTCGTTCCTCCAAGGAACAATTTATTTTTCCTGACAAGGCCTTTTATGCAATTAGCTGGAGAAGCCATAGCCAAAAAGAAAGAATAACACATGTAAAACCAGGCCAGAGAACAGAGTAGGTAGGAACTTGTTGAGTCTATTACCAGACAAAACGTTTAAATCAATGGGGTGTTCTCATAAATCAAAAGCCATATTTAGCCCTAACTACAACCATCCATGAGCAATGTGGAACAGAGAGAAAACACTTAAAAAAAATAGAAACTCCTGAAATGAGGCAGGGAGGAAGCAGCAGATGAGACAAGCAGGATGCAGAGTCATCTCCCAGACAAAGAATTTATTTTACAGGTGAGAGTGGAGGTGCCACAGCCTTGAGGGCTGAGCAGAGCCTGCCAGTCCCACCGACTTGTCCCAGTCTGGTGGTGATTTGGAGACATTACAGAACCATTTGAACCTAGTTAAAACTTGGACATTTACGTGGGCTTTGTGCTGTACAAATATTGAGCCCAGAAGAGCCAGAACTCTTTGCTACAGATCAGAGACAAAAGGATTTGCACTGCAGACCATAAAAGATCATTCTTTTTCAATTACACTTGACAGGTCTGAGTTATTGTAAGAGGAATAGGTTTGGAGCAGTAACAGTGAACCAGAGAACATAATGTAATTTGAGAAACAGCACAAAAACCTCATCACATCCTTTCCTTTTTCAGCTGGGACTGCAAGATCATATCTTTTCACCCCTCCATCCTTGTTCATCCCTTTGCTCTTCCACTTGAGCTGCTTTGATTCAGATTTAGGGCCCCCATTCATCCCAATTGATGGCTTTTCTGTAAAGCTGCTTTCCAAACCCATGCTCAGCTTCCACTGACAGCATTTCACCGCTTTCCAGAAAAGTAATGGATTTCTCACATACCACAATTTCTAAAGGTCCCTTCTTCAGCAGCATCCTCCTCAGCATAGAAGCATTCAGCAGTTGTGTTAAAGCAGTGGCTCTGACCCAAAGAAGGATCTTTTTCCCTGCTGTGCACTCCAGCACTCCTCATTTTTATTTGCAGCAGTGCAAGCGCAGCTCCCAAGCAGAGCTTGCTGCTCAGTGCCTGGGGAAAGGGAGCAGGTCACCCACAGGACCCATCCTCAGCTCCTTTGGGGTCCTGTAAGGGCCTCTCCAGGTGCTGCTGGGGTTTGTCTCACAAAGGAGGAGGTTTCTTCCCAGCCCTGTCCTTCCTTCTCACCTTATTTACTTCTGTTCAGCCGCTGAGTCCAGTCCCACCATGCCCTTTTATAAACTTCACTTGTTCCTTTAGGCAACTGGTTTTACTAGAACTGCATCCTCCCTCAGAAATCCGGGACAATTTGCTTCTGTTTTTGCTTGCAGTGCTTAACACATTGTCAGCACTCCCACTGAAGCAATCACACTCAAAAGAAGAGTTGCTTCTTCCAGTTCTGGCATTTACACGTTTTTATGAGACGCTGGAAAAGTACAACTGGATATTTTTTCCCCTTGCAAATGCTGAGACAGTAATAAGTAACAGATTCACAGGGTTCTGACTTGGATCCAGGTGTCTCTGACATGTACCATGTCTCTCAAATATATTACACACTCTAATGCTCCTGTTATCAAGAGCTTAAGCTTTTTACATTTTCCTCTCCCTATCAGCAGTAGAACCAGGGAGGATTCCCACCACAAAGCTCCCCTCCCCACAAAACAAAGCAGCCTGCTGGGGCTCCAGTTGGGAGCAACTTCTTGCATCATCTGGGTTCATTTTCTTGCCCTATTATTGCCTCTAGTCATCAATACTTCAGTGTTTCTAGGAAGTTTCAAAGAGGGAAGGCGGTTAAAAATTATTTGAACAAATAATATTGTGAAGCAGGCTCAAAATCACTTCACAGTGTTTGGGACCTCCTCCTAATTCAAGAGCTGTTCATGGGACACGCCTGGTGGGACCCTCTTCAGCCTCAGATGATGTGTAGCTTATCTGGTGGCACAAAGATACAAGAATTTCAAATTATAGAGTGGTTTGGGTGAGAAGGGACTTTGAAGATCATGTAGTCCCACCCCACACCTTCCACTCAACCAGGTTGCTCCAAACCTCATCCAACCTGGCCTGGGACATTTCCAGGGATGAGGGGCAGCCACAGCTTCCCTAGTTGCTCATTTTATCCTGGTGTTCCCAAATTCAAACCGAAGAATTTAGGTCCAGTTGAATCCAAGTTAACATCCTAAGACGAAGGCATGAGAGCCCATCGCGATGGCTCTGAGTAGAACTCTGCCAGCAAGTGAAGGGGGAATGAAAATTGAGATTCATTACGTTTAAAGTGGACTTCTGACCAGGAAGATGAATGGCTGCATTTTCCTGAGCAGATTTACAGGCCAAATGAATCCCTGGTTTAACCTCTGAACTCGGAGGGTTTCATAAAGGGAGGAATTTGCCTATTGGGGTCACACATGTGAATTCCCAGGCATCACAAGATCGAAGTTGTGGTCATTTCAACCTAGAAGAGAAAGAGGAGAACCCACAAGAGGGTGGGTAGGGCAATAAGATTTAAGGGTGCTGCTTCCAGACCATCAGACAGCAGTGGATACTGCTGTAAAGAAAAAAGCAGATGCCCTGGGAGAATTAGAACATCAAAATGTTTGGTAGTCTCTGCTCTCAGGTCACTGATGACCATGGAAAATCACATCCTGCACTGCCCTCAACCAGAAAATCCCAGTTATCCCTGACTGCTTAGTAAATGCCTGACCCTCTTTCCATGAAAACATGGGCATTGTCTTCTCCTCACCTCATTTTTTGACTTAAAACACCTGCTGAAGTTGCCACCAAAAAAGGTGAGAGGAGCCACATGACCCTAAACAACTGCACCAGCTCAGAGGAGGAGAATCACACAGAAAATACAGATTACAAACCAGAAAACCCTTCCCAATTTCAGAATCTGGTAGAATTTCTGCAGCACTCAGACATACTCATCATACAGACCCAAAGGTAAATATCACAGAATGGTTTGGGTTGGAGGGAACCTTAAAAATAATTTCATTCCAACCCCCTGCCATCTCCAAGAGCTGTAAATGATTTAAAAGTGAAAAAGGGAGTACAAATACCAAATGTAGCATTACTAAATATTGGAAGCTGGCCCTGATGCCATGTTCAGTGGGCTCCCAGCTGATTCTTCACCCACAGTGCAATTGCTTTTCCTTCCTCCCAGCTGGCACTGAAGCCTCAATACCAGACTCTGGGAAATGTTTTCCTGTTTTACTGTCGTGTAGCAGCATTTAAGGCTGCATTTAACATAAAACTGAGCTGTTTTCTGGCTGTCTGTAAAAACTGGAACATGAGCTAACATTAAATAATAGATCATGCAGGGATTTGAGGCCAAAATCCCTTTCTTAATGGATTTTTAAAAACACTCTAACAATGAGAGCCCTTTGTTGATGCAGGCTGGTTTCTGGGCGTGCAGTGACCAAGGATTTGCATCTGTTTGCATACAGAACATGTAACTGTTGAACAAGTCAGAGCTCCCAAGCACAGATGAATGTTTGTTGATTCTGTCCTAATTGGTGTTGCATTAATACCAGCAAGAGATCCCAACCCTACACGTGGTGCTACAGAAGCAGAACAGATGCTCTGTTCCAAGGATCTCAGCTTAAAACTGAGCCTGCAGCTTAACAGCAGCCTAAGAAAGTCCCTCAAGGTAGCAGTTGTTTAAAACAAAAAAATGAAAACATTTTTAGGAATAGTGTTGACCTTCCTGAGCTCTTTTCTTCTCCAGGGAAATTTAATTTCATTGAGAGGAAATATAACCGTGCCGTTGGAAAGTAGCACGAGGGGTTTTCTGCACTGTCAGAATTTCCTTTGGAACAGAAAAAATCTTCCTGATGTTACCAAACAAACAGAAAATCTCACAGATATAGTCCACCAAGCAACAAAAGGGAAAGAAGTTAAAGGGTCTTATCAGTATAAATGGCCTTTGGGCTGAAGTTGTTATCTGTATCTTTTAATCTCTTTCTGACAGGTCTGGAAGCTGCCTGTGTTATCCATGAAACCTTTCCACAAAGGGACTCATTGCCCCTTCCCAGCTTCCATCACATCCATTGGAAACTGAGGAGTGGTAATCCTCATGGAAATACAGTCTGGAATTTAGAGATTAAATCCTAATTTCAGCAAAATAATCAGGATTTATTCTCTTAAAAAAAAAAAAAAAAGCTGGATGTTGAAAGCAGAGAGTGGGGCTATGAACATAAAATAATGTCAAATGACATAATAACCATTCCCAGAATGGTTTGGGTTGGAAGGGACTTTAAAGCTCATCCCATCCCATCCCATCCCATCCCATCCCCTGCCATGGGCAGGGACACCTCCCACTCTCCCAGGTTGTTCCCAACCCTGTCCAGCCTGGCCTTGGACACTTCCAGGTATAAACACTTTATTCAACGTCTCTCAGCTAGGAAGGAATCTGCAGTCCTAGGAATTGCCCTAAGAAATTGCAGGTTTTGTTGGGCCGTGGGATAAGAGACATGGATTGGTAACTGCCTTAATTAATTTACAGGACAAAACCCATTGCCATAAGTAGCTTCCCTGCTATCTAACATCTTTATCAACCAGGTGGAAAATGATGAATTTTAATTCCTCTTCCACTCCTGTTTCTCCCACAGGCACGTCACAGGCAGGTTTCCTGACTATCCCCCTGAGAGGACAGGCGGTTCCAAGGCTATTTTTATTGAAAAGCATCCAGAGCAGGTACTACCCCTCTTCTAATGAAAAAAAATCATGGTGTTGGAGAAGGATTTGCCACAAGACACGTCAGTTTATTTCCGTGGCTCTAGTTCTCCAAACACCTTATGGGTAAAAGCTTTTTGTTGCAAGTGAAGGAATGGGGTTTTTCCCAGGGTGTTTCCAATCAGGTACCAAAATCTGTTCCCACTGAATCACAACTGAAGGTGCTCAGGAGATGGAAAAGAAGCAGAGAACAACAGCAGAGGAGATGCAGGCAGGGCTAAACCTTGATTTACTGCCAAGGCTCATTAAGCAAATTTAACATCCCAGAGAAGGAAGTATCTCAGTTTATCTTGTGTGTTGTAGTGAACTCGGTTGTTTCTCCTGGTAAATCCCTCTCCTGATTCCTCTGGCTAATGGAAGTGGCTGATAATCTCTTCCTCTGATCACCTGAGTGTCATGCAGGGAAAGTGATTAAGCCCAGCCGAAGGCAGGGGTGGCACTTGGAGCCTTTTCCACCCATCCCCATGAGCCAAGCAGGGTGATGAGTCTGTTGGGGGAAACAGGAAGCAGGATTTGGCCCCTGAGTGAACCAGTGTGCTGGGCTAGGAAAACTAAGAGGTCAAAACCCAAATTCTGTGATCCTGAAAGCCCCACCCCCTAAGATTGTTGCATGACTTTCCTGCAGCTGGTGCCCCAGCACAGGCAGGGTAAAAGAAGATTGTTACAGAATCACAGAATGGTTTGGGTTGGAAGGGACATAAAAATCATCTCATTGCAGCCACCCTGACACCTTCCACTAGCCCAGTTGCTCAGAGCCCCATCCAGCCTGGCCTTGAATGCTTCCAGGGGTGGGGAATTTTGGATCCAGTCCTCCCTGGGCTCACAGGGAAGAGCCTGGGGCACACAGCAGTCTCTGTGTGGTTTGGGGGGATGTCAGGACAGGCTAAGCACAGCACCAACCATCGGCTGACTTTGCTAAAAATGCAGGAAAACTGCTGCCAACAGCTGCCTGTGCCCCACTAAAACTGACTTTGGGGCATGCTCCTGGTTTTAGCCAAGTTCAGGGGCTAAACCCTGCTGGGCTCTGTTCCTGGGGCCCTCTGCTGTTCAGGCAGGCAGAGGGAAGGAGACCTCGGTGATGTTTTCAGCCTCTAAAGTAGAAACCTGTGCCAGGGTGCAGAAGGCTTTGTTGGCTGCCAGGAGCCACCCAGCAAGTGGGGGTTATTGCTGGACAAGGGTTTGGGGAAAGTGATGCTAAACAGACCTGCTGCCACCAAGGATTCCCACAGCTCGGGAAGAAAACACTGCCAGGAATTGTTCTGAGCAACACTGGACGTGGAGTCCAGTGAATTCAGATTCTGGAGAAATGGATTTAAGCTTCCTGTCATGCTCCCAGCTTTCAATTCCCACCTTCAGCTGTTTTGTTGCCTTTTCCTGAGCATCTGCTTTTTCTTTGCATGAAAAAAAAAAAAAAGGAAGCCAAAAGTCTGGAGAGGTTGTTTTACTGCTTGTTTTCCCTGCACCCTGGGAAAAAACCTTCCTCTATTTTCCTAACAAATTTTCACTAGCAATTATCTGATTTTCACCAATTTGGGGGCCCGTTTTTTCTCCCTTTTTAGCCAGCAGAATGTGTGTCACAGCCTTAAGAGATCTCCACAGTGCAGTTGGCCAGAGAAAGTTCAGTGCAATCATGATTTTACCTGAATGTCAGCCTAAGTAAAACATCTTTTGTTCCACTGAGTCAGCTGCATATTAAAAAATCCCCGGGGCCACTGGGTTTGTTCCTCACACTGGTCTGTTGGGCAACAGAGGAGAGGAAATCCTGGCCCCATGGAAGCTGGTGGGAGTTTTTTCCTTGATTCCAGGGGGGACAGGAGTTCACCTCTTGTCTATATGAGCTCCTATGCAGGGGCTGGCTACTCCCAAGTCAAACTCCATGAAAAATCAAGATCAAACTGTACTTAAAAAGTGAGCATTTTATAAGGCTTGGGTAAAGACACTTTGGGGAAAATAAAATACAAATTAATCACTTCACGAACCATTGCTGCATTATTAGACATTCTATATTTCTTGATCCTTTGACAACCCTGACCTTACTTGACTTTGGGATGTAGCTGGCCTTCTGCACAAACTGCTTCCATGGCATTTTACAAATACCTTCCCAAAAGATGTGCCAAAGACATCCCAATGAGAGCACTTGGTGCTTCAGTCAGAAGAAGAAGTGCTGTCCCTTGACTGAAAAGAAGCTTTTCTCTCCTTTCCTCACTCTTCAAGAGAAATGTAACATTCCAGGACATCGGTGTAATCTCCCTGCATCTGTTCCAGATTTCCATCCCTGATGGTTTTCTATGTTTTGCTCCACAGATAATCATCTGATGTGACAATTTTTAGCTTTGCCCTTATCCTGCTGCCAACAAAATTACGATCTTTTCCTGAAGTTCATTAAGTCTCATCACCATGAAAATAAGCCGAGAGTTGCCATTTAACAGGCACTTCCCCCTCTGCCAGCTCCCCCTCATTTCCAATATTAAATAACATTAAAAAAAAAAGAAAGAAAGTGTCAGAGAAGGACTAAAAAGCCTTAAAATATTCTGAATATTTCAAGTTAACCATGCAGGAGGAGGGAAACTCTAGTTGGCCTCTGTTAAATTACACAACACTTAAAATATTCATCTACAGACAGCAATCCACCTTCCCCTCCAAAAAAAAACCACACCAAAAATCCTCCATAAAGAAGAAACATTTCCTAGATTCCAACAGAACTACTTTCTGAGGCTGCTCTCACCTGCCACAGCTGGAGATCCAGCATTCCCAAACTCACTCTAGCCCTTTGCTTTCCTGCCCACTGCTCTAAAAGGCAAGAAGTTCAAGTAAGGTCTTCTTTCAAGGAATAAGGGAAGGGTTTATTCCTGAAGAAGAACATTTTCCTGGAATATGGTTTTACCTGAGCCAACACCAAACTTCCTGTGTCTCAGGACAGAAGAACAGGAGAGTCCTGCTGGCAGCTGGAAGTTTTCTTGTGCTTGGCTCAGACAAACCAGCGTTAGACATTTCCATTCATAGGCCACACTCTGGTTTAGAGTCCAGTTCTTTCCCCTCACACCCCCACCAAAAAAAAAGGAGATTTGCACTGCAAGATTTTAGAAACATGGTTCAACTGATATAGGAATACAAAAGTCAATTTAACTTCTCTGGAGCACCAGTTTTAAAGGAAAATGTCTTTTCAGCCACTGAAGAAAATGTTACTGGAGAAGAATCAGCAATGGCACAATAGGAGTCCAGGGAAAGTTTGGGGGAAAATCCAAAGAGGCTAAAATTCATCTGCTCCTACTGAAACATGGTCTCTTCCTCAGGATTAAGAGTTTGCTAACTACTTTCTGCATCATTTCAAAAATAGGCAACCTAGCAAAGAAAAGGGGAGTCCAGAACAACTTAGGAAGACATCTACTTCTCTTTCCACCATGAAGTTTTCTCCAGGGCAAAACAAAAAAAAGCTACACTAAAATGTGGGTGAATGGCCTACTAATCTCAAACCAACCTTTGCTTCCATTCCCTTTCTTTCCTCCTCTTTTGTCAGACACTTCATCTGGCATCTCCTTGCAGCTGGAGGGGAAGTGGTTCTGTATCAAAGGGCAGAAGCTACTCGAGGTTAGCAGCTTCCCCCAGCCCTCTGCCATCACGGAGCTGCCTGGAGCAGAGGTGGCAGCAGAGCTGGAGGAGCTGCAGCGAGGCCAGGCAGGGGGACAAGGACACTTCAGCTGCTCAGTGCCATCACAGCAGGCTCATGAGAACAGGAACTCTGTCTCACCCCTTCCAGTGTCGTTCATCTGTGCAAAGACACCAAAGCAAATCACTCCACTCGGAGTCTGGGGGCACTTCAAGTGCTGCCTGCAGGGTGCAGAGGCACTGCTGCAAACTGCACACCTTTGTCAATCTCGTGTGTGTTTCCAGGTGCCCTGCTGGAGAAAACCACCCCTGAGATGCTGGGGAAGGCTCTGGTTACCCTCTGCAGGCAGAGCAGAGCAGAGCTGGAGGTGACAAGGTTGGGTTCTGGCTGTGGAGGAGCACCACAGTAAAGGGTACACTCGGAGTGGCTCTGTTGGTTTTGGATACAACAGGCCTGCTGGGACCCTAAAAACCTGTTTTGAGCTCCAGTCAATCTGTTAATCTATCCCAGGGAATGGAATGCTTCGCTGCTTATCACTGCAAGATGTGACTGAGCGGTGCTGGGGGTTTGAATTACCATATTTAATTAAATGGAAGATACTGAAATGCTTGGGGAGAGCCACTAATGAAACTGCCCTGGCTGCAAAGCACAGCCCTTGTCATTGTCCCCTTCCAGCAGCCAGTGTTCAGTACATTACAAGGCATCCTTGAGAAAACAAATCTTTTCACTTTACAGGAAACACATCCTACAGCTGGAAATGTTTTATTTTCTACTCTTTGGCAGGACTGCCAGTATTAGTGGCCCATTAATAAACTTCAATGGATTTTCTGATTTAGGCTCCTTAGTAAATGATCTTAGAGTTCCTCTCAGGGACAAGAAAGCTGCCTAGAAACAAGAGAATGGTGGAAGCAGCAAATTTTCACCCTCTGTCTTTTTCAGATAATAAAGCATAAATGGCCAGGAACTAAAGAGATGGGAATTGATGGAGCTGTACCCAGTTATCAGCAGCTGCTGCTTGCTTGCAGGGATAAAGATGCTGAGCTATCCCTGTGTATCTGTCAGGGTTTGTCACAATCTCTCTCCCCAATCTCCCTCACCCAGCAGAACAATTTCAGTCTTTAGCCATACATTGAAATTAGACACACCTCGGGGCAGCCTCTCAAAATCCATCCCTATAAAAATCAATCTGCCTTACAAACACCAGGGCAAATTCATAATCTGGGTCTGAGTCCAGAGGGAACTTTGAGTTGTGTGTCATGAGAATATTCTGCTTCTGGATGGCTTCAGGAACTGGTCTTAGTCCATAGAAGTTCACGATTTGGGATGGAGAAATCAGCCTTTTCCTGGTGATAAATTGGGATAGTCAGAACCTGTGCTGGTGTCTGCAGGGGGCAGTGCCCTCAGCTCCTCTGTGATGCTCTGCAGTTCAGAGAGTGCAGCCTGTTGGACATTGCTGTGTTTTCCCCACCCGACTTCTCCCTGCCTCTTTCAGGTGGTGGAAGAGCTGGCTGCCAAAAGGGAGGCAGAGGCAAGGGAGATGGACAAGTACCCAAGAGGCCAGGAAAGGCCCAAAGAGAAGAAGCCAGAAAAAGGTGGAAAGCAAGTAAGGCAATGAAAGGAGGTTGTGAAGCCAGAGGCAAAGCTCAGGTGTGGGCAGAGGCTTTTAAGTGACATTAAACTGGTCAGCAAAGCTCCAGGCTCGGTTCAGGAGACAAAGAACTGCCTGAGCTTGGTCTCCCTCAGCCTTTCCATGACCTCGATGATCCTGGGGAACTTTTTACCTCTCATGTTTTAGGCGTGGCCACGACTGAGCCCAGTGGGAAGAGCTGGTGGAGATGCAAAGTGTCAGGGACATAAATGAGGGCAAAAATGCACTTCAGGGCTTTGAGATCATTGCCAGGACAGTCAGACAGGTAACAAAGCAAGCATGCCCACTTTCAGTGTGGGTACAGAGAAGTTAATTACTGCCACCCCTTGCAGAATTACTAATTAAGAGCCTCAGTCTCACTCAGATACCCACCTCGGAGCTTGTGTGGATTTCAAAGGAATTTTTAAACCACATCAGCCAGCATTTCATAAACCTCTTTTAAATAAAGCCATACATTTTCAGGCCAGGGACATTTTTTGTTTCAAATGTCAGCAGACACCACTTAATGTACAATACACCCCCCAAAATCTTTGAGATAAAGGACTGCTTTCACAGAAGACACACCTCCAAATTATCTCAGGAGCAACTTCACAGAGCAAAACACCTGTGAAACAGAGCAGTGACCAAAGGGCATCTTCAAAAGCAAGCTGTGCAACAAAAATTGTCAGCTTTTGCTGAAGCAGCAGCTTTTGTTTCTCATGTGCTTCACAGTATAAACAAAAGTTGAAACAACATATATATTTTTTAATAAGGGTCATTAATCTCTCACTAAACATGTGGAGGAGAAGGGTGAGTTTTCTAGGGCAAAGCTTACTCTTCACTGCAAGTTTTACACAAATTAAGTGGAAGGCCTAACCCTAGAACAAATATATTTCAAAAAAATGATGCTTTTCTTGGACAACATCCATTAATCTGGCCAAAGCTCTCAGAACATCTAGCCAGGAACCTAAACCTCCTGAATTTAGGAAGCATCAGTCAATTTAATTGGAAGGCAGATACCTGAATGTTAACTTGTAAATGAGCATCTCAAAAACACTATCTGGGGGTTAGAGGTGGGGTTTTTTCTCCCTTTGTAAATGGAAATACACAGCAGGCTGAAGGAGCAAATACATGAATGTTTTTCAAGCCTGATTGCTTAACTTTGCTAACGAGGAAGGGTTGTGGCTGCTCCTGTGCAAACAGGAGAGGTTTTTAAGTTCTGGTCACACGTGTCTTCAGTCACTTGTTACTGTGACCAGTTTGTTGGGTGACACTGTCACAGCACTGGTGGAGCTCCTGAAACTGGATGGCACTTCACCCATCTGCTTAAAAACCTGACTTTCACAGGATAAAATCTGATTCCTTCTTGGTTTTTGCACATTTCTGAAGATAAGAACCAACAACAGCAACAATGGGTCTCAATCCCCTCGCGGCCTCTGCAAGGCTGTTTTGAATTGGGGTGAAAAAACAGTTTGGAGCTCTGGGGTTTTATAACTTCATGTCATTCCCATCTCCTCAGCCATCACAAGTCCTGTCAAGTAAAATTCTGAGCCATTATATCAGGTTCTCTATGGTTCATTGAGAAAGAACAAAGGGAACATTCTCTCCAAGGTTATAGCACTGACAGGGAGGAGAAAAAAAAAGGAGTATCTTAGACCAGCTGAGAAGTATTTGGAAAAGTTCTAACAGCAGGAGTCTTATTAAAATAAGTATGGGCTATAAGTCATAGGGATGCAGGCAGAAAAAAGCTCTGCTCCCAACTTCAGCTCTTAAAGAAAACAGAAGTTTGATCCCAGAAGGAAATTTAAGTATTTCTGCAAAGCCTGATAGCAATCTTTACAGAGAGTATTTGGTATCAAAGTCACTTCACTTTCTTTTCTCTGCAAGGTGCTGATTTGATTTCCCATTAGGCACCTAAGGAAAACAACAACCCATGGCTTCATCCCCACAAAATCCCTCTTTCCAAAAGCAGGAGCAGCCTGGGCTGCCTCACCCAGGAACCTGCTGGAGCTTGTCTCACTGAACTGAGAGGGCTGTGCATCCCTGAAGTTCACCCAGAAATGTCAAACAGTGAGACACATTCCTGTCCCTCGTGAAACCTCTGAGGGAAATGTCCAGAGGAAACGTGCACAGTGCAGCCAATTCCTTTTCCCTGCTGTTGCATGGGAATCACCTGGTGTGGAGCTGGCTTTGGAAAGCCACAGAAACAGACTGAGACTCATTTCCACATTTCTGCTTAAATTCAAATATATTATACCAAATATATACCTGCTGGTTCAAGGGGCCTTAACACATTTAAAACAGAACAAGCAGGGACTCAATCTGCTGAAAATCAAAAATTGTATTAACTGGTTTCAAAGGAAAAGTTGTTTTTATTATGTTGACTCTTAGGCTGTTAATTGAGGCAAGAGAAAAAGAACTGCAGCTGTCCTTTAGACACAAGAGAGTGGGTTTGATTAAAATCATTTAAATTGACACAATGATATCATTGACATCAGTGTATAAAATCACTGAAGCAAATAACTAAAACAATTCATTGCCTGATTTATAACAATAAAATGTTGCTGTGGCCTGTGGTATTGAGAGGCTAAAAATGAACAGCCCATTTTTAGGCTGCTTTGGGGGCAATTTGTTTCTTGGGTTTTTTAATGGTTGACACATTTCCTCTCAGAGCATCATGGTTTAATCATTTTCTATAAAATACCATGGAAAAATGCTAAAAGAAGGATTCTGCCTGCTGCAAATGATCCAAGGATGAACCTCAAAGTGTCACACTCTGTGAAACTGGGAATACATTGGAGTAACTGGGGATTTGAGCTCAAATCCTCCAACTTTTTGTTATATTTTACCAAAACAGTTCTTGATGTTCAGTCAAGAACATCCCAAATCTCTTTCAAATGCATCTATGGGGTAGAAGTGATAAATATATTTAGATTTTTGCTGTCCTTCTGGGCCCAAGCTGTAATGACTGCAATAATACTTTAATTAAAAACAGATGTTTGATAACTCACGTAATGGGGCTGCAACTGTTCCTGCAGGTAGCAAACATGCCCCTAATTCCAGAGCTTATTTAAGGGGTCTTTTATTTTTAATCATTTCAGAAGCTGCACTTTATACCTTGCTGATAACAAGTGGTTATTTGCAGGTTATTTAGCAAAATCCTGATCCACCTTGTGCTGTCTCGTATAAATGTATAAATCCACATTCATCTCCTCCCCAGACAGTGACCTGATCTCCCTGTATCAATTTTACCTCACTCACACCTTGAGACTTACGAGTGATTCAAGATGAAGAAACTTGGATCATTTCCTGGGAGGTTTTTCCCTCAGAAATACTGGTTCAATAAAATTAAACTGTTCCAGGAATGTGGCAATAGCAGCAAAAGTAACTGAAAAAAAAGGCATTTAAATTAAATTCCATTCCAATAGTGCAAGTTTCCCACCTAAATTACATTTTCAAACAAGCTGGAGTTTAATTCTTGTTTGTTTTTGTGACTTCGGCTGATTAAATGACATCCATGGAGCAACCTGAGCTAGTGAAAGGTTGCCCATGGCAGGGGTAGAATTTGATCTTTCAGGCCTTGTCCAACCCATTCCATAATTCTATGAAACAATGCTGTCAGCAATTCCTCTCTTCACTTTCCCCCCAATCCAGGTCGTGGATTTAAGCTGGAAAATGACTCCAAGCAATTTCCTTTCCATACTGGAGGAAGGAAGCTCTCAGTACCAAGGTCAGTAGAAAAAGATACCAATTCCAGCTGGAATGTTCTCCCAGACCAGTTGAATCAGAATGTCATTCCTATAAGGTCAAGTGGGCAGCTG
Source organism: Nicator chloris (assembly GCA_013400495.1). Classification (NCBI taxonomy): domain Eukaryota; kingdom Metazoa; phylum Chordata; class Aves; order Passeriformes; family Pycnonotidae; genus Nicator; species Nicator chloris. The sequence continues at coordinate 97,728 of WAAE01018848.1, forward strand.
CCCAAGCTATGGAACTTGATAAAATTAGGATGTTAGATTCAAAAATGGTGTTTAGGAAGGGAGGCTCTCAGTACCTCAGTTCTTCCAAGGGGTCTGTCAAAGCCATTGAGCTCATCATGCAGGAAGGGACATTTCTGTGGGTGAAAGTGAACAAACTCTAAGTGCTTTAATACATAAAAAAAAGGCATTTTTAGGATTTTCTGATGGCAAAAAATGACACCAGAACAGCCAATAATTCAAAAGCACGACACTGTGGATCAAGTTTCAGCATCAATGTTTTCATACTCCTGTAACTCTACCTGTCCTGTCTCCTCCACAAAGGAGAACTCATGGAAAAGGTCCATGGATTCCTTCACAGCATCCAGAGCTCCTCCAATTATTTTTGAATATTGCTTTGAATTGGAGGAGCATCTTCTCAAGCAGAGGCAAAAAACTGTGAATGTACTTGCTTCATGCAGGGTGTGTGAAACTAAAACATAACCCAGACTTCCAGCAAGGGGCTTGGCTGGTTTTTCTCCTGGAGAAAGCACCAAAAGGGGCTTTTTATTTTTTAAATAAAAATCATGAAAGGCCATTTCATGATACTTCTGTTTATCTCTTCAACACTTGTCTTCAGTGCTCACCCTGATTCACAAGTGAATTAGGAAATCTTGCACTTGTCTCAAGCAGAAAATGGGGTTATTTTTGCTGTATCTCTGCAGATTCTGTTCTGATACAACGTGGAAAAATATCTTCCTGCTCTCCACTGTTCAGAGTTAGTGCCTTGCTAAAATTCCTCCTATGAAAAGTCTCCATTATTCCCTCCTGCTGACAAATTACTGGCGTCAAGTTTTCTGCCTGATTTAAGCTGGCTGGAGAGAAAGAAGTGAACAACTTGCTAAATGTGCATCAGTAGTTTGGCCTGACCTCTGACTTGTAACAATTAGGGTTTTCTTACACGTTATAAATCACAGAGCAACTTTCTGGCTGAAAAGGAGCTTTTCATGCCATCTACTCTCAAACACCACATCAGAGCCCCACTGAGGGCAGCAGGAGCTTTAGAGAAGGAGCAAATCCATCCAACCTTCTTTCCTCAGCTGGCCAAGGACAAAATGGCACCTGGAACTCAAAACCAGCCATGGCAAGAGTTGGGGGTCCCACCCAGCATATCCTCAGGGCAGGGAAGGTGTGGGTCTCATTTTAGTCTTGTCCTAAAAGCTGCTGCTGGTTTTCCCAGCTGCAGTGGTGCTTTGTGAAGCTTGTGTTGGGTGCTTGTGGTGCTTTTGCCTGGTTTATGTTTCAAACTCAGGACCTTCTGTGTGCTAGGCAAATGTCTTAACTACTGCACCAGCTTCACAAGGCATCACTGCAGCTTTTAGGGATGGGAAAACCAGCTGGGAAAACCAGCAGCAGCTTTTAGGGAAAGACTAAAATGAGAGCCACAGGAAGGAGCTCCCCTTTCGCAGCAGAAGGGAGGCTGGAAGGGTTTGCCTTGGAGGAAACGTGCTTGGCTGTAACCTCAGCACAGCAGTGGATACCAGAGTGAGGAATCACAACACCACAGGGGTCAGCAGGTTACTTGGAGAGCAACAGAGACTCCCAAATTTCACAGCTCGTGGAATGAGCCAGGGGGGTTACGAGGGGATGGGGGATTTGTCACCCAAACCTCTGAACATCAGCGCTGCCACTCCCAGCAAGACTCCTGCCTGGAGCCCTGCAAACACAGGACTTGCTGGGGTTCTTCAGTGTGAGTGCCTCTGTGATTGCCATGTCCCACTTCAACACCCACACATCTCCAGGCCGTGGTGCTGGAGCTGTTCCCCAGCTCTGAAGGCACATGAGAAGGAGCCTGTTCTGCACAGAGCACAACCAGAAACCCTCCAGGAGGAAAAGCTCTCTTGCAGGCTTCAAAGAATACCTGCAGGTCTGCCTAAGGCACAGGAAGAGTCTAGAGCTGTGCAGTTCAACTTCAGGTGGGGTTTTTTTCCTCCTTTTCTCCTGGTGAACCAGGTCTGTTTGACACCACACTTGTTTTTGGTAAACAGCTGTTAATTCCTCCTTGCACAATGCCCTGCCTCGTTCACAAGCACTTCAGGCTTTTCACTTCAGGGCACTCACACAATACTACCTGGGGGTTGTCCACAATTCTTTTATTTTTAATCTAACTGTGGATTCTTTGGTCATCAGCATCAAATCTACAGCAACCTCCACCCAGAACAGTGCAAGCAGTCTCTTGTATTTTTAATTTTAGGCTGCTTTCCTCTCAGTAGCAGAATTATGCAGGGGAAAAAACAGGTCTGAGTTTGGACTTTCTACTGAGAACTTTTTTCCCAGTCTTATGTAGAAATAGGTCACTTGCTATCAGCATTTGCACAGAAGTTCAGATTTATTAGTGCAGAAATCTTGAAAACATGATTGAAACAACAGAGCTTGATTAAGGAGTGTTGGTATCAGGAGTAATTCAAAGCCCCTTATGAGTGTGTCTAAAGTTTACCTAAATGATAGCTGACCAAACAACAAACATCTTGGTTTTGTCACACCCCCCAACACTTAATTTTAAGAAAGTGTTCCCATCCCACGAAACTGGTGCTTTATACCTAGCTTACTTAAATATTTTTAAAAATAGGGATCAGTTTCAGCAAAAATCTAAATATTTCTCTTACAAAGTTTTTCACTCAGTGTTTTTAACACAGAGTGTTTTAAGAGTGTTTTTTTCACTCTTCTATCAAGCTAGAGCTGCTGCCTAAACTTCACTGGAGTTCCTGAAGCCTTCAGCCTCCTAGAACTGCAGCTGGCAGTTTTTCCAGTTGCTGAACTACACTTGTCAAGCTCTGAAACACTTCTCTTAAATGATCTTGTTGGAAACAGCCACTTTGTGTGACATCTCCTTTCACACTGGCGTAACCAGAGTTTATGTGGGGCAAATGTAAGGCTGAGCCATCACCTCCCTCTTCCTGGGCTGTATTTTTGCAGTGTGAGGCAGCAATGTGCTATTTTCCCCATTCTGTAGAGGAGCAGTTGATATTTATGGCTTGCTCAGTGTCCCAGAGGATGTCTGAGTTCAAATACTCCATGTCTTGTGTCCAGATATTCCTTTAAGGTGTGGTGATACTCTGTGTTTTTAACCAGCCTTCAAAAGATTCAAGTCCTTTTGCCAGGAGGTTCAAAGTGGCCATTTCAGGAGAAGCTTCATGCTTCAAATCCATCTATTGCAATTGTTAGTGACGGGCTGTTCTCTGAAATTCTGGGATGTTGGAGTTCCCTGCTGGCCTGCAGAGCTGGGATGCTGATTTAGGAGTGGGCTGGGCTGCCTTTGAGCCCTGAGCTGGCTATGCATATAAAACCATCCCAAAATAAGCCCACACTATTTTAGAAAAGGTGACATCAATTGCACTGCATACACACAGGCACAGAAATAGCTCCTGGAGCTGGCTGACCCTGCCTGTAACAAAATACCAGACTCTGCTGGCCAGCCAGTGAAAACATAACATCCTTAGCCTCCTGACCCCCCTTGAAAATTAACTTTGAAACATTTTGTTGATCTATAAAAGAATAACAGAGCATCTAACACCTATGAGTTATTGATCTCTCTACTAAAATTAGGCACCTCTAACCCAGTGGTTAATATAACACTCAGATAACTCATTGCCAGGCAATATCAGAGTCTGGGGGGACCCTGCCTGCTTTGCCTGCAGTGGGTATTAACCACTAATCAATCTACAAAATGACAATAAACAATTATGAAAAAAAAACAGAATAGAGAAACCTTCGGATCCCTCCACGAAAAATAAATATCTAAAGCCTTGGACTCCTGTGAAAACACAGCACTTGCAACCTGTTGACCCAGCCAGGAAAGTGTTTAAAAATTCACATAACTCCTGTGTAACGTCCCCTTTCCCCAAGGCTGCAATTCCAGGCTGGAGGAGCTACCTCATCACTTGGGCAAATCAGCTTCTCCTCCTGAAATACTACATGACATCTGTCAGGCCCTCTGATGACCCACAAGTAATTTAAAGGAATTAAATGTCTGTCCTTTGGAGTTTCTTCCATTACCAAAATATCCCCTGTCCTCCTGCATCCCCGCCATTCTCAGTGGTGAAATGAAGATTACTCACCTGCAGGAACTGTTCCCTCTACAAACCCTGGAAAACTACAAATCCTCTGCCTGGAATTGGGCCCTGACATTCTGTTGGGGATGGAAAGAGCAGCCAGTCTTGGATTAGCTAAAACTTGGATGTTAAAACCCTTCTGAGTTTGCACGGTGCCTTCAGCAGACAAGGGCTATGGGGAGAATATCTGTACAAAACAGATTCAGAGAGGAGCCAACGTCTTCAAGTGGAAAACTGTCATTTCAAATCACTGGGAAATTGAATTAGCACATACAGCTGGAGATTAGCTGTCATTTAGGAAGATACAATCGGGGCTTGAAAGGCAAGATAGGAATTGTCTTCCTTCAAATTAGCTCAAGAAGTGTAGGGAAAAAAGAGGTGTTTCCATTAAAATAAGGCACTGTGCTAATGGCAGAGAACTCAGATATGCACTGAGCTCGTCAGACTTCATTTAGTTTTCTTTCTAAAGAGCAAATTGCAGTTTGCCTCAACAAAAAGAACGAGCTGCACCTCAGGATCATTAGGTACTTCATCATAGCTGGCTTTGTTTTCATCACCAGTTTCACAAATCTGCTGTGACCGGGTGTTGGGTCTCCTTATTACTTCTCCTCTGCACAGCACTTCGAAACAGAGGGGCTGGATCAGGTGGGGCTTGTCTCTTTTGGGCTTCACTGCCTTCCAATTTCTGCATGGAGTTTAAAATCCCCCCAGGTGAAGCCTCTGTGTGGCCATGCATCCCTTGTGGGCCAGCTGCAGGTTATTGCTCTGTCACACCCTCTGTCCCCTCCCTCTCTCCCACTCCCACAGGCTCAGTGCTGGTTTTATTCTTACTCCAGTGCCCCTGTTCCCATATCTCAGCCTCCTGGGAGTTACTGCAAAGGCCAACTCACCAGATGCAGCAGCTTTAACTGAGCCGTGGGGAGAACAGGGAGCTCCATGGTGTGAATTCATCTGCTCCCTTTGGTCCCCAAGCCTGTGTCGTGCCAGCCAAGTGACACTCCTGGAGAGCACATCCTCCAGGGCAGGAGCCATCCCTGTGCCTTCTTCATGGAAAAGGTTTAATCCCTGTGCTGTTAAATAGAATCAAATAATGCAAACATCAGGCACAGGTCAGGGCTCTTGGAGACCGAGCACGCTCCAGGCTTTCAGCTTTACAGCCTCCAAGGGACAACCTCACTGTCCCATTATCCTCCTGAATCCTGAGGCCATTCTGCAAGCCAAGGCAAAAGAAGCAACCCCTGAACCTCAAGATTTGCAGGTCCTAACACAACAGGGCTCTGAACTTGGTAAGGCTCCTCAGAGCCTGCTACCTCCATACATACAGCTCATGATTTCATAAAAGCTGCCTACAACTGCCCTTTCTTTTGCCTCCAGAAGCAGCTGGAGAAACCAATGGCTTCTGTAACTTTTTTCCCCTTTCTTTCTTTCTTTTGGATCACAGTCTTTTGGGAGAACAGAGACAACAGATCGGATTTTCTCCAGGATCACGACCCGGAGCTGATCAAAGGAGGGGAACGGGAAGAAGTGGAGGAAGAGATCAGAGTGCAGGTGTGCTTACAATAGCTAGAGGACACTAATCATCTGCATTGCCTGTGGATATTTTTCTCCAGCTGTAAAACTGGCCCCAGCACAGACCTTCCCTCCTTCCAGAGTCCCTACTACCTGTTCTTTGCTTTCACACTGAACAATTGTCTGGGGTGAGGTGGCAGAACAGAAAACTGAGGAAGATTCCACTGTGTTTGTCTTGAGCAGGTCGATGAAGTGATGCAAGAGAAACTGTTGAAGATCAAAAAGGCTCTGGATGGAGAGATAGGTCCTCAGGGTAAAGCTAAGAAAGGTGATAAGGTAAGAGCAGCAAGCTGGGAGAATTGAGGGGCAGTCTCAATTCCCTGCCCAGGTACAGTGGTGGTCAGTGCAAACCTCAGGCACAAACATCAAAATGTCCACCCTAAACATTTAGTGACTCTCAAGGCAGGAGCATCTGAAAATCTCTTCACCTGTGGCTGTTCTCAGGCCCTTCTCCATTAGCTCTTGTTCTTTCACTTGCATAAATACTGCTTAGGACAAGTTGAGCTGTTCCAGAGATAAATCACCACAAGGTATTTCAGATTTTCACCCTCCTGAAATCCTTGGATGCAGCCAAACAGCAAAATGGAAGCAATCCCTCTCTTCAGGGTGACCAGTTCAGATTAAGAGTTTTCCAAGGAAAACAGGGATCTGGAGGCCAGTGAGTTTTCCAGCTGCTGGCTGTTTTCCTCCTAAATAAGGACTGGTTATTTTGTTTCAAGACTGTACACCAAAAAAAAATTCCCTCTGCATGTTTTGATGTAACCTTTCATTTGTCTGCAACACCACATAGATCACACACAGCCAGGTACTCATTATGTTGCTACATCCTATTGAAGGGTTTGGGAATTTGCAATTAAGCCAAGTTTATTTAGGCATAAAAAATAGGTGAAACCCCCCAAAACACAGCACATGTCATGTTCACATCTAGTTTTACAGCATTATCGTAGGAAGAATTCCACAGCTTGTGGTTCTCTCAAATTCCTTACCAAAGCATTTAAATTAGAGATCATGTCAGTGCAAAATAACTCAAAGCTTACACCCCACCACTCAATCAGCAGATCCACTTAAAACCCTCAGGGCAAATAGCCAACCCTAATCTCCTGCTGTATTTCATTTCTGTAATACCTTTTAGCATGCAAATACTTGCTGTTGCTCTACTTCTATTCAAATTATCTTTAAAAATGCTCTTTCACCTGACAAACCTCCAGGGACAAGCTAATAAGAAAAGACTGGGACAGCTCTGAAAGCTGATCCCAATTGGATTCCTAAATCTGTTTCAAAAATAGGGGGGGCTTAAGATGTACAGGCAAAATATTGCAACAATCTCCCTCAAGTTTTCATGAGCAGAGAAATTCAGATCAGCTGGTCAGAGCCCTGCTGCAAAATGTCACACTGGAATTACAGAGCTTTATGTTAGGGGCTGGGTTGGTTTTCTTTTTTTCCTTCAATGTAGTGTTGGAACAGCTTAGGGTGGAGGGAGATTATTTAACTTTAATTTTCCCAGGTTGTGCCAGTAGCCTGAGAGAATGAGGTGGGAAAAGAAGTACTAATTAGATAATACAAATTCCTGAAAGATTTCATCTGAAAAAAGCCCACCCAAGCCAAAACGGTTCTATTTGAGGGAAAGGAAAGGAAAGGAAAGGAAAGGAAAGGAAAGGAAAGGAAAGGAAAGGAAAGGAAAGGAAAGGAAAGGAAAGGAAAGGAAAGGAAAGGAAAGGGGCACTGTTAGCCAAAACACATCTCCCCAGTGCAAAGCCATTTAAAATGTCCATTCAGCATTGGCAAAGGCTTTTTCCAATTAGGATTTGCATAAATATCTCAGTCATAAACCAAACCAGTGCATACCTGTGCACACAGACTGCAGATCTGCTTTAGGATAACCTGGTCTAGATAATAAGAATCATATGAGCTGGAAAGTTTTAGAAATAGCTCATTAGTTTATTATTCAGCAAAAAAATCTCTAGTTTTTCAAGCCACATCTGAGGTCCCCTATATCTCCCCCTCAGCTATGCAGCATGAAATAACAGGTGGTTGTTCCAGGTTCTCTTTGTAGCCAGGAGCAGGTCTGGAGTACAATGGGAAACATCCCCCTGCCCAAAAAAAAAAAAGGGGGATATTCTGCATTCTCAAGAGAATTCAACATTCTTCAGAGAAATCAGACCTTTTCCTGCACTCTGGCAGGGGGCAATGAAAGGGTAATTTCTTTAGGAGAACTTTCACAGGTGGAATTTTGTGTCGAGGGACCATCATCCCAAATTCCTGATGCCATGTTTGGCCATCCCCTCTGGTTTAGGGAGGGATTTCTTCTGCCCTCTTTGTCAGGGAGTAGTCCCTACCAGAGGCAGGTGTTCTGTGCCTTTCCAAGCCTTGAGATGAGTAGATCACAACTCAGAAAATTTCTGTCAAATCCATATCAGAAACAAAAAATCTGCCTGACCCACAGGAACCAATCTGAGCTTTAAAGTCCCTTTTGTGGGGAATACAGCAAGGGCATTTTGGAACTGGACTCTAAAGGGAAATTTCTCCCCTCCTCAGTTTTCCAGACACCTCAGGTCTTAGATTTAAGAAAAACAATATATAACAGCTCCAGGCTTAGCCAGAGCCACTCCTTTATTTCCGTAAGTACTTTATCACTGATTCCCAAACCTTCAAATACAACTTACTGCTAACAGCTGACACTTAACCCTACCAAGAGCTGCTCTTAGAGCTCCTGAAGATAAGAATCCCATTTTCCAGCTCCGTGGAAGAACAAACTTGGGTAAAAAAAATTGTTCTTCTCATGACAAGTGGGTCTCCAGAGCAGCAGACTGGTCTGGAAATGGCAAAACTCATGAGATTGCACCTAATACTCAATAAACCACACTGCTGTTACTGGAGGCACAGATCCTGTGCCTCTTTCCAAGCTGGAAGCTTCCCACACCTGCAGACTGTCCCATCCTTGTGGGCCAGCACTGGCAGGGGATAGAGCAGTGTCCTGTTTAGGAGACACACCTTGCTGGACTCTGAATCTTCCAGATCACCCCTGGTCTAATGGCTGTCCCCAGAAAGGGGATGAGGACACCACAAACAGAGGAATGGGGGTCAGCTCTGCTGCAAACTGCATTTTCCTTCACTTTGCACCGTGGCAGCTCATCCCCTGCCCAGCCAGGGATCACCAAGCTGGGACTGGGAGCACTGGGAAGGGACAAGCTGAGGAAAGGCTGGGAGGGAGATGTCCTCTGAGTGAGGAGCGTGGCAGTCACTGACCTGGAAGTTACATTGAAGGGCTGATCAGAGTGTTTCTCTCAAGCCCATTGTGCTGCTTTTCCTGCTCTGCTCCCCCAAGGATTTATTTCTGATCCCACTGCAGGTAAAGCAAGGCATTGGAAATGAGCACACCCACACATACACAAAGGCATGGCCAGAATTCAGGGGGAAAAAAATAAAAAAAAAGACACAGAAAACACAGAGAGGGGGGACTTGAGAACCTAAGTGTGGCAAACTGGCTTCTGGACAGGGCCTCAACACAGCTTTGGAGAGCCCATTTTGGTGACACTGGGCAGAAGCAAAGAAAGCCACAAATGGCTGTGACAGAAATATTGCCAGGAGCAAGGCCATGGAGAAGGAGGCCAGAAGAGAAGCTGGGTGAGGACTGAGGAAAGGCTGGTGTAGGTCTCATTTCAGCCTCCCAGGCTGCTGCTGGTTCTTATGAGGAGCAGCAAGGCTGTTGAAGAGATAAGTTGTTCTCAAAACACATCCTGGGAAAACTAAGATGAAAAGAAATCTGCACTCAGAACTTGTTTACATAGAGGTGTTGTTTCTAATTAGCCAATCATAATGAGAGGGTAATGAACAATAGACCAATCGTGCCCAGCTGTGTGAGAATCTATAAACAAGAGGTTTGTTTGTTAATAGAGTTCTCCAGCCTTTAAGAAGTTGAGTTTGTGTCGTTTGTCAAGGCAGCAACAGCGACAGGCTGGGTTTGAGGATCCCCAAGCCCTGCTGGATTTCCTGTAACTGCTGCACCCAGAGCTCTCAGCCAGGTGTGGGATCTGGAACCTCTTTGGATGCTACATCCAACAGGGATTGCAGATAACAGTCCCTCATCAGCAAGTTTATTAATCAGTGCGAATGTCTTTGTCTAAACACTTCGTCAGTGCAAGTTTCAGACACTGCTTGTTTTGTCTCAGCACTGCCAGAAAAGACTTCTCAACCCAGGCCAGTGCAAACCTGCATTTGCTCAGGCTCCCATATTAAGCATCTCACATGATCCAAGGAATCCACTAAAAAACTGCATCAGCTGCTGCTGGTTTCCCTTAAACCACAGGAGCACCTTCCTCTTGTTACTTTTCCACACGGGAACCTACAAGAAATGCTCAGAGGGACCTGTAACAACAGCTTGTAGGGACAAGGAGGAATGGCTTCAAACTGAGAGTAGCTTCACGTGGGATACTGGGCAAGAATTGTTCCCTGGGAGGGTGGGGAGCCCTGGCACAGGGTGCCCAGAGCAGCTGTGGCTGCCCCTGCATCCCTGGAAGTGCCCAAGGTTGGTGGGACTTGGGAAGTGTCCAAGGTTGGTGGGACTTGGGAAGTGGCCCAGGTTGGTGGGACTTGGAGCAGCCTGGGATAGTGGCAGCCCACGGCAGGGGGTGGAACTGGATAATCTCCCAGAGCAGCCATTCCATGATCCACCACCCATGGTGGCCATGGCTGCAGCCAGGACTCGTGAGATCAGAGCCAAAGGGTGACACAGATCCTCCAGTCTCAACACTTTCCCTCAGTGAGACATTTGGATACCCTCTGCCTCCTGGTGCCATTCCAGCAGCAGACAGTGCTCTGGAATTTGGTCTGAGATCTTGGTTCTTGTCTGCTCCAAGCTCTGAGCTACCCAAAGCACTTTGCTGAGCCCACACAGCAAGAGAAGCCACCCCAGTGGGCACAGGAGCCAGCCCTGTGTCCCTGCCAGCTGCCACCTGATGCAGCTCGCCCCGTGGGAGTCACCAAAGCAGAAAATCACCCAGTCCAAGGGTGGCTACACAGCAGCTCCACTGACATTGCAGAGACAGAAGCAGAGAGAGTCCCATTACAAATGACAAGCGTGTTCACATTCATTAAACACTCTCGTTTTCGGCATAAAAGCCATTCCCAGTAAGACATTTTGGAGTCAAGCCATTGTCTGCAATTCCTATTTGCCCTTATCGCATCTCAGCCTGTGCCAAATTCCCCACAAATGCTGTTGTTAATTAGGAAAACACATTTTTCCTCCACACAGTTCATTTTTGTTTTGCTCTGGAGTTACTTTATTGGTGAAGCTGCCTTGAGGACAATACCAGTTGGGCAATAAATTCAGCATATGCTTAGTGTCTTTACATAGGTTGAAACTGGCTTTTCTTCCCAGTCAGACCCAAATATATGTAATTTCTGCCTTGTTGGAAGAGAGGTTAAAAAGACAAAACAGGAGGAACAGCAAAAACAAACCAGTGACAGTGTCAATATTTCCACAGTGGTTAAAAGAGCGTGGCATGTGCTTGCTTCTTCCCATTCCTCTTCTTCAAAACAAAATCCCCCTGGCACATCTGGATGAATGTTTGCTGCCAAGCTTATTTATGTAAAGAAACCCAAGGTGGAGTTCTCCAAACACATTTGCATTATGCTAACCCAAGATGTAAAACCATCTCCTTTTCCCAGTTAGCTGACCCATGTAGTGCTGGGCTTGGGCTGCATTTTCATCTGGCTTGTCTTTGTGGCACCACAAACAGTACCAGGTGAAGGAAGCACAGGTGACTTCCATCGTGGCTGTCCTTGAAAACCTAAAATTGCTGTCTTCCTGAAGGCTGCTGATCCATTCTGTGAAAAAGCCCAGCATTTCCCAGATAATTGGATGGGATTTTTTGAACTCAACAACGCAGCCTCCAGAGCTCTGCAGAAGCATTCACTCTTATAAAAAAAAAAAGCAAAGCAAATGGCTGTATTCCCAGGAAAGTGAACATAAACTTTTGGAAAGAATAAGCTGTCTTGTTCAACTAAGCATTTAAGCACGTGCTTAAATTTAAGCTGTTGGAGAAATCCCCTGGTGCACCAAGGTTTCTGTGTAAACAGTTCCACTGGAGCAACCCTGAAGTGCTTTGCTGGAGCACTGGAGCTCAGACACCAGTGGTGGGCACTCACGTGGATTAATGATGCCCTCTCCACACTTCTAATTATCCCTAACCATATTTATGGCTCCTGAGCTGTAATTAATGGAGGGGCTTGACAAGCCCCAGTCACATCTTCCTTATTTATGTTTGCCATGAGTTTGGTTTCTTTTTTGTAATGTGTAAAGAAATGAGGCCCACGAGTCCAAGTCTTTCTGTGGTGAAATTGTGGTGAAAATATGAAAAGGGCAGGTTGTGTTTTTCTGACCTCTTCCAGCTTCTTCCCTGAGGCATTAGGAAAGAGAAGGATGCCCAGTGGTTGGGAGGGTAGCCAGAGTCTCAGGAGCTTTTCCCCTCAGGGGAGCTGCTTATATATTTTATTTCAATATCTATATATATATATTAAAAAAAAAAAGCATAAACAGTCTCTGGAGCAGCTACTTGGACCCCACACCCTTTTCCTTCCTGCTTCCTTCTTGAGCAAGGGTCCTATCCCCCCTCACCCACAGAACTGTGCTCCAGAAAAATCATGGAATAAGAATGATACAATTGGAAAAGGTCTCTGAGAGATCAGCGAGTCCAACCCTTGACCTGCACTGCCAAGGCCACCACTAAACCATGTCCCCAAGTGCCACATCCACACAGCTTTTAAATCCCCCCAGGGTTGTGGATCCATCACTGTCCTGGGCAGCTGTGCCAAAAAAAAAAAAAAAATTAAAAAAAAAAAAAAAGTCTGATATCCAAGCAAAAGGAAGGAGAGGAACTCTTTCCCTTGGAGCAAAACAACTCTGGGATTCTTTCCTATGTAGCACTGCTGTTTAAGGATGTGATTTTTCCCTTTGGGCTACATTCAAACCCTGAAACATTGACTGTTCTGGCCCTTAGTTTGCTTCAGTACATTCAAAAATATTTCTCAGTGCTAAAGTCACTAATTTCTGCTTGCTTATGTGGTCCTCAGGGAAGCAAGACACCTGGGAAGAAAAAGGTACTTGAGCTGGAGAAAGATCTGACTCCTGACAGGTAAAGAGAACCTCTCTGCATTAGATCTCCAACATCCACCTTGCTTTTCCTCATCTTCACCAACAAACACGAGTTGAAATCCCCATTCTGCTATCACACAGGTTAATCCCAGTTTGCAGAGCTGGGCACATGGAGCATTCCAGCAGGAGATTGGCCCCGTGTGCCTCCTGCCCCCCTCTCTGCAGGTGCAGAAGCACCTGGCTGCTTTGTTGACTGTCAGATTTTCCATCCCAGCTGGAAGCCCATAAGGGAGGCTGCAGACAGGCCCTGCACTCCATCAGTCCCCCTTCCTGGCATGTCAGAAATCAGTCTCATGGCTCAGTGAGGGTCCTGGCAGACCTGGCCATTTCTGGTGGAGCCTTGCTCTTTGAAGCACTCTGATTTTATTTGGAGGATCTGAGAGGATTCCTTCTTGTGCCCTGCCGTTTTCAATGAGAGTGATGTGTTCCCTGATTCCCCAGCCATTTTTCACCTGTGCACACAACACAGACACCTGCAGAGAGGCATCACCACAGGGCTGGAGAACAGCACAATCACAAACAATCAGTGGAATTCACCCCACAAACCCATTTGTGCAACAACAGCAAGACCTGGGCTCGGTCATTTGGGCTCTGGCACCCCACAATCAGCCAATGACCTCTTTACCTGCTTTAAAATAGATTTTAAAAATATAAAAATATTTTTTAAAGATTTAAAATATTTTAAAATATTTTTAAAGAACACTTGCCTCCAAGCAAATATTTAAAATCTGTGTCTCATGGATTGTAACAGAGCAGGAGCTCTCCTACAGAACAGTGCCAAAGTCTAACAAGGATGCATATATTCCCTGCTTTTAAAAGTGCTCTTGCACATTCCTGCTTCTTTACATCCAAACTTACCACGCAGCCAGCTGAAAACATGAGCTTTTTTAGTAGCTGGCTTTTTATCTGGCATTTTGGCTCCACGCTTTGCTCTTCCCTGCTGGGCATTTCAGAAATAACCCAGAGAGGGGACAAATAACTCAGATTCAAAATCTCCATTTTGGCCCAGTGAAGGGGGCACGGGGGCCTTCAGTCAACAAAGATTGGTCACATCACACTCCCTTGGAGGAGCTCAGGACATGCCTCATTTACCTGGCACAGTAAAAATCAGAAACCAGGAAAAGTAGAAGTTCTGCTCCCACCAGAGCTGCCAGGTTAGTCCCAGTCCACCTTCTGCCTGTTTTATGATGCTTTCCCAACATAAAACCACTGAGGATGACAGCAAGAGTCAGAGCAGCAAAATCAACCTTGTTGAAGGTGCATTAAATTTTGGATTTGCTCGTTGCTACTCCTACATCAATTGTGCCACTAAGACTGCATAAACATAAAACTCCTCAGCTGAAATGGGAAAAAGGCTGCAGACCTCAAATGATAACTGTAGGTTTATTAGCCAGCTGAGAGGCTGGCTAATAAATATATTAAATATATTTATTGAAGCCAGACCAGCACATCCCAATTAAGACAGGTGAGAAAGACAGAATAATTGAGGGGAAAGAATGTGACAAGTGTGCAAAAACACTGAGAGATCTAAAAAGAAAAAACCCCAATGTTGTTTATGCTGTCTACACTAAGAATTTCTGACAGGTTTATTCAGTTGACATCATCCTGGAAACACTGTTACTGTATAAAACCAAGGGCCAAAAGTGTCATGGAAATGAATACAAAGGATTCCAAAAGAGAGTGTGGAGAAGATGCACATCAATAGAAAACCACACTCAAATTGAAGTGTTTTAACTCCTTCATTATTGGGATCTACTTTCAGCCACGAATGGAGATAGGGAGAAACTTCCACTGGGGAAGTTTTTCCTATTTCATGGAATCCCAGAATGGTTTGGGCTGGAAGGGACCCTAAAGCCCATCCAGTGCCCCCCCCTGCCATGGGCAGGGACACCTTCCACTAGCCCAGGGTGCTCCAAGCCCTGTCCAGCCTGGCCTTGGACACTTCCAGGGATGGGATGAATGTTTTTGCCCCAACCCTGCAGGTGGTGGATCTGAGGGAGGCATTGCCGGTGTGTTCCCAGAGAGATGAGGCTCTCTGTTGCCAATAGAATAAATTCCAAGAAGAATTAATGAATTAGTACTAATTGGAGAGCTGAGTGAATAGGTACAGTAGTGTTAGGATTGCCATTATTGTGTAATTGAAAAATAATTTCCCAGTAATTGATATTAATGAATGAGTCCATTACACAAGTCATAACTGATCTGGCATCACCTGGAAATGGGTAAATGGAGTCAGCAGGAGAGGGGGACCCAGCGTGGGAGGGAGGGAAGGAGATTGCTCAGCACAGCCCCGTGCTCATTGATTTCACACTGATGGCACTCATCAGCACTGCCTCTGAGCCACACAGTGCACTCACAAAGTGGGCAAACAGAAAGAACTCTCAGTCCTGGGAGGACTGGGCTGTTCCTGCCCGTTTCTGAGTGATGTCTCCTGCCTGTAGGAGCGTGGAGTCCCTGTACCAGGAGCTTGCAGAAGACAGAGTGCTCATCAAAGTCAAGAACGTGAATCTCTCTGACTACATGGGTAAAGTAACCCTTTTACAGCACCCGTGGTGTTTGATCAACCCTGCAGCCATTCCACCTCCACTGACCCCTATTTCCAGTCACGACTGGGTTCAAGAGTCACTGCACTTTGAATATCTAAAGCCAGCTATGCAAATCAAGGCTGTTTCTGCAGGCTGCTCAGGACCTTTCACTTCTGCTACTGAACCCTGGGCCTGCTTGCAGAGCTGGTGTTGAACTCCAGGCAGCAACACCTGGGAGCCCTGAATGGCTGTGGATGTCACAGCCACTCTGAGGTGGAACCAGAACATCCCTTAAGGAGCCTGTGCCAGGCAGCAGCGAGACAGTGCAAGTCCAACAGAGCAGGGCTCATAATCCATGCAGAACATTTCCCAGAGAACAGCAAAAACTGCACCTCTAGCTTTTGTTCATTGAGCAGGGAAGACTCAGCCCCTTCCCTGCACCTCCCTGACTGCCCATGAACTTTGAGCAGTGCTTTGAGGCATATCTGGCCCTTCGTTTGAGAACAATGTGTCTTTGCCTAGTTCTGCATTTCACACTCCTCTTGTCTGGTTTCTGTTACCTGCAACTGCAGCCAGACCTGCTTATCTATGCTCTACAGAGAAAAAAGGGGTAAAAAAACCCCAAACCCCACATTTCCAGACTTTAGAGGGGTCTAACACCACGTCCACAAGCATTTGGTGACACACTGTGAAATCACAGCATCTTACCAGCAAAACAACCCCAAGACTCAGGTGGTTTAAAGGCCATGGTTTGAATTTGCAGCTGTCCAGAAGCAGTAGTGCTACAGGCTAAAGACAGAAAAGACAAATTCTCTTCTATTCCCCAAATGCCATGTTTGTATAAACCCTTAGGAGCACCAGTTCAGCCTCCAGAGCCTCTGCCCAGTCCTCTGAAGAGTTAAATCTCTGAATTAACAAGTGTCTCATCCATTTCATGCTCATTAAAGACCACAAAGTAAAGGAAGATTTTCATTCTTCCTTTGTTCTCCCAACCTATCAAGGTCACTTTTGTCCAACAAACTTTCCCCCACCACAAATGCTGTTAAAACAGCACATCTCCAACAACTTTTTGAAATCCAGAAAAACTCTCTTGAAGGGTCCAAGGACACAGTCAAAGCCTGCAGAGAAAGAAGTCTTCATCTGCTCAGCCTTCCAGGGTTTCAGCCTTCCTGAAGCCTAAGGAAGGTCACTTCCAGCTCCTAGGGAAAGGACAAAGAGTGGAACTGTGCTGCACAGCCAGTAAAGGCACTGAAATGTCCCCCCTCTATGACAAACTGACATCACTGAACTAATTTTCTTGGTGACCTTATCTAAATTAGTCAGAGAATATCCACTGTGATTTATGTGCAGTTGCAATTAAACCCTTTGATGCCTTCTAATTAAATCTGTGAAGATTAATTCCTATCCCCTTCTTTTGATTTCTCCTTAAATAAAAGATAAAACCCGAAATTAATTTTATTCTTCAGAGGGGAGGGGGCACTTGCACCAGGGCTTGTCTGCCTTTTTGCCCCCAAATTATACCTCCACTTTTGCTCTTAACCACTGCTAATTTCCCTCTGCTCCAGAGGCCTCTTGCCCTCTGCCTTTTTATCTCCAGTAAAACGTAATATATTATTATTTTTCAATAATAATCACCCTAATGACGTGCAATTTATGCTAAATATAATCACTGACTGCATCACAACTGGTTTTCCTGCTTGTGGCCCATCCTCCTGTATCTTTGTTCTCCAACATTCCTTGGATATGGACTTTGACAGGGCAGGCAATGTGATTATAGCTCTGTAACCAGCGCCAAGGCAAGATTAAATCATTTCAGCTCACATCAGGGATTTTTAGTCTTCTAGGGTTGTTTTGTGGAGGTTTTTTTTTTGGAACAAAAGGGGGGAAAAAAGAGGTGAACTGCAAAGCAGAGAGCCCCACCAAATGAGGTGACATGCTTACACGTCTAACACAGTGAGGAGCTGAGATGGGACCCAGCCAGGGAAAAGCTTGTTAAAATAGCTTTTCCCCCTTTTTGAAATCCTTCTGAGAGTGCATGGTTCACTGGGATTCCAGCCCTGCAAAATCCCAAATCCAGGAATCCTTTGCCAGCAGCGTGATTTATGGCGCTGCTAATGATTCTTCTCCACAAAGTTCCTTTAAAAGGTTACTGGAAACCCTCTGCTCTCTGCTCAACAACTTCCACAGCCTGCTCAGCTTTGATTTGCCTTTGCAGCTCACCTTTCTCAGGGCCACATTCCACCACAGTATTGCCCAGCTTGAGTCCCTGAGCCTGGCTTTGCTGAGTGCGTGTGACATCCCTGTTCTGTGCCAGCTCCTCGTTCCCTGAGTGATGATTTAACAACTGTGCCACATTTACTGAGCTCCTGCTTCCTCCTCACAGGCTACCACGACTGTCTGAGGAGCATCCTTTGTGAGACTGGTGCCCAGCCCATGCCCTCCATCCCAGAAGTCAGACAGCTGGTGACACTCTATGGAATATTGCCCTTGGGTAAGAGCACACCAGAGGGCAAAACACGCTGGGGCTTTGCTTCCTGCGTGAAACCTGCATTTTACTGGCTTTGACGGGGCTTGATTAGTCGTAATCTGAAGCATTTTGCAGTCTAATTGTTTTTCAATGAAAGGTTGGATCACTTTAACGGTGCAGAAAGGCAGCTCTGCCTCCCCAGCCCATCTCTGTTTGCATGGCAACAGTTTGTGAATGGCAGCCCATAAAGGGAAACCACTTGGGAAGGATAATGGATAAAAAAAAAAAGCTCCAGTGATCAAAATTAATCAAGTTAAGGGAAGGGCTAAGGTTGCAATTTACCTTTTACAAGCTGGCTAATGTTACTCAGCGCTGCACAATGCAATCGTTGAAGGAATTGCTCTGGATACATTCTGTACCTGGCAGAGAACACTTGTAAATGCCCTGGCAGTTTTAATGCCAGCCTTAGCCAATATCTAGCAAGGCTTTGCTGGGTCAGGCTGTTTGCTTTTAATGTAAAATCTATCCCATATTTCACTTGGGAATGGCATTATGCCAAACTCCAGTGATTGCAAGAAGTGCCTGTCTCGTCTTGGGGGGCCTTTACTCCAAACCTCATTTGCGTCCCTTGGCACTCCTGATTGGATTTTCCAGCCTCAGTACTTCACTTGCCTCCTTTTCCATTCCTGAGTGGATCTGGGGGAGGTTTTAACCAGGCATGTCCTCCCCAGGCTGTGTCAGTGTCTGCTCGTCCCCTTTGGAGGGCAAAGTCACCAAGGTGTGGGAAACAGAGCAAAGCTGACCCAGAATTTCTGCTCTTCCCCCCTTCCAAAGGCCAGTGCTCAGGTTATCCTCTCCTCAGCCTGGACGGGGCTCTGCCCACCTGGAACACCCTCAGCTGGTTTGGGGTGAGCTGTCAGGGGCTGGCTGAAGGTCTGAGACTGCAATCAGCTGAGAGAGCTCAGCAGTTATCCCTGTCTGCACAATGTATTTCACATCTCCCCAGACTCCTCCAAAGCTGTGTTCTGACACCATCTAATCTAGGGAAATCAAGCCCTGAGACACCCCTTAATCAAGAGAACCCATAAATCTACTGCCATTTATACAATTGGCAAAAATTCTAGGGAGAGGAGACCCTGGACTAGTTAAACTAACAAAAGGTATTTGCAAAAGCATTTGGAAAAATGCCTTTGAATAACAAAAGATATTACATGAACCAAAAGAAAAAAAAAAAAGAAAAGGTACAGGAATGGTTTCACCTATGGGGTGATATGTTACGGGTGACATTTCACTTAATTGGTCTCCAAACTAGTTCATCATGAGATAATTGTGCATCACAGAAGTGAAAGTTTTTCTCAAAATAGCCACCCGATGGCAAGGAAAGCCCCAGCTTAAATGGCATTAAGAAAATTATAAGCAGCTGAAAGGAGAAAGAATAGTAGAAGCTATACTTCATCTTTAACACAGAGGAGTCTGCTGCTCCCCTCCTAATAAATCTTGGTGCAATAGTAATGGATTGCTGTGGAATGACCAAATATTAATAAAGCCTGGGTGGCTGACAACTCCCTACACCCTGCTGGAATAATGGCTCTGGTCTCTGTGCTGGGTTCAGTGTCATTTATTTGGGATGTTAAACCATCAGGACACAGATAACCACCCTGACTGGATTTGTTTTCAATAGCAGCCATCCCCATTAACCCAGAGGGCTTCTCCAGGCCAAGGCAAAGGCTCCCCCTGCAGCCCATCACTTTTGGGGCCAGTTCCACTCTCACAGTCTGATGGACACCAGGCTGAGAGACCTCCAGATGCAGTGGATGCTCACACAGGTTCTCAGATACATGTAAACACCACCACTATTGGCACAGCACATCTTCAGGCATCAAGGCAAAGTGGGCATGGCTACAACATTTGACATTTCCTGCTGCTTCCACCTCTGGAAGTTCACCTGTCCCCAGGTCATGCGGTGACAGCTTCAGGGAAGACAAGTTCCATCCCCATCAACCACCTAAATCTGTCTGTGCTTGTGTTTTCCCAATGGGAGGCTTTCCCAGGTGATGGATCATATTTGTCACAGCCCAGGATGAATTTACCTGGAGCAGCCATGGAGACAGAGTGTGGAAATGCTGAGCAGTCATAGCAAGGGAAGCACAGCAGTCTCAAATTTCACAGATTTGAAGTCTCAAAATCATTCTTTCAGCTCACATCGGTTTAAAACTGAAGTTTTCCCATCAGAAAGTACAAATGAGGGTGGATGAGCCTTGCTCCAAACAGAGATGTTAAATCTGCTGGGCTCTCAGCTCTGGTTATGCAGAATTGAACTCGAGAGCACTCGTGCCATAGTAAGGAAACAATTAATTCGTGTTATCAATTATTTATGGTGAATAAAAAAGGAGGAATCATTCCATTACCTTTATGGCAGATTTAAATGAAAGCAATAATAGTACCTTATGACTTTTTACAGGTTCCCAAACCGTCCATGAGAATGCTCCTTTGGTGAAATCCCTGTTGCTGGCGGGACCTGCTGGTGTTGGGAAGAAAATGTTGGTCCATGCCATCTGCACAGAAACAGGCGCCAACCTCTTCAGCCTCACTCCTTCCAACCTTGCTGGGAAGTATCCAGGCAGGGAGGGCCTGATAATGGTGCTCCACATGATTCTCAAGGTGTGGTTTCTTGGGGAACTCTCCACAAAGGTGGTCCAGTTCTTGTGTGGGACAAACAGGGAATTGTAGTCTCCCCAAAACAAGGAACAGCTTGGGCTAAGCTGCTCGACCCAGTTTGGAATTCCTTCCCTGCCTCCAAGGGTTCAAAACATCAGGAGGAATTTCTTCATGGGAAGGGCTGCCAGCCCTTGGAAGGGGCTGCCCAGGGAGCAGTGGGTCCCCATCCCTGGGGGTATCCAAGGAACAACTGGACGTGGCACTCAGTGCTCTGGGCTGCTTGAAAGGTGGTGACAAGTCAAAGGTTGGACTTGATCTTGGAGGTCTTTTCCAACCAAAACGGTTCTGGGATTCTGTGAAACCACTTGTTGACAGCCAGTGTGAGCAGCTCTGCAGAGGATTTAATGCCCCTGGAGAAATCACTGGGAGCAGCCACATTTTTCACATTAAGATTTATGGGAGCTTTGTGTTACCTTGAATATGAAAAGCAGCACAGATAAAGAAAATTCTGTTCTCTGTTTATGTGCACATCAGCCAGGAATGCTGGCCATGCAGCATTTAATCAAATGCTAGGCTGGGGGTGGTCAGAAATTCCCTCTCTGGGGCTGTTGCTGGACAAGAGCTCTCTCCCCTATATTGCTCTCTGTTTACCTATCAGCAAGCTCTTCAAAAGAAGGCATCCTGCTTCAGGATTACAGGAACAGAAATGTATGAGAAGTCTGGAAATGAAAGCAGGCATATGAACTGTGAAGAACATAGCCCAAACCCTACTCAAAAAAAAAAACAAACCCAAAAAAAACCCCACCCCAAAACAACCCCAACCTCTGTCCTGGCAAGATTTCTTCCAGATTCTAAATCCTCAGCATTTCTGCTCCGGATGGGAGCTGGTAAACATTTCCAGAACAAAAAAAAAAAAAAAAAAAAGAGTAGGAAAAAGCCAAATGTAGTATTTTTCCAGTGCCAGTGCTCTCCTAAAATTGGCTTTGCTGGGGATTTCTCAGGGGTATTTTATGGGATCCAGTCTGAGAGCAGGTTTTGTGGCAGGTGCCTCCATTCCCAGAACAGCCACGTTTCAGTCAGGAGCAAAGCAATCCCCGAGGAGCCCTGTGCCAAGGGAAGGGTGACAGCGCTGTGGTCACACACACCTCGGATGCTGTGGCACTGACACTGGGCCTGGCACTCCCTGACAGGCTTTAGAGCCATTATGCTGAGCTAGCATCCCTCTTCTCTGCACATTTCACCTCTCTCCACTCCATCTCTCTGCCCTCATGGAGGGCAGAGCTCAGCTCTGGCTGCAGGCACACCACACCTTGCCCTCACTGGGTGCCTGCTGGAGCACTCTGAGCACAGCAGAAAGGAGGGAAGCCTTTTGACTCCTGGGCAAGGTTGCAGCTGAAAATAGCGAGGGGTTTTTTGGATACTTGCATAGGAATAATATGAGCAAGAAGAGGAGCGTG
The DNA here is from genome assembly GCA_013400495.1 of Nicator chloris. Taxonomy (NCBI): domain Eukaryota; kingdom Metazoa; phylum Chordata; class Aves; order Passeriformes; family Pycnonotidae; genus Nicator; species Nicator chloris. The sequence continues at coordinate 119,645 of WAAE01018848.1, forward strand.
CAGAAAATGTGGATTTATATTAATGAGTACATACACACATATCCTGCATGTGTGCCTACAGGTACATACAAACCCTTACATTTTTCCCACATTAATTAAAAACAACTGGAAACACTCTCCAACCACTTCCTCAAAAGCACAGGGAGCAGTCCAAGCTTATTTCTCTCTACTGAAGCTCTTGCAAAAGACAGGGACATTTCAGTGAAGCCCCATGAGTTACTGGGATGGAATTGCTCACAACCACATGGAATCAGGGCTGCCCAGACCCTGCTTATCAAAAAAGGTGGCTTGTTCCAACTGCAACAGCAGCACTGCTTCAAACTCTGCTGCTTTAACAGCAGAGCCAGTGGCACAGCCCAGGGTTTCTCTTTCCTGGATGTTCAATCTTTCCCTGGGAGGGTGCTGAGGCCCTGGCACAGGGTGCCCAGCGCAGCTGTGGCTGCCCCTGGAAGTGTCCCAGGCCAGGTTGGACAGGGCTTGGAGCAGCCTGGGATACTGGAAGGTGTCCCTGCCCATGGCAGGGGGTGGGATGGGATGGGCTTTAAGGTCCCTTGCAGTCTGTGACCCTGTGACACAACACTTGGCATCACTGAAATCCACTGTGTTCAATTTTCATTGCCAGTTCCTTTGGTCGTTTCACCTTCTGTCCCCGTGGCTGAGTCACCAGGACATCCCCATCTGCTGAGGGTTTCAGCTCAGATCCTGCAGGTTCTCAGAGCCAGGCTGGAAACAATCCTGCACCCACACAGGCTCTCACCTCTGCCCTTAAAATCCTCTGTATTCCTGACAATGCCAAACGTGCCTCATTTCCCCTCTCTCTGGCCAAGCCCATGCAGCACCAACTCAGCCAAACACCTGCCTGCACCAGCAAGAACATGGAAACACCTTAAAATAATTAATTATTCCCTGTTATTGGGCATTTATGAGACCACAGCTGGGCACTGTGTCCAGTACTGGGCTGCCCTGTTAAACACAGGCCTTGACAAGCAGGTGCAGAGGAGAGCCGTGGAGATAAGGGGGCTGTGA